>OU426985.1:10327881-10892417 GCA_911387785.2 Aelia acuminata
CCACCAAATTTTAAAATTGATAATATTTTCAAACTCTACATACCTGAAAACATAAGGATGCATCCTCACTTAAATGAAATCGGTAAATTTTATATAATTGGTAACCAGAGCGACCCCCCCCCCCATGATTTATAAAATTGATAAGATTTTCAAATTAGACGTACCGGGAAACAAAAGGATCCACCCTCATTCCAATAAAATCAGTACATTTTAAATTAATGGGAATGTGAGCGACCCCCCCCCCCATCAAAATATAAAATGAATAATGTTTTTGAGTACAATGTAACTGGAAACATAAGGATGCACCCTCATTTCAATGAAATCGGTAAGTTTTAGATTGATGGCAATGTGAGCGACGCCCCCCCCCCCCAATTTTTTAAATTGATAAGATTTTAAATTAATGGGAATGTGAGCGACCCCCCCACCAGCAAAATATAAAATGAATAATGTTTTTGAGTACAATGTATCTGGAAACATAAGGATGCACCCTCATTTCAATGAAATCGGGAAGTTTTAGATTGATGGCAATGTGAGCTACCCCCCCAAAATTTTAAAATAATGTTTTCTAATTCAGTGTATCTGGAAATATAAGGATCCACCCTCATTCCAATAAAATCAGTAAATATTAAATTTATGGGAATGTGAGTGACCCCCCCACCACCAAAATTTAAAATGAATAATGTTTTTGAATACAATGTATCTGGAAACATAAGGATGCACCCTCATTTCAATGAAATCAGTTAGTTTTAGATTGATGGCAATGTGAGCGACGCCCCCTCCCAAATTTTAAAATTGATAAGATTTTCAAATTCGACCTACCTAGAAACATAAGGATGCACCCTCATTTAAATGAAATCGGTAAATTTTAAATTAACGATAATGTGGGCGACCCCTCACCCCCAACAAAATTGAAAATGAATAATGTTTGCTAATTAAGTGTATCAGGAAATATAAGGATGCATAATAACTTAAATAAAATCGATGATTTCTAAATAGTGGTAAAGGATCCACCCTCATTCCAATAAAATCAGTAAATTATATATTGATGGGAGTGTGAGCGACCCCCCCCCCCACCAAAATATAAAATGAATAATGTTTTTTAATACAATGAATCTGGAAACATAAGGATGCACCCTCATTTCAATGAAATCGGTAAGTTTTAGATTGATGGCAATGTGAGCGACGCCCCCCCCCCCAAATGTTTAAATTGATAAGATTTTCAAATTCGGATTTCGACCTACCTAGAAACATAAGCATGCACCCTCATTTAAATGAAATCGTTAAATTTTAAATTGATGGTAATGTGGGCTACCGCCACAACAAAATTTTATAATTAATATGATTTTAAAATTCGACGTACCTGGAAACATATGGATCCACCCTCATTTCAATGGAATCGGTAAATTTTAAATAAATGGTAATGTGAGCGGCCCCCTCCCCCCACAAAAAAATATATAATGAATAATGTTTTTGAATACAATGTACCTGGAAACATAAGGATGCACCCTCATTTCAATGAAATCGGTCAGTTTTAGATTGATGGCAATGTGAGCGACCCCCCCAAAATTTTAAAATAATGTTTTCTAATTCAGTGTATCTGGAAATATAAGGATCCACCCTCATTCCAATAAAATCAGTAAATATTAAATTGATGGGAATGTGGGCTACCGCCACAACAAAATTGAAAATGAATAATATTCCCCCCCCCCCCCATTATTTTGAAGTCGGTAAATTGTAATTAATGGTAATGTGAGCGACCACCCCCAACCAAAATTTAAAATTGATAATATTTTCATATTAGACGTACCTGGAAACATAAGGATGCACCCTCATTTCAATGAAATCGGTAAGTTTTAGATTGATGGCAATGTGAGCGACGCACCCCCCCCCCAAATTTTAAAATTGATAAGATTTTCAAATTCGACCTACCTAGAAACATAAGGATGCACCCTCATTTAAATGAAATCGGTAAATTTTAAATTAACGATAATGTGGGCGACCCCTCACCCCCAACAAAATTGAAAATGAATAATGTTTGCTAATTAAGTGTATCAGGAAATATAAGGATGCATAATAACTTAAATAAAATCGATGATTTCTAAATAGTGGTAAAGGATCCACCCTCATTCCAATAAAATCAGTAAATTATATATTGATGGGAGTGTGAGCGACCCCCCCCCCACCAAAATATAAAATGAATAATGTTTTTTAATACAATGAATCTGGAAACATAAGGATGCACCCTCATTTCAATGAAATCGGTAAGTTTTAGATTGATGGCAATGTGAGCGACGCCCCCCCCCCCCCAAATGTTTAAATTGATAAGATTTTCAAATTCGGATTTCGACCTACCTAGAAACATAAGCATGCACCCTCATTTAAATGAAATCGTTAAATTTTAAATTGATGGTAATGTGGGCTAACGCCACAACAAAATTTTATTATTAATATGATTTTAAAATTCGACGTACCTGGAAACATATGGATCCACCCTCATTTCAATGGAATCGGTAAATTTTAAATAAATGGTAATGTGAGCGGCCCCCTCCCCCCACAAAAAAATATATAATGAATAATGTTTTTGAATACAATGTACCTGGAAACATAAGGATGCACCCTCATTTCAATGAAATCGGTCAGTTTTAGATTGATGGCAATGTGAGCGACCCCCCCAAAATTTTAAAATAATGTTTTCTAATTCAGTGTATCTGGAAATATAAGGATCCACCCTCATTCCAATAAAATCAGTAAATATTAAATTGATGGGAATGTGGGCTACCGCCACAACAAAATTGAAAATGAATAATATTCCCCCCCCCCCCCATTATTTTGAAGTCGGTAAATTGTAATTAATGGTAATGTGAGCGACCACCCCCAACCAAAATTTAAAATTGATAATATTTTCATATTAGACGTACCTGGAAACATAAGGATGCACCCTCATTTCAATGAAATCGGTAAGTTTTAGATTGATGGCAATGTGAGCGACGCACCCCCCCCCAAATTTTAAAATTGATAAGATTTTCAAATTCGACCTACCTAGAAACATAAGGATGCACCCTCATTTAAATGAAATCGGTAATTTTAAATTAATGTTAATGTAAGCGACCCCCTCACCACCAAATTTTAAAATAGATAATATTTTCAAACTCTACATACCTGGAAACATAAGGATGCATCCTCACTTAAATGAAATCGGTAAATTTTATATTAATGGTAACCAGAGCGACCCCCCCCCCCCCACCCACGATTTATAAAATTGATAAGATTTTCAAATTAGACGTACCTGGAAACAAAAGGATCCACCCTCATTCCAATAAAATCAGTAAATTTTAAATTAATGGGAATGTGAGCGACCCCCCCCCCCCAGCAAAATATAAATTGAATAATGTTTTTGAGTACAATGTATCTAGAAATATAAGGATGCACCGTCATTTCAATGAAATCGGTAAGTTATAGATTGATGGCAATGTGAGCGACGCCCCCCCCCCCAAATTTTTAAATTAATAAGATTTTCAAATTCGACCTACCTAGAAATATAAGCATGCACCCTCATTTAAATGAAATCGGTAAATTTCAAATTGATGGAAATGTGAGCGATCCCCCCCCACAAAATTTTATAATTAATATGATTTTCAAATTCGACGTACCTGGAAACATATGGATCCACCCTCATTTCAATGGAATCGGTAAATTTTAAATAAATGGTAATGTGAGCGCCCCCCTCCCCCCACAAAAAAATATATAATGAATAATGTTTTTGAATACAATATACCTGGAAACATAAGGATGCACCCTCATTTCAATGAAATCGGTCAGTTTTAGATTGATGGCAATGTGAGCGACCCCCCCAAAATTTTAAAATAATGTTTTCTAGTTCAGTGTATCTTGAAATATAAGGATCCACCCTCATTCCAATAAAATCAGTAAATATTAAATTTATGGGAATGTGAGTGACCCCCCTCCCCCACCAAAATTTAAAATGAATAATGTTTTTGAATACAATGTACCTGGAAACATAAGGATGCACCCTCATTTCAATGAAATCAGTAAGTTTTAGATTGATGGCAATGTGAGCGACGCCCCCCCCCCAAATTTTAAAATTGATAACATTTTCAAATTCGACCTACCTAGAAACATAAGGATGCACCCTCATTTAAATGAAATCGGTAAATTTTAAATTAACGATAATGTGGGCGACCCCTCACCCCCAACAAAATTGAAAATGAATAATGTTTGCTAATTAAGTGTATCAGGAAATATAAGGATGCATAATAACTTAAATGAAATCGATGATTTCTAAATAGTGGTAAAGGATCCACCCTCATTCCAATAAAATCAGTAAATTATATATTGATGGGAGTGTGAGCGACCCCCCCCCCCCCCCACCAAAATATAAAATGAATAATGTTTTTGAATACAATGAATCTGGAAACATAAGGATGCACCCTCATTTCAATGAAATCGGTAAGTTTTAGATTGATGGCAATGTGAGCGACGCCCCCCCCCCAAATGTTTAAATTGATAAGATTTTCAAATTCGAATTTCGACCTACCTAGAAACATAAGCATGCACCCTCATTTAAATGAAATCGGTAAATTTTAAATTGATGGTAATGTGGGCTACCGCCACAACAAAATTTTATAATTAATATGATATTCAAATTCGACGTACCTGGAAACATATGGATCCACCCTCATTTCAATGGAATCGGTAAATTTTAAATAAATGGTAATGTGGGCGCCCCCCTCCCCCCACAAAAAAATATATAATGAATAATGTTTTTGAATACAATGTACCTGGAAACATAAGGATGCACCCTCATTTCAATGAAATCGGTCAGTTTTAGATTGATGGCAATGTGAGCGACCCCCCCAAAATTTTAAAATAATGTTTTCTAATTCAGTGTATCTGGAAATATAAGGATCCACCCTCATTCCAATAAAATCAGTAAATATTAAATTGATGGGAACGTGGGCTACCGCCACAACAAAATTGAAAATGAATAATATTCCCCCCCCCATTATTTTGAAGTCGGTAAATTGTAATTAATGGTAATGTGAGCGACCACCCCCAACCAAAATTTAAAATTGATAATATTTTCATATTAGACGTACCTGGAAACATAAGGATGCACCCTCATTTCAATGAAATCGGTAAGTTTTAGATTGATGGCAATGTGAGCGACGCACCCCCCCCCCAAATTTTAAAATTGATAAGATTTTCAAATTCGACCTACCTAGAAACATAAGGATGCACCCTCATTTAAATGAAATCGGTAATTTTAAATTAATGTTAATGTAAGCGACCCCCTCACCACCAAATTTTAAAATAGATAATATTTTCAAACTCTACATACCTGGAAACATAAGGATGCATCCTCACTTAAATGAAATCGGTAAATTTTATATTAATGGTAACCAGAGCGACCCCCCCCCCCCCACCCACGATTTATAAAATTGATAAGATTTTCAAATTAGACGTACCTGGAAACAAAAGGATCCACCCTCATTCCAATAAAATCAGTAAATTTTAAATTAATGGGAATGTGAGCGACCCCCCCCCCCAGCAAAATATAAATTGAATAATGTTTTTGAGTACAATGTATCTAGAAATATAAGGATGCACCCTCATTTCAATGAAATCGGTAAGTTATAGATTGATGGCAATGTGAGCGACGCCCCCCCCCCCCAAATTTTTAAATTAATAAGATTTTCAAATTCGACCTACCTAGAAATATAAGCATGCACCCTCATTTAAATGAAATCGGTAAATTTCAAATTGATGGAAATGTGAGCGATCCCCCCCCACAAAATTTTATAATTAATATGATTTTCAAATTCGACGTACCTGGAAACATATGGATCCACCCTCATTTCAATGGAATCGGTAAATTTTAAATAAATGGTAATGTGAGCGCCCCCCTCCCCCCACAAAAAAATATATAATGAATAATGTTTTTGAATACAATGTACCTGGAAACATAAGGATGCACCCTCATTTCAATGAAATCGGTCAGTTTTAGATTGATGGCAATGTGAGCGACCCCCCCAAAATTTTAAAATAATGTTTTCTAGTTCAGTGTATCTTGAAATATAAGGATCCACCCTCATTCCAATAAAATCAGTAAATATTAAATTTATGGGAATGTGAGTGACCCCCCTCCCCCACCAAAATTTAAAATGAATAATGTTTTTGAATACAATGTACCTGGAAACATAAGGATGCACCCTCATTTCAATGAAATCAGTAAGTTTTAGATTGATGGCAATGTGAGCGACGCCCCCCCCCCAAATTTTAAAATTGATAACATTTTCAAATTCGACCTACCTAGAAACATAAGGATGCACCCTCATTTAAATGAAATCGGTAAATTTTAAATTAACGATAATGTGGGCGACCCCTCACCCCCAACAAAATTGAAAATGAATAATGTTTGCTAATTAAGTGTATCAGGAAATATAAGGATGCATAATAACTTAAATGAAATCGATGATTTCTAAATAGTGGTAAAGGATCCACCCTCATTCCAATAAAATCAGTAAATTATATATTGATGGGAGTGTGAGCGACCCCCCCCCCCACCAAAATATAAAATGAATAATGTTTTTGAATACAATGAATCTGGAAACATAAGGATGCACCCTCATTTCAATGAAATCGGTAAGTTTTAGATTGATGGCAATGTGAGCGACGCCCCCCCCCAAAATGTTTAAATTGATAAGATTTTCAAATTCGAATTTCGACCTACCTAGAAACATAAGCATGCACCCTCATTTAAATGAAATCGGTAAATTTTAAATTGATGGTAATGTGGGCTACCGCCACAACAAAATTTTATAATTAATATGATATTCAAATTCGACGTACCTGGAAACATATGGATCCACCCTCATTTCAATGGAATCGGTAAATTTTAAATAAATGGTAATGTGGGCGCCCCCCTCCCCCCACAAAAAAATATATAATGAATAATGTTTTTGAATACAATGTACCTGGAAACATAAGGATGCACCCTCATTTCAATGAAATCGGTCAGTTTTAGATTGATGGCAATGTGAGCGACCCCCCCAAAATTTTAAAATAATGTTTTCTAATTCAGTGTATCTGGAAATATAAGGATCTCATTCCAATAAAATCAGTAAATATTAAATTGATGGGAATGTGGGCTACCGCCACAACAAAATTGAAAATGAATAATATTCCCCCCCCCATTATTTTGAAGTCGGTAAATTGTAATTAATGGTAATGTGAGCGACCACCCCCAACCAAAATTTAAAATTGATAATATTTTCATATTAGACGTACCTGGAAACATAAGGATGCACCCTCATTTCAATGAAATCGGTAAATTTTATATTAATGGTAACCAGAGCAACCCCCCCCCACCCACGATTTATAAAATTGATAAGATTTTCAAATTAGACGTACCTGGAAACAAAAGGATCCACCCTCATTCCAATAAAATCAGTAAATTTTAAATTAATGGGAATGTGAGCGACCCCCCCCCCCCCAGCAAAATATAAAATGAATAATGTTTTTGAGTACAATGTATCTAGAAACATAAGGATGCACCCTCATTTCAATGAAATCGGTAAATTTCAAATTGATGGAAATGTGAGCGATCCCCCCCCACAAAATTTTATAATTAATATGATTTTCAAATTCGACGTACCTGGAAACATAAGGATCCACCCTCATTTCAATGAAATCGGTAAATTTTAAATAAATGGTAATGTGAGCGCCCCCACCCCCACACAAAAATATATAATGAATAATCTTTTTGAATACAATGTATCTTGAAACATAAGGAGGCACCCTCATTTCAATGAAATCGGTAAGGTTTAGATTGATGGCAATGTGAGGGACCCCCCCAAAATTTTAAAATAATGTTTTCTAATTCAGTGTATCTGGAAATATAAGGATGCACCCTCATTTCAATGAAATCAGTAAATTTTATATTGATGGCAATGTGAGCGACCCCCCCCCACCAAAATTTAAAAATTGATAATATTATCAAATTCGAGGTAGCTGAACACATAGGAATGCACACTCATTTAAATGAAATCGGTTAATTTTAAATTAATGTTAATGTAAGCGACCCCCTCACCACCACATTTTAAAATTGATAATATTTTCAAACTCTACATACCTGGAAACATAAGGATGCATCCTCACTTAAATGAAATCGGTAAATTTTATATTAATGGTAATCAGAGCGACTCCCCCCCCCCACGATTTATAAAATTGATAAGATTTTCAAATTAGACGTACCGGGAAACAAAAGGATCCACCCTCATTCCAATAAAATCAGTAAATTTTAAATTAATGGGAATGTGAGCGACCCCCCCCCCCATCAAAATATAAAATGAATAATGTTTTTGAGTACAATGTATCTGGAAACATAAGGATGCACCCTCATTTCAATAAAATCGGTAAGTTTTAGATTGATGGCAATGTAAGCGACGCCCCCCCCCAAATTTTTAAATTGATAAGATTTTAAATTAATGGGAATGTGAGCGACCCCCCCCCAGCAAAATATAAAATGAATAATGTTTTTGAGTACAATGTATCTGGAAACATAAGGATGCACCCTCATTTCAATGAAATCGGTAAGTTTTAGATTGATGGCAATGTGAGCTACCCCCCCAAAATTTTAAAATAATGTTTTCTAATTCAGTGTATCTGGAAATATAAGGATCCACCCTCATTCCAATAAAATCAGTAAATATTAAATTGATGGGAATGTGAGTGACCCCCCCCCCCCCCCCACCAAAATTTAAAATGAATAATGTTTTTGAATACAATGTATCTGGAAACATAAGGATGCACCCTCATTTCAATGAAATCAGTTAGTTTTAGATTGATGGCAATGTGAGCGACGCCCCCCCCCCAAATGTTTAAATTGATAAGATTTTCAAATTCGGATTTCGACCTACCTAGAAACATAAGCATGCACCCTCATTTAAATGAAATCGTTAAATTTTAAATTGATGGTAATGTGGGCTTCCGCCACAACAAAATTTTATAATTAATATGATTTTCAAATTCGACGTACCTGGAAACATATGGATCCACCCTCATTTCAATGGAATCGGTAAATTTTAAATAAATGGTAATGTGAGCGCCCCCCTCCCCCCACAAAAAAATATATAATGAATAATGTTTTTGAATACAATGTACCTGGAAACATAAGGATGCACCCTCATTTCAATGAAATCGGTCAGTTTTAGATTGATGGCAATGTGAGCGACCCCCCCAAAATTTTAAAATAATGTTTTCTAATTCAGTGTATCTGGAAATATAAGGATCCACCCTCATTCCAATAAAATCAGTAAATATTAAATTGATGGGAATGTGGGCTACCGCCACAACAAAATTGAAAATGAATAATATTCCCCCCGCCATTATTTTGAAGTCGGTAAATTATAATTAATGGTAATGTGAGCGACCACCCCCAACCAAAATTTAAAATTGATAATATTTTCATATTAGACGTACCTGGAAAAATAAGGATGCACCCTCATTTCAATGAAATCGGTAAGTTTTAGATTGATGGCAATGTGAGCGACGCACCCCCCCCCCCCCAAATTTTAAAATTGATAAGATTTTCAAATTCGACCTACCTAGAAACATAAGGATGCACCCTCATTTAAATGAAATCGGTAATTTTAAATTAATGTTAATGTAAGCGACCCCCTCACCACCAAATTTTAAAATAGATAATATTTTCAAACTCTACATACCTGGAAACATAAGGATGCATCCTCACTTAAATGAAATCGGTAAATTTTATATTAATGGAAACCAGAGCGACCCCCCCCCCACCCACGATTTATAAAATTGATAAGATTTTTGAATTAGACGTACCTGGAAACAAAAGGATCCACCCTCATTCCAATAAAATCAGTAAATTTTAAATTAATGGGAATGTGAGCGACCCCCCCCCCCCAGCAAAATATAAAATGAATAATGTTTTTGAGTACAATGTATCTAGAAATATAAGGATGCACCCTCATTTCAATGAAATCGGTAAGTTATAGATTGATGGCAATGTGAGCTACGCCCCCCCCCCCAAATTTTTAAATTAATAAGATTTTAAAATTCGACCTACCTAGAAATATAAGCATGCACCCTCATTTAAATGAAATCGGTAAATTTCAAATTGATGGAAATGTGAGCGATCCCCCCCCCACAAAATTTTATAATTAATATGATTTTCAAATTCGACGTACCTGGAAACATATGGATCCACCCTCATTTCAATGGAATCGGTAAATTTTAAATAAATGGTAATGTAAGCGCCCCCCTCCCCCCACAAAAAAATATATAATGAATAATGTTTTTGAATACAATGTACCTGGAAACATAAGGATGCACCCGCATTTCAATGAAATCGGTCAGTTTTAGATTGATGGCAATGTGAGTGACCCCCCCAAAATTTTAAAATAATGTTTTCTAGTTCAGTGTATCTGGAAACATAAGGATGCACCCTCATTTCAATGAAATCAGTAAGTTTTAGATTGATGGCAATGTGAGCGACGACCCCCCCCCCAAATTTTAAAATTGATAACATTTTCGAATTCGACCTACCTAGAAACATAAGGATGCACCCTCATTTAAATGAAATCGGTAAATTTCAAATTGATGGAAATGTGAGCGACCCCCCCCACAAAAATTTTAAAATTAATATGATTTTCAAATTCGACGTACCTAGAAACATAAGGATGCACCCTCATTTCAATGAAATCGGTAAATTTTATATTGA
The DNA here is from genome assembly GCA_911387785.2 of Aelia acuminata. Lineage (NCBI taxonomy): Eukaryota > Metazoa > Arthropoda > Insecta > Hemiptera > Pentatomidae > Aelia > Aelia acuminata. Next base: position 10,338,650 of record OU426985.1, read on the forward strand.
TGGCAATGTGAGTGCCCCCCTCCCCCCCAAAAAAATATAAAATGAATAATGTTATTGAATACAATGTATCTGGAAACATAAGGATGCACTCTCATATCATTGAAATCGGTAAGTTTTAGATTGATAGCAATGTGAGCGAAACCCCCCCCCCCGCAAATTTTTAAATTGATAAGATTTTCAAATTCGACCTACCTAGAAACATAAGCATGCACCCTCATTTAAATGAAATCGGTAAATTTCAAATTGATGGAAATGTGAGCGACCCCCCCCACCACAAAATTTTAAAATTAATATGATTTTCAAATTCGACGTACCTGGAAACATATGGATCCACCCTCATTTCAATGAAATCGGTAAATTTTAAATAAATGGTAATGTGAGCGCCCCCCCCCCCCACAAAAAATATATAATGAATAATGTTTTTGAATACAATGTATCTGGAAACATAAGGATGCACCCTCATTTCAATGAAATCGGTAAGTTTTAGTTTGATGGCAATGTGAGCGACCACCCCTTACCAAAATTTAAAATTGATAATATTTTCAAATTCTACATCCCTGGAAACATAAGGATGCACCCTCATTTAAATGAAATCGGTAAATTTCAAATTGATGGAAATGTGAGCGACGCCCCCCCCCCACAAAATTTTATAATTAATATGATTTTCAAATTCGACGTACCTGGAAACATAAGGATCCACCCTCATTTCAATGAAATCGGTAAATTTTAAATAAATGGTAATGTGAGCGCCCCCACCCCCACACAAAAATATATAATGAATAATGTTTTTGAATACAATGTATCTGGAAACATAAGGAGGCACCCTCATTTCAATGAAATCGGTAAGTTTTAGATTGATGGCAATGTGAGCGAACCCCACCAAAATTTTAAAATAATGTTTTCTAATTCAGTGTATCTGGCAATATAAGGATCCACCCTCATTCCAATAAAATCAGTAAATATTAAATTGATGGGAATGTGAGTGACCCCCCCCCACCAAAATTTAAAATGAATAATGTTCCCTCATTTCAATGAAATCGGTAAATTTTATATTGATGGCAATGTGAGTGCCCCCCTCCCCCAAAAAAAAATATTAAATGAATAATGTTATTGAATACAATGTATCTGGAAACATAAGGATGAACCCTTATTTCATTGAAATCGGTAAGTTTTAGATAGATGGCTATGTGAGCGAAACCCCCCCCCCAAATTTTTAAATTGATAAGATTTTCAAATTCGACCTACCTAGAAACATAAGCATGCACCCTCATTTAAATGAAATCGGTAAATTTCAAATTGATGGAAATGTAAGCGACCCCCCCCCCCCCTCCACAAAATTTTAAAATTAATATGATTTTCAAATTCGACGTACCTGGAAACATATGGATCCACCCTCATTTCAATGAAATCGGTAAATTTTAAATAAATGGTAATGTGAGCGCCCCCCCCCACAAAAAAATATATAATGAATAATGTTTTTGAATACAATGTATCTGGAAATATAAGGATCCACCCTCATTCCAATAAAATCAGTAAATATTAAATTGATGGGAATGTGGGCTACCGCCACAACAAAATTGAAAATGAATAATATTCCCCCCGCCATTATTTTGAAGTCGGTAAATTATAATTAATGGTAATGTGAGCGACCACCCCCAACCAAAATTTAAAATTGATAATATTTTCATATTAGACGTACCTGGAAAAATAAGGATGCACCCTCATTTCAATGAAATCGGTAAGTTTTAGATTGATGGCAATGTGAGCGACGCACCCCCCCCCCCAAATTTTAAAATTGATAAGATTTTCAAATTCGACCTACCTAGAAACATAAGGATGCACCCTCATTTAAATGAAATCGGTAATTTTAAATTAATGTTAATGTAAGCGACCCCCTCACCACCAAATTTTAAAATAGATAATATTTTCAAACTCTACATACCTGGAAACATAAGGATGCATCCTCACTTAAATGAAATCGGTAAATTTTATATTAATGGAAACCAGAGCGACCCCCCCCCCCACCCACGATTTATAAAATTGATAAGATTTTTGAATTAGACGTACCTGGAAAAAAAAGGATCCACCCTCATTCCAATAAAATCAGTAAATTTTAAATTAATGGGAATGTGAGCGACCCCCCCCCCCCAGCAAAATATAAAATGAATAATGTTTTTGAGTACAATGTATCTAGAAATATAAGGATGCACCCTCATTTCAATGAAATCGGTAAGTTATAGATTGATGGCAATGTGAGCTACGCCCCCCCCCCAAATTTTTAAATTAATAATATTTTAAAATTCGACCTACCTAGAAATATAAGCATGCACCCTCATTTAAATGAAATCGGTAAATTTCAAATTGATGGAAATGTGAGCGATCCCCCCCCCACAAAATTTTATAATTAATATGATTTTCAAATTCGACGTACCTGGAAACATATGGATCCACCCTCATTTCAATGGAATCGGTAAATTTTAAATAAATGGTAATGTAAGCGCCCCCCCTCCCCCCACAAAAAAATATATAATGAATAATGTTTTTGAATACAATGTACCTGGAAACATAAGGATGCACCCGCATTTCAATGAAATCGGTCAGTTTTAGATTGATGGCAATGTGAGTGACCCCCCCAAAATTTTAAAATAATGTTTTCTAGTTCAGTGTATCTGGAAACATAAGGATGCACCCTCATTTCAATGAAATCAGTAAGTTTTAGATTGATGGCAATGTGTGCGACGCCCCCCCCCCCCCAAATTTTAAAATTGATAACATTTTCGAATTCGACCTACCTAGAAACATAAGGATGCACCCTCATTTAAATGAAATCGGTAAATTTCAAATTGATGGAAATGTGAGCGACCCCCCCCACAAAAATTTTAAAATTAATATGATTTTCAAATTCGACGTACCTAGAAACATAAGGATGCACCCTCATTTCAATGAAATCGGTAAATTTTATATTGATGGCAATGTGAGTGCCCCCCTCCCCCCAAAAAAAATATAAAATGAATAATGTTATTGAATACAATGTATCTGGAAACATAAGGATGCACTCTCATATCATTGAAATCGGTAAGTTTTAGATTGATAGCAATGTGAGCGAAACCCCCCCCCCCCCCAAATTTTTAAATTGATAAGATTTTCAAATTCGACCTACCTAGAAACATAAGCATGCACCCTCATTTAAATGAAATCGGTAAATTTCAAATTGATGGAAATGTGAGCGACCCCCCCCCACCACAAAATTTTAAAATTAATATGATTTTCAAATTCGACGTACCTGGAAACATATGGATCCACCCTCATTTCAATGAAATCGGTAAATTTTAAATAAATGGTAATGTGAGCGCCCCCCCCCCCACAAAAAATATATAATGAATAATGTTTTTGAATACAATGTATCTGGAAACATAAGGATGCACCCTCATTTCAATGAAATCGGTAAGTTTTAGTTTGATGGCAATGTGAGCGACCACCCCTTACCAAAATTTAAAATTGATAATATTTTCAAATTCTACATCCCTGGAAACATAAGGATGCACCCTCATTTAAATGAAATCGGTAAATTTCAAATTGATGGAAATGTGAGTGACGCCCCCCCCCCACAAAATTTTATAATTAATATGATTTTCAAATTCGACGTACCTGGAAACATAAGGATCCACCCTCATTTCAATAAAATCGGTAAATTTTAAATAAATGGTAATGTGAGCGCCCCCACCCCCACACAAAAATATATAATGAATAATGTTTTTGAATACAATGTATCTGGAAACATAAGGAGGCACCCTCATTTCAATGAAATCGGTAAGTTTTAGATTGATGGCAATGTGAGCGACCCCCCCAAAATTTTAAAATAATGTTTTCTAATTCAGTGTATCTGGCAATATAAGGATCCACCCTCATTCCAATAAAATCAGTAAATATTAAATTGATGGGAATGTGAGTGACCCCCCCCCCACCAAAATTTAAAATGAATAATGTTCCCTCATTTCAATGAAATCGGTAAATTTTATATTGATGGCAATGTGAGTGCCCCCCTCCCCCAAAAAAAAATATTAAATGAATAATGTTATTGAATACAATGTATCTGGAAACATAAGGATGAACCCTTATTTCATTGAAATCGGTAAGTTTTAGATAGATGGCTATGTGAGCGAAACCCCCCCCCAAATTTTTAAATTGATAAGATTTTCAAATTCGACCTACCTAGAAACATAAGCATGCACCCTCATTTAAATGAAATCGGTAAATTTCAAATTGATGGAAATGTAAGCGACCCCCCCCCTCCACAAAATTTTAAAATTAATATGATTTTCAAATTCGACGTACCTGGAAACATATGGATCCACCCTCATTTCAATGAAATCGGTAAATTTTAAATAAATGGTAATGTGAGCGCCCCCCCCCCACAAAAAAATATATAATGAATAATGTTTTTGAATACAATGTATCTGGAAACATAAGGATGCACCCTCATTTCAATGAAATCGGTGTTTTAGATTGATGGCAATGTGAGCGACCACCCCTTACCAAAATTTAAAATTGATAATATTTTCAAATTCTACATCCCTGGAAACATAAGGATGCAACCTCATTTTAATGTAATCAGTAAATTCTATATTGATGGCGATGTGAGCGACCCCACCCCCCTAAAATTTTAAAATTGATAATACTTTCAAATTCGACGTAGCTGAACATATAGGGATGCACAATCATTTAAATGAAATCGATGAATTTAAAATTAATGTTAATGTGAGCTACCCCCCCCCCCCACCAAAATATAAAATGAATAATGTTTTTGAATACAATGTATCTGGAAACATAAGGATGCATCCTCACTTAAATGAAATCGGTAAATTTTATATTAATGGTAACCAGAGCGACCCCCCCCCCCCACGATTTATAAAATTGATAAGATTTTCAAATTAGACGTACCGGGAAACAAAAGGATCCACCCTCATTCCAATAAAATCAGTAAATTTTAAATTAATGGGAATGTGAGCGACCCCCCCCCCCCCAGCAAAATATAATATGAATAATGTTTTTGAGTACAATGTATCTGGAAACATAAGGATGCACCCTCATTTCAATGAAATCGGTAAGTTTTAGATTGATGGCAATGTGAGCGACGCCCCCCCCCCCCAAATTTTTAAATTGATAAGATTTTAAATTAATGGGAATGTGAGCGACCCCCCCCCCCCCAGCAAAATATAAAATGAATAATGTTTTTGAGTACAATGTATCTGGAAACATAAGGATGCACCCTCATTTCAATGAAATCGGTAAGTTTTAGATTGATGGCAATGTGAGCTACCCCCCCAAAATTTTAAAATAATGTTTTCTAATTCAGTGTATCTGGAAATATAAGGATCCACCCTCATTCCAATAAAATCAGTAAATATTAAATTGATGGGAATGTGAGTGACCCCCCCCCCCACCAAAATTTAAAATGAATAATGTTTTTGAATACAATGTATCTGGAAACATAAGGATGCACCCTCATTTCAATGAAATCAGTTAGTTTTAGATTGATGGCAATGTGAGCGACGCCCCCTCCCAAATTTTAAAATTGATAAGATTTTCAAATTCGACCTACCTAGAAACATAAGGATGCACCCTCATTTAAATGAAATCGGTAAATTTTAAATTAACGATAATGTGGGCGACCCCTCACCCCCAACAAAATTGAAAATGAATAATGTTTGCTAATTAAGTGTATCAGGAAATATAAGGATGCATAATAACTTAAATAAAATCGATGATTTCTAAATAGTGGTAAAGGATCCACCCTCATTCCAATAAAATCAGTAAATTATATATTGATGGGAGTGTGAGCGACCCCCCCCCCCCCCCCAAAATATAAAATCAATAATGTTTTTGAATACAATGAACCTGGAAACATAAGGATGCACCCTCATTTCAATGAAATCGGTAAGTTTTAGATTGATGGCAGTGTGAGCGACGCCCCCCCCCCCAAATGTTTAAATTGATAAGATTTTCAAATTCGGATTTCGACCTACCTAGAAACATAAGCATGCACCCTCATTTAAATGAAATCGTTAAATTTTAAATTGATGGTAATGTGGGCTACCGCCACAACAAAATTTTATAATTAATATGATTTTCAAATTCGACGTACCTGGAAACATATGGATCCACCCTCATTTCAATGGAATCGGTAAATTTTAAATAAATGGTAATGTGAGCGCCCCCCTCCCCCCACAAAAAAATATATAATGAATAATGTTTTTGAATACAATGTACCTGGAAACATAAGGATGCACCCTCATTTCAATGAAATCGGTCAGTTTTAGATTGATGGCAATGTGAGCGACCCCCCCAAAATTTTAAAATAATGTTTTCTAATTCAGTGTATCTGGAAATATAGGGATCCACCCTCATTCCAATAAAATCAGTAAATATTAAATTGATGGGAATGTGGGCTACCGCCACAACAAAATTGAAAATGAATAATATTCCCCCCGCCATTATTTTGAAGTCGGTAAATTGTAATTAATGGTAATGTGAGCGACCACCCCCAACCAAAATTTAAAATTGATAATATTTTCATATTAGACGTACCTGGAAACATAAGGATGCACCCTCATTTCAATGAAATCGGTAAGTTTTAGATTGATGGCAATGTGAGCGACGCACCCCCCCCAAATTTTAAAATTGATAAGATTTTCAAATTCGACCTACCTAGAAACATAAGGATGCACCCTCATTTAAATGAAATCGGTAATTTTAAATTAATGTTAATGTAAGCGACCCCCTCACCACCAAATTTTAAAATAGATAATATTTTCAAACTCTACATACCTGGAAACATAAGGATGCATCCTCACTTAAATGAAATCGGTAAATTTTATATTAATAGAAACCAGAGCGACCCCCCCCCACCCACGATTTATAAAATTGATAAGATTTTCAAATTAGACGTACCTGGAAACAAAAGGATCCACCCTCATTCCAATAAAATCAGTAAATTTTAAATTAATGGGAATGTGAGCGACCCCCCCCCCCCCCAAGCAAAATATAAAATGAATAATGTTTTTGAGTACAATGTATCTAGAAATATAAGGATGCACCCTCATTTCAATGAAATCGTTAAGTTATAGATTGATGGCAATGTGAGCGACGCCCCCCCCCCCAAATTTTTAAATTAAAAAGATTTTCAAATTCGACCTACCTAGAAATATAAGCATGCACCCTCATTTAAATGAAATCGGTAAATTTAAATTGATGGAAATGTGAGCGACCCCCCCCAAAATTTTAAAATAATGTTTTCTAGTTCAGTGTATCTGGAAATATAAGAATCCACCCTCATTCCAATAAAATCAGTAAATATTAAATTTATGGGAATGTGAGTGACCCCCCCCCCCCACCAAAATTTAAAATGAATAATGTTTTTGAATACAATGTACCTGGAAACATAAGGATGCACCCTCATTTCAATGTAATCAGTAAGTTTTAGATTAATGGCAATGTGCGCGACGCCCCCCCCCCCAAATTTTAAAATTGATAACATTTTCGAATTCGACCTACCTAGAAACATAAAGATGCACCCTCATTTAAATGAAATCGGTAAATTTCAAATTGATGGAAATGTGAGCGACCCCCCCCCACAAAAATTTTAAAATTAATATGATTTTCAAATTCGACGTACCTAGAAACATAAGGATGCACCCTCATTTCAATGAAATCGGTAAATTTTATATTGATGGCAATGTGAGTGCCCCCCTCCCCCAAAAAAAAATATAAAATGAATAATGTTATTGAATACAATGTATCTGGAAACATAAGGATGCACTCTCATTTCATTGAAATCGGTAAGTTTTAGATTGATGGCAATGTGAGCGAAACCCCCCCCCCCAAATTTTTAAATTGATAAGATTTTCAAATTCGACCTACCTAGAAACATAAGCATGCACCCTCATTTATATGAAATCGGTAAATTTCAAATTGATGGAAATGTGAGCGACCCCCCCCCACCACAAAATTTTAAAATTAATATGATTTTCAAATTCGACGTACCTGGAAACCTATGGATCCACCCTCATTTAAATGAAATCGGTAAATTTTAAATAAATGGTAATGTGAGCGCCCCCCCTCCCACAAAAAAATATATAATGAATAATGTTTTTGAATACAATGTATCTGGAAACATAAGGATGCACCCTCATTTCAATGAAATCGGTAAGTTTTAGATTGATGGCAATGTGAGCGACCACCCCTTACCAAAATTTAAAATTGATAATATTTTCAAATTCTACATCCCTGGAAACATAAGGATGCACCCTCATTTAAATGAAATCGGTAAATTTCAAATTGATGGAAATGTGAGCGACGACCCCCCCCCACAAAATTTTATAATTAATATGATTTTCAAATTCGACGTACCTGGAAACATAAGGATCCACCCTCATTTCAATGAAATCGGTAAATTTTAAATAAATGGTAATGTGAGCGCCCCCACCCCCACACAAAAATATATAATGAATAATGTTTTTGAATACAATGTATCTGGAAACATAAGGAGGCACCCTCATTTCAATGAAATCGGTAAGTTTTAGATTGATGGCAATATGAGCGACCCCCCCAAAATTTTAAAATAATGTTTTCTAATTCAGTGTATCTGGCAATATAAGGATCCACCCTCATTCCAATAAAATCAGTAAATATTAAATTGATGGGAATGTGAGTGACCCCCCCCCCACCAAAATTTAAAATGAATAATGTTCCCTCATTTCAATGAAATCGGTAAATTTTATATTGATGGCAATGTGAGTGCCCCCCTCCCCCCAAAAAAAATATTAAATGAATAATGTTATTGAATACAATGTATCTGGAAACATAAGGATGAACCCTTATTTCATTGAAATCGGTAAGTTTTAGATTGATGGCAATGTGAGCGAAACCCCCCCCCAAATTTTTAAATTGATAAGATTTTCAAATTCGACCTACCTAGAAACATAAGCATGCACCCTCATTTAAATGAAATCGGTAAATTTCAAATTGATGGAAATGTAAGCGACCCCCCCCCCCCTCCACAAAATTTTAAAATTAATATGATTTTTTAAATTCGACGTACCTGGAAACATATGGATCCACCCTCATTTCAATGAAATCGGTAAATTTTAAATAAATGGTAATGTGAGCGCCCCCCCCACAAAAAAATATATAATGAATAATGTTTTTGAATACAATGTATCTGGAAACATAAGGATGCACCCTCATTTCAATGAAATCGGTGTTTTAGATTGATGGCAATGTGAGCGACCACCCCTTACCAAAATTTAAAATTGATAATGTTTTCTAATTCAGTGTATCTGGCAATATAAGGATGCACCCTCATTTAAATGAAATCGGTAAATTTCAAATTGATGGAAATGTGAGCGACGCCCCCCCCCACAAAATTTTATAATTAATATGATTTTCAAATTCGACGTACCTGGAAACATAAGGATCCACCCTCATTTCTATGAAATCGGTAAATTTTAAATAAATGGTAATGTGAGCGCCCCCACCCCCACACAAAAATATATAATGAATAATGTTTTTGAATACAATGTATCTGGAAACATAAGGAGGCACCCTCATTTCAATGAAATCGGTAAGTTTTAGATTGATGGCAATGTGAGCGACCCCCCCAAAATTTTAAAATAATGTTTTCTAATTCAGTGTATCTGGAAATATAAGGATCCACCCTCATTCCAATAAAATCAGTAAATATTAAATTGATGGGAATGTGAGTGACCCCCCCCCCCCCACCAAAATTTAAAATGAATAATGTTCCTCATTTCAATGAAATCGGTAAATTTTATATTGATGGCAATGTGAGTGCCCCCCTTCCCCAAAAAAAAATATTAAATGAATAATGTTATTGAATACAATGTATCTGGAAACATAAGGATGAACCCTCATTTCATTGAAATCGGTAAGTTTTAGATTGATGGCAATGTGAGCGACCACCCCTTACCAAAATTTAAAATTGATAATATTTTCAAATTCTACATCCCTGGAAACATAAGGATGCACCCTCATTTAAATGAAATCGGTAAATTTCAAATTGATGGAAATGTGAGCGACGCCCCCCCCCCACAAAATTTTATAATTAATATGATTTTCAAATTCGACGTACCTGGAAACATAAGGATCCACCCTCATTTCAATGAAATCGGTAAATTTTAAATAAATGGTAATGTGAGCGCCCCCACCCCCACACAAAAATATATAATGAATAATGTTTTTGAATACAATGTATCTGGAAACATAAGGAGGCACCCTCATTTCAATGAAATCGGTAAGTTTTAGATTGATGGCAATGTGAGCGACCCCCCCAAAATTTTAAAATAATGTTTTCTAATTCAGTGTATCTGGCAATATAAGGATCCACCCTCATTCCAATAAAATCAGTAAATATTAAATTGATGGGAATGTGAGTGACCCCCCCCCACCAAAATTTAAAATGAATAATGTTCCCTCATTTCAATGAAATCGGTAAATTTTATATTGATGGCAATGTGAGTGCCCCCCTCCCCCAAAAAAAAAATATTAAATGAATAATGTTATTGAATACAATGTATCTGGAAACATAAGGATGAACCCTTATTTCATTGAAATCGGTAAGTTTTAGATTGATGGCAATGTGAGCGAAACCCCCCCCCCAAATTTTTAAATTGATAAGATTTTCAAATTCGACCTACCTAGAAACATAAGCATGCACCCTCATTTAAATGAAATCGGTAAATTTCAAATTGATGGAAATGTAAGCGACCCCCCCCCTCCACAAAATTTTAAAATTAATATGATTTTTTAAATTCGACGTACCTGGAAACATATGGATCCACCCTCATTTCAATGAAATCGGTAAATTTTAAATAAATGGTAATGTGAGCGCCCCCCCCCCCCACAAAAAAATATATAATGAATAATGTTTTTGAATACAATGTATCTGGAAACATAAGGATGCACCCTCATTTCAATGAAATCGGTGTTTTAGATTGATGGCAATGTGAGCGACCACCCCTTACCAAAATTTAAAATTGATAATATTTTCAAATTCTACATCCCTGGAAACATAAGGATGCACCCTCATTTAAATGAAATCGGTAAATTTCAAATTGATGGAAATGTGAGCGACGCCCCCCCCCCCCACAAAATTTTATAATTAATATGATTTTCAAATTCGACGTACCTGGAAACATAAGGATCCACCCTCATTTCTATGAAATCGGTAAATTTTAAATAAATGGTAATGTGAGCGCCCCCACCCCCACACAAAAATATATCATGAATAATGTTTTCTAATTCAGTGTATCTGGAAATATAAGGATCCACCCTCATTCCAATAAAATCAGTAAATATTAAATTGATGGGAATGTGAGTGACCCCCCCCCCCCACCAAAATTTAAAATGAATAATGTTCCTCATTTCAATGAAATCGGTAAATTTTATATTGATGGCAATGTGAGTGCCCCCCTTCCCCAAAAAAAAATATTAAATGAATAATGTTATTGAATACAATGTATCTGGAAACATAAGGATGAACCCTCATTTCATTGAAATCGGTAAGTTTTAGATTGATGGCAATGTGAGCGACGCACCCCCCCCCAAATTTTAAAATTGATAAGATTTTCAAATTCGACCTACCTAGAAACATAAGGATGCACCCTCATTTAAATGAAATCGGTAATTTTAAATTAATGTTAATGTAAGCGACCCCCTCACCACCAAATTTTAAAATAGATAATATTTTCAAACTCTACATACCTGGAAACATAAGGATGCATCCTCACTTAAATGAAATCGGTAAATTTTATATTAATAGAAACCAGAGCGACCCCCCCCCCCCCACCCACGATTTATAAAATTGATAAGATTTTCAAATTAGACGTACCTGGAAACAAAAGGATCCACCCTCATTCCAATAAAATCAGTAAATTTTAAATTAATAGGAATGTGAGCGACCCCCCCCCCCCCCAGCAAAATATAAAATGAATAATGTTTTTGAGTACAATGTATCTAGAAATATAAGGATGCACCCTCATTTCAATGAAATCGGTAAGTTATAGATTGATGGCAATGTGAGCGACGCCCCCCCCCCCAAATTTTTAAATTAATAAGATTTTCAAATTCGACCTACCTAGAAATATAAGCATGCACCCTCATTTAAATGAAATCGGTAAATTTCAAATTGATGGAAATGTGAGCGACCCCCCCCCCACAAAAATTTTAAAATTAACATGATTTTCAAATTCGACGTACCTAGAAACATAAGGATGCACCCTCATTTCAATGAAATCGGTAAATTTTATATTGATGGCAATGTGAGTGCCCCCCTCCCCCAAAAAAAAAATATAAAATGAATAATGTTATTGAATACAATGTATCTGGAAACATAAGGATGCACTCTCATTTCATTGAAATCGGTAAGTTTTAGATTGATGGCAATGTGAGCGAAACCACCCCCCCCCCCCAAATTTTTAAATTGATAAGATTTTCAAATTCGACCTACCTAGAAACATAAGCATGCACCCTCATTTAAATGAAATCGGTAAATTTCAAATTGATGGAAATGTGAGCGACCCCCCCCCCCACCACAAAATTTTAAAATTAATATGATTTTCAAATTCGACGTACCTGGAAACCTATGGATCCACCCTCATTTCAATGAAATCGGTAAATTTTAAATAAATGGTAATGTGAGCGCCCCCCCCCACAAAAAAATATATAATGAATAATGTTTTTGAATACAATGTATCTGGAAACATAAGGATGCACCCTCATTTCAATGAAATCGGTGTTTTAGATTGATGGCAATGTGAGCGACCACCCCTTACCAAAATTTAAAATTGATAATATTTTCAAATTCTACATCCCTGGAAACATAAGGATGCACCCTCATTTAAATGAAATCGGTAAATTTCAAATTGATGGAAATGTGAGCGACGCCCCCCCCCCCCACAAAATTTTATAATTAATATGATTTTCAAATTCGACGTACCTGGAAACATAAGGATCCACCCTCATTTCTATGAAATCGGTAAATTTTAAATAAATGGTAATGTGAGCGCCCCCACCCCCACACAAAAATATATAATGAATAATGTTTTTGAATACAATGTATCTGGAAACATAAGGAGGCACCCTCATTTCAATGAAATCGGTAAGTTTTAGATTGATGGCAATGTGAGCGACCCCCCCAAAATTTTAAAATAATGTTTTCTAATTCAGTGTATCTGGAAATATAAGGATCCACCCTCATTCCAATAAAATCAGTAAATATTAAATTGATGAGAATGTGAGTGACCCCCCCCCCCCCCCACCAAAATTTAAAATGAATAATGTTCCTCATTTCAATGAAATCGGTAAATTTTATATTGATGGCAATGTGAGTGCCCCCCTTCCCCAAAAAAAAATATTAAATGAATAATGTTATTGAATACAATGTATCTGGAAACATAAGGATGAACCCTCATTTCATTGAAATCGGTAAGTTTTAGATTGATGGCAATGTGAGCGAACCCCCCCCCCCCAAATTTTTAAATTGATAAGATTTTCAAATTCGACCTACCTAGAAACATAAGGATGCACCCTCATTTAAATGAAATCGGTAAATTTCAAATTGATGGAAATGTAAGCGACCCCCCCCTCCACAAAATTTTAAAATTAATATGATTTTCAAATTCGACGTACCTGGAAACATATGGTCCACCCTCATTTCAATGAAATCGGTAAATTTTAAATAAATGGTAATGTGAGCGCCCCCCCCCCCCACAAAAAAATATATAATGAATAATGTTTTTGAATACAATGTATCTGGAAACATAAGGATGCACCCTCATTTCAATGAAATCGGTAAGTTTTAGATTGATGGCAATGTGAGCGACCACCCCTTACCAAAATTTAAAATTGATAATATTTTCAAATTCTACATCCCTGGAAACATAAGGATGCACCCTCATTTTAATGTAATCAGTAAATTCTATATTGATGGCGATGTGAGCGACCCCACCCCCTAAAATTTTAAAATTGATAATACTTTCAAATTCGACGTAGCTGAACATATAGGGATGCACAATCATTTAAATGAAATCGATGAATTTAAAATTAATGTTAATGTGAGCGACCCCCCCCCCCCCCACCAAAATATAAAATGAATAATGTTTTTGAATACAATGTACCTGGAAACATAAGGATGCACCCTCATTTCAATGAAATCAATAAGTTTTAGATTGATGGCAATGTGAGCGACGCCCCCCCCCCCCAAATTTTAAAATTGATAACATTTTTAAATTCGACCTACCTAGAAAAATAAGGATGCACCCCCATTTAAATGAAATCGGTAAATTTCAAATTGATGGAAATGTGAGCGACCCCCCCCACAAAAATTTTAAAATTAATATGATTTTCAAATTCGACGTACCTAGAAACATAAGGATGCACCCTCATTTCAATGAAATCGGTAAATTTTATATTGATGGCAATATGAGTGCCCCCCTCCCCCAAAAAAAAAAATAAAATGAATAATGTTATTGAATACAATGTATCTGGAAACATAAGGATGCACCCTCATTTCAATGAAATCGGTAAGTTTTAGATTGATGGCAATGTGAGCGAAACCCCCCCCCCAAATTTTTAAATTAATAAGATTTTCAAATTCGACCTACCTAGAAACATAAGCATGCACCCTCATTTAAATGAAATCGGTAAATTTCAAATTGATGGAAATGTGAGCGACCCCCCCCCCCCCCACCAAAATATAAAATGAATAATTTTTATGAATACAATGTATCTGGAAACATAAGGGTGCACCCTCATTTCAATGAAATCGGTAAGTTTTAGATTGATGGCAATGTGAGCGAACCCCCCCCCCCCCAAATTTTAAAATTGATAAGATTTTCAAATTCGACGTACCTAGAAACATAAGGATGCACCCTAATTTAAATGAAATTGGTAAATTTTAAATTGATAGGAATGTGAGCGATCCCCCCCCCTCCACAGAAATTTTAAATATGATATGATTTTCTAATTCAACGTATCTGGAAACATAAGGATGCACCCTCATTTCAATGAAATCGGTAAATTTTATATTAATGGTAATGTGAGCGACCCCCCCCCCACAAAAATAATAAAATTGATAAGATTTTCCAATTCAATGTATCTAGAAACATAAGGATGCACCCTCATTTAAATGAAATCGGTAAATTTAAAATTAATGGTAATGTGAGCGACCCCCCCCCCCCACCAAAATTTAAAATTTATAATAATTCGAAGTATCTGGAAACATAAGGATGCAACCTTATTTAAATGAAATCGGTAAATTTTAAATTGATGGCAATCTGAGGGACCCCCCCCTTCACCGAAATTGAAAAATGATAATAATTCAAAGTATCTGGAAACATAAGGATGCACCCTCATTTAAATGAAATCGGTAAATTTAAAATTAATGGTAATGTGAGCGACCCCCCCCCACTAAAATATAAAATTGATAATATTTTCAAATTCGACGTATCCGGAAACATAAGGATGCACCCTCATTTCAATGAAAGCGGTAAATTTTATATAAATGGTAATGCGGGCGACCTCCTTCAACAAAATTGAAAATGAATAATGTTTTCTAATTCAGTGTATCTGGAAATATAAGGATCCACCCTCATTCCAATAAAATCAGTAAATATTAAATTGATGGGAATGTGAGTGACCCCCCCCACCAAAATTTAAAATGAATAATGTTTTTGTATACAATGTATCTGGAAACATAAGGATGCACCCTCATTTGAATGAAATCAGTAAATTTTATATTGATGGCAATGTGAGCGACCCCCCCCCCACCAAAATTTAAAAATTGATAATATTATCAAATTCGAGGTAGCTGAACACATAGGAATGCACATTCATTTAAATGAAATCGGTTAATTTTAAATTAATGTTAATGTAAGCGACCCCCTCACCACCAAATTTTAAAATTGATAATATTTTCAAACTCTACATACCTGGAAACATAAGGATGCATCCTCACTTAAATGAAATCGGAAAATTTTATATTAATGGTAACCAGAGCGACTCCCCCCCCCACGATTTATAAAATTGATAAGATTTTCAAATTAGACGTACCTGGAAACAAAAGGATCCACCCTCATTCCAATAAAATCAGTAAATATTAAATTGATGGGAATGTGAGTGACCCCCCCCCACCAAAATTTAAAATGAATAATGTTCCCTCATTTCAATGAAATCGGTAAATTTTATATTGATGGCAATGTGAGTGCCCCCCTCCCCCCAAAAAAAATATTAAATGAATAATGTTATTGAATACAATGTATCTGGAAACATAAGGATGAACCCTTATTTCATTGAAATCGGTAAGTTTTAGATTGATGGCAATGTGAGCGAAACCCCCCCCCCCCCAAATTTTTAAATTGATAAGATTTTTAAATTCGACCTACCTAGAAACATAAGCATGCACCCTCATTTAAATGAAATCGGTAAATTTCAAATTGATGGAAATGTATGCGACCCCCCCCCCTCCACAAAATTTTAAAATTAATATGATTTTTTAAATTCGACGTACCTGGAAACATATGGATCCACCCTCATTTCAATGAAATCGGTAAATTTTAAATAAATGGTAATGTGAGCGCCCCCCCCCCACAAAAAAATATATAATGAATAATGTTTTTGAATACAATGTATCTGGAAACATAAGGATGCACCCTCATTTCAATGAAATCGGTGTTTTAGATTGATGGCAATGTGAGCGACCACCCCTTACCAAAATTTAAAATTGATAATATTTTCAAATTCTACATCCCTGGAAACATAAGGATGCACCCTCATTTAAATGAAATCGGTAAATTTCAAATTGATGGAAATGTGAGCGACGCCCCCCCCCCCACAAAATTTTATAATTAATATGATTTTCAAATTCGACGTACCTGGAAACATAAGGATCCACCCTCATTTCTATGAAATCGGTAAATTTTAAATAAATGGTAATGTGAGCGCCCCCACCCCCACACAAAAATATATAATGAATAATGTTTTTGAATACAATGTATCTGGAAACATAAGGAGGCACCCTCATGTCAATGAAATCGGTAAGTTTTAGATTGATGGCAATGTGAGCGACCCCCCCAAAATTTTAAAATAATGTTTTCTAATTCAGTGTATCTGGAAATATAAGGATCCACCCTCATTCCAATAAAATCAGTAAATATTAAATTGATGAGAATGTGAGTGACCCCCCCCCCCCCCCCACCAAAATTTAAAATGAATAATGTTCCTCATTTCAATGAAATCGGTAAATTTTATATTGATGGCAATGTGAGTGCCCCCCTTCCCCCAAAAAAAATATTAAATGAATAATGTTATTGAATACAATGTATCTGGAAACATAAGGATGAACCCTCATTTCATTGAAATCGGTAAGTTTTAGATTGATGGCAATGTGAGCGAAACCCCCCCCCCAAATTTTTAAATTGATAAGATTTTCAAATTCGACCTACCTAGAAACATAAGCATGCACCCTCATTTAAATGAAATCGGTAAATTTCAAATTGATGGAAATGTAAGCGACCCCCCCCCTCCACAAAATTTTAAAATTAATATGATTTTCAAATTCGACGTACCTGGAAACATATGGATCCACCCTCATTTCAATGAAATCGGTAAATTTTAAATAAATGGTAATGTGAGCGCCCCCCCCCCCCCCACAAAAAAATATATAATGAATAATGTTTTTGAATACAATGTATCTGGAAACATAAGGATGCACCCTCATTTCAATGAAATCGGTAAGTTTTAGATTGATGGCAATGTGAGCGACCACCCCTTACCAAAATTTAAAATTGATAATATTTTCAAATTCTACATCCCTGGAAACATAAGGATGCACCCTCATTTTAATGTAATCAGTAAATTCTATATTGATGGCGATGTGAGCGACCCCACCCCCTAAAATTTTAAAATTGATAATACTTTCAAATTCGACGTAGCTGAACATATAGGGATGCACAATCATTTAAATGAAATCGATGAATTTAAAATTAATGTTAATGTGAGCGACCCCCCCCCCCCCCCCCAAAATATAAAATGAATAATGTTTTTGAATACAATGTACCTGGAAACATAAGGATGCACCCTCATTTCAATGAAATCAATAAGTTTTAGATTGATGGCAATGTGAGCGACGCCCCCCCCCCCAAATTTTAAAATTGATAACATTTTTAAATTCGACCTACCTAGAAAAATAAGGATGCACCCCCATTTAAATGAAATCGGTAAATTTCAAATTGATGGAAATGTGAGCGACCCCCCCCACAAAAATTTTAAAATTAATATGATTTTCAAATTCGACGTACCTAGAAACATAAGGATGCACCCTCATTTCAATGAAATCGGTAAATTTTATATTGATGGCAATATGAGTGCCCCCCTCCCCCAAAAAAAAAAATAAAATGAATAATGTTATTGAATACAATGTATCTGGAAACATAAGGATGCACCCTCATTTCAATGAAATCGGTAAGTTTTAGATTGATGGCAATGTGAGCGAAACCCCCCCCCCCAAATTTTTAAATTAATAAGATTTTCAAATTCGACCTACCTAGAAACATAAGCATGCACCCTCATTTAAATGAAATCGGTAAATTTCAAATTGATGGAAATGTGAGCGACCCCCCCCCCACCACAAAATTTTAAAATTAATATGATTTTCAAATTCGACGTACCTGGAAACATATGGATCCACCCTCATTTCAATGAAATCGGTAAATTTTAAATAAATGGTAATGTGAGCGCCCCCCCCCCACAAAAAAATATATAATGAATAATGTTTTTGAATACAATGTATCTGGAAACATAAGGATGCACCCTCATTTCAATAAAATCAGTAAATTTTAAATTAATGGGAATGTGAGCGACCCCCCCCAGCAAAATATAAAATGAATAATGTTTTTGAATACAATGTATCTGGAAACATAAGGAGGCACCCTCATTTCAATGAAATCGGTAAGTTTTAGATTGATGGCAATGTGAGCGACGCCCCCCCCCCAAATTGTAAAATTGATAAGATTTTCAAATTCGACCTACCTAGAAACATAAGGATGCACCCTCATTTAAATGAAATCGGTAAATTTTAAATTAACGATAATGTGGGCGACCCCTCACCCCAAACAAAATTGAAAATGAATAATGTTTGCTAATTAAGTATATCAGGAAATATAAGGATGCATAATAACTTAAATGAAATCGATGATTTCTAAATAGTGGTAAAGGATCCACCCTCATTCCAATAAAACCAGTAAATTTTAAATTAATGGGAATGTGAGCGACACCCCCCCCCCAGCAAAATATAAAATGAATAATGTTTTTGAGTACAATGTATCTAGAAACATAAGGATGCACCCTCATTTCATTGAAATCGGTAAGTTTTAGATTGATGGCAATGTGAGCGAAACCCCCCCCCAAATTTTTAAATTGATAAGATTTTCAAATTCGACCTACCTAGAAACATAAGCATGCACCCTCATTTAAATGAAATCGGTAAATTTCAAATTGATGGCAATGTGAGCGACGCCCTCCCCCCAAATTTTAAAATTAATATGATTTTCAAATTCGACGTACCTAGAAACATAAGAATGCACCCTCATTTCAATGAAATCGGTAAATTTTATATTGATGGCAATGTGAGCGCCCCCCTCCCCCCAAAAAAAATATAAAATGAATAATGTTATTGAATACAATGTATCTGGAAACATAATGATGCACCCTCATTTCATTGAAATCGGTAAGTTTTAGATTGATGGCAATGTGAGCGAACCCCCCCCCCCCCAAATTTTAAATTGATAAGATTTTCAAATTCGACCTACCTAGAAACATAAGCATGCACCCTCATTTAAATGAAATCGGTAAATTTCAAATTGATGGAAATGTGAGCGACCCCCCCCCCCACTAAATTTTATAATTAATATGATTTTCAAATTCGACGTACCTGGAAACATATGGATCCACCCTCATTTCAATGAAATCGGTTAATTTAAAAAAAATGGTAATGTGAGCGCCCCCCCCCCCACAAAAAATATATAATGAATAATGTTTTTGAATACAATGTATCTGGAAACATAAGGATGCACCCTCATTTCAATGAAATCGGTAAATTTTATATTGATGGCGATGTGAGCGACCCCACCCCCTAAAATCTTAAAATTGATAATACTTTCAAATTCGACGTAGCTGAACACATTGGGATGCACAATCATTTAAATGAAATCGATGAATTTAAAATTAATGTTAATGTGAGCGACCCCCCCCCCCCCACCAAAATATAAAATGAATAATGTTTATGAATACAATGTATCTGGAAACATAAGGGTGCACCCTCATTTCAATGAAATCGGTAAGTTTTAGATTGATGGCAATGTGAGCGAACCCCCCCCCCCCCCAAATTTTAAAATTGATAAGATTTTCAAATTCGACGTACCTAGAAACATAAGGATGCACCCTAATTTAAATGAAATTGGTAAATTTTAAATTGATAGGAATGTGAGCGATCCCCCCCCC
The DNA here is from genome assembly GCA_911387785.2 of Aelia acuminata. Classification (NCBI taxonomy): domain Eukaryota; kingdom Metazoa; phylum Arthropoda; class Insecta; order Hemiptera; family Pentatomidae; genus Aelia; species Aelia acuminata. The sequence continues at coordinate 10,359,224 of OU426985.1, forward strand.
TCCACAGAAATTTTAAATATGATATGATTTTCTAATTCAACGTATCTGGAAACATAAGGATGCACCCTCATTTCAATGAAATCGGTAAATTTTATATTAATGGTAATGTGAGCGACCCCCCCCCCACAAAAATAATAAAATTGATAGGATTTTCCAATTCAATGTATCTACAAACATAAGGATGCACCCTCATTTAAATGAAATCGGTAAATTTAAAATTAATGGTAATGTGAGCGACCCCCCCCCCCACCAAAATTTAAAATTTATAATAATTCGAAGTATCTGGAGACATAAGGATGCAACCTTATTTAAATGAAATCGGTAAATTTTAAATTGATGGCAATCTGAGGGACCCCCCCCTTCACCGAAATTGAAAAATGATAATAATTCAAAGTATCTGGAAACATAAGGATGCACCCTCATTTAAATGAAATCGGTAAATTTAAAATTAATGGTAATGTGAGCGACCCCCCCCCACTAAAATATAAAATTGATAATATTTTCAAATTCGACGTATCCGGAAACATAAGGATGCACCCTCATTTCAATGAAAGCGGTAAATTTTATATAAATGGTAATGCGGGCGACCTCCTTCAACAAAATTGAAAATGAATAATGTTTTCTAATTCAGTGTATCTGGAAATATAAGGATCCACCCTCATTCCAATAAAATCAGTAAATATTAAATTGATGGGAATGTGAGTGACCCCCCCCACCAAAATTTAAAATGAATAATGTTTTTGAATACAATGTATCTGGAAACATAAGGATGCACCCTCATTTGAATGAAATCAGTAAATTTTATATTGATGGCAATGTGAGCGACCCCCCCCCCCACCAAAATTTAAAAATTGATAATATTATCAAATTCGAGGTAGCTGAACACATAGGAATGCACATTCATTTAAATGAAATCGGTTAATTTTAAATTAATGTTAATGTAAGCGACCCCCTCACCACCAAATTTTAAAATTGATAATATTTTCAAACTCTACATACCTGGAAACATAAGGATGCATCCTCACTTAAATGAAATCGGAAAATTTTATATTAATGGTAACCAGAGCGACTCCCCCCCCCCCCACGATTTATAAAATTGATAAGATTTTCAAATTAGACGTACCTGGAAACAAAAGGATCCACCCTCATTCCAATAAAATCAGTAAATTTCAAATTAATGGGAATGTGAGCGACCCCCCCCCCAGCAAAATATAAAATGAATAATGTTTTTGAGTACAATGTATCTGGAAACATAAGGATGCACCCTCATTTCAATGAAATCGGTCAGTTTTATATTGATGGCAATGTGAGCGACCCCCCCCCCCCACCAAAATTTAAAAATTGATAATATTATCAAATTCGAGGTAGCTGAACACATAGGAATGCACATTCATTTAAATGAAATCGGTTAATTTTAAATTAATGTTAATGTAAGCGACCCCCTCACCACCAAATTTTAAAATTGATAATATTTTCAAACTCTACATACCTGGAAACATAAGGATGCATCCTCACTTAAATGAAATCGGAAAATTTTATATTAATGGTAACCAGAGCGACCCCCCCCCCCACGATTTATAAAATTGATAAGATTTTCAAATTAGACGTACCTGGAAACAAAAGGATCCACCCTCATTCCAATAAAATCAGTAAATTTCAAATTAATGGGAATGTGAGCGACCCCCCCCCAGCAAAATATAAAATGAATAATGTTTTTGAGTACAATGTATCTGGAAACATAAGGATGCACCCTCATTTCAATGAAATCGGTCAGTTTTAGATTGATGGCAATGTGAGCGACGCCCCCCCCCCAATTTTTAAATTGATAAGATTTTCAAATTCGACCTACCTAGAAACATAAGCATGCACCCTCATTTAAATGAAATCGGTAAATTTCAAATTGATGGAAATGTGAGCGACCCCCCGCCCACAAAATTTTATAATTAATATGATTTTATAATCCGACGTACCTGGAAACATAAGGATCGACCCTCATTTCAATGAAATCGGTAAATTTTATATAAATGGTAATGCGGGCGACCTCCTTCAACAAAATTTAAAATGAATAATGTTTTTGAATACAATGTATCTGGAAACATAAGGAGGCACCCTTATTTCAATGAAATCGGTAAGTTTTAGATTGATGGCAATGTGAGCGACCCCCCCCCACCAAAATTTAAAAATTGATAATATTATCAAATTCGAGGTAGCTGAACACATAGGAATGCACACTCATTTAAATGAAATCGGTTAATTTTAAATTAATGTTAATGTAAGCGACCCCCTCACCACCAAATTTTAAAATTGATAATATTTTCAAACTCTACATACCTGGAAACATAAGGATGCATCCTCACTTAAATGAAATCGGTAAATTTTATATTAATGGTAACCAGAGCGACCCCCCCTCCCACGATTTATAAAATTGATAAGATTTTCAAATTAGACGTACCGGGAAACAAAAGGATCCACCCTCATTCCAATAAAATCAGTAAATTTTAAATTAATAGGAATGTTTTCGACCCCCCCCCCCCCAGCAAAATATAAAATGAATAATGTTTTTGAGTACAATGTATCTGGAAACATAAGGATGAACCCTCATTTCAATGAAATCAATAAGTTTTAGATTGATAGCAATGTGAGCGACGCCCCCCCCCAAATTTTGAAATTGATAACATTTTTAAATTCGACCCACCTAGAAACATAAGGATGCACCCCCATTTAAATGAAATCGGTAAATTTCAAATTGATGGAAATGTGAGCGACCCCCCCCCACAAAAATTTTAAAATTAATATGATTTTCAAATTCGACGTACCTAGAAACATAAGGATGCACCCTCATTTCAATGAAATCGGTAAATTTTATATTGATGGCAATATGAGTGCCCCCCTCCCCCCAAAAAAAATATAAAATGAATAATGTTATTGAATACAATGTATCTGGAAACATAAGGATGCACCCTCAATTCAATGAAATCGGTAAGTTTTAGATTGATGGCAATGTGAGCGACCCCCCCAAAATTTTAAAATAATGATTTCTAATTCAGTGTATCTGGAAATATAAGGATCCACCCTCATTCCAATAAAATCAGTAATTATTAAATTGATGGGAATGTAAGTGACCCCCCCCCCACCAAAATTTAAAATGAATAATGTTTTTGAATACAATGTATCTGGAAACATAAGGATGCACCCTCATTTCAATGAAATCAGTTAGTTTTAGATTGATGGCAATGTGAGCGACGCCCCCCCCCCCCCAAATTTTAAAATTGATAAGATTATCAAATTCGACCTACCTAGAAACATAAGGATGCACTCTCATTTAAATGAAATCGGTAAATTTTAAATTAACGATAATGTGGGCGACCCCTCACCCCCAACAAAATTGAAAATGAATAATGTTTGCTAATTAAGTGTATCAGGAAATATAAGGATGCATAATAACTTAAATGAAATCGATGATTTCTAAATAGTGGTAAAGGATCAACCCTCATTCCAATAAAATCAGTAAATTATATATTGATGGGAGTGTGAGCGACCCCCCCCCCCCACAAAAATATAGAATGAATAATGTTTTTGAATACAATGTATCTGGAAACATAAGGATGCACCCTCATTTCAATGAAATCGGTAAGTTTTAGATCGATGGCAATGTGAGCGACGCCCCCCCCCCCAAATGTTTAAATTGATAAGATTTTCAAATTCGAATTTCGACCTACCTAGAAACATAAGCATGCACCCTCATTTAAATGAAATCGGCAAATTTTAAATTGATGGTAATGTGGGCTACCGCCACAACAAAATTTTATAATTAATATGATTTTCAAATTCGACGTACCTGGAAACATATGGATCCACCCTCATTTCAATGGAATCGGTAAATTTTAAATAAATGGTAATGTGAGCGCCCCCCTTCCCCCACAAAAAAATATATAATGAATAATGTTTTTGAATACAATGTACCTGGAAACATAAGGATGCACCCTCATTTCAATGAAATCGGTCAGTTTTAGATTGATGGCAATGTGAGCGACCCCCCCAAAATTTTAAATTAATGTTTTCTAATACAGTGTATCTGGAAATATAAGGATCCACCCTCATTCCAATAAAATCAGTAAATATTAAATTGATGGGAATGTAGGCTACCGCCACAACAAAATTGAAAATGAATAATATTCCCCCCCGCCATTATTTTGAAGTCGGTAAATTGTAATTAATGGTAATGTGAGCGACCACCCCCCCCAAATTTTAAAATTGATAAGATTTTCAAATTCGACCTACCTAGAAACATAAGGATGCACCCTCATTTAAATGAAATCGGTAATTTTAAATAAATGTTAATGTAAGCGACCCCCTCACCACCAAATTTTAAAATAGATAATATTTTCAAACTCTACATACCTGGAAACATAAGGATGCATCCTCACTTAAATGAAATCGGTAAATTTTATATTAATGGTAACCAGAGCGACCCCCCCCCCCCACCCACGATTTATAAAATTGATAAGATTTTCAAATTAGACGTACCTGGAAACAAAAGGATCCACCCTCATTCCAATAAAATCAGTAAATTTTAAATTAATGGGAATGTGAGCGACCCCCCCCCCCCAGCAAAATGTAAAATGAATAATGTTTTTGAGTACAATGTATCTAGAAACATAAGGATGCACCCTCATTTCAATGAAATCGGTAAGTGATAGATTGATGGCAATGTGAGCGACGCCCCCCCCCCAAATTTTTAAATTGATAAGTTTTTCAAATTCGACCTACCTAGCATAAGCATGTACTTTACATAAGCATGCACCCTCATTCAAATGAAATCGGTAAATTTCAAATTGATGGAAATGTGGGCGACCCCCCCCCCCCCCACAAAATTTTATAATTAATATGATTTTCAAATTCGACGTACCTGGAAACATATGGATCCACCCTCAATTCAATGGAATCGGTAAATTTTAAATAAATGGTAATGTGAGCGCCCCCCCCCCACAAAAAAATATATAATGAATAATGTTTTTGAATACAATGTACCTGGAAACATAAGGATGCACCCTCATTTCAATGAAATCGGTCAGTTTTAGATTTATGGCAATGTGAGCGACCCCCCCAAAATTTTAAAATACTGTTTTCTAATTCAGTGTATCTGGAAATATAAGGATCCACCCTCATTCCAATAAAATCAGTAAATATTAAATTGATGGGAATGTGAGTGACCCCCCCCCACCAAAATTTAAAATGAATAATGTTTTTGAATACAATGTACCTGGAAACATAAGGATGCACCCTCATTTCAATGAAATCGGTAAATTTTATATTGATGGCAATGTGAGCGCCCCCCTCCCACAAAAAAAAATATAAAATGAATAATGTTATTGAATACAATGTATCTGGAAACATAAGGATGCACCCTCATTTCATTGAAATCGGTAAGTTTTAGATTGATGGCAATGTGAGCGAAACCCCCCCCCCCCAAATTTTTAAATTGATAAGATTTTCAAATTCGACCTACCTAGAAACATAAGCATGCACCCTCATTTAAATGAAATCGGTAAATTTCAAATTGATGGAAATGTGAGCGACCCCCTCCCCCCCAAAAAATTTTTATAATTAATATGATTTTCAAATTCGACGTACCTGGAATCATATGGATCCACCCTCATTTCAATGAAATCGGTAAATTTTAAATAAATGGTAATGTGAGCGCCCCCCCCCCCCCCCCACAAAAAAATATATAATGAATAATGTTTTTGAATACAATGTATCTGGAAACATAAGGATGCACCCTCATTTCAATGAAATCGGTAAGTTTTAGATTGATGGCAATGTGAGCGACCACCCCTAACCAAAATTTATAATTGATAATATTTTCAAATTCTACATCCCATGAAACATAAGGATGCACCCTCATTTTAATGTAATCAGTAAATTTTATATTGATGGCGATGTGAGCGACCCCACCCCCTAAAATTTTAAAATTGATAATACTTTCAAATTCGACGTAGCTGAACACATAGAGATGCACAATCATTTAAATGAAATCGATGAATTTAAAATTAATGTTAATGTGAGCGACCACCCCCCCCCACCAAAATATGTTTTTGAATACAATGTATCTGGAAACATAAGGGTGCACCCTCATTTCAATGAAATCGGTAAGTTTTAGATTGATGTCAATGTGAGCGATCCCCCCCCTCCACAAAAATTTTAAATATGATATGATTTTCTAATTCAACGTATCTGGAAACATAAGGATGCACCCTCATTTCAATGAAATCGGTAAATTTTATATTAATGGTAATGTGAGCGACCCCCCCCCCCCACAAAAATAATAAAATTGATAAGATTTTCCAATTCAATGTATCTAGAAACATAAGGATTCATCCTCACTTAAAGGAAATCGGTAATTTTTAAATTAATGGTAATGTGAGCGACCCCCCCCACCAAAATTTAAAATTTATAATAATTCGAAGTATCTGGAAACATAAGGATGCAACCTTATTTAAATGAAATCGGTAAATTTTAAATTGATGGCAATCTGAGCGACCCCCCCCTTCACCGAAATTGAAAAATGATAATAATTCAAAGTATCTGGAAACATAAGGATGCACCCTCATTTAAATGAAATCGGTAAATTTAAAATTAATGGTAATGTGAGCGACCCCCCACCACTAAAATATAAAATTGATAATATTTTCAAATTCGACGTATCCGGAAACATAAGGATGCACCCTCATTTCAATGAAAGCGGTAAATTTTATATAAATGGTAATGCGGGCGACCTCCTTCAACAAAATTGAAAATGAATAATATTTTCGAATTCAATGTATCTGGAATCATAAGAATTCATCCTCACTTAAATGAAATCGGTAATTTTTAAATTAATGTTAATGTAAGGAACCCCCACTCACCGAAATTGAAAATTGATAATAATTCAAAGAATCTGGAAACATAAGGATGCACCCTCATTTAAATGAAATCAGTAAATCTAAAATTAATGGTAATGTGAGCGACCCCATCACCAAAATGTAAAATTGATAATAATTCGAAGTATCTGGAAACATAAGGATGCAACCTTATTTAAATGAAAGCGGTATATTTTAAGGATTTTCTTTAATGAAGGAGCTCTTCCGTGTTTAATGTTTTTTATTAGTTTTTTCCCGACGTTGTGTTTCGAGTTTGTGGCTCATTCTCTGGGGTTATCTACATTACATTAATCTACTACACTTAATCATAATATCCATGTATGTTTTTACTATTTTTTTTATATTGGTATTACATTACCTTATCATTAGTTGCTACATTTCCATACAAGCCATTTGTCAACTTTTTTTTTTTAACAGTATAAAAATACTTTTGTCTAATGCATTTTATGGCCTACTACATTGTCTTTCTTTCATTGTCACATTATAATTATTATCTGGGACTATGGTACTTGCATTGATTAGTCTCCCTCATCCTGCTCTCTATTTTTGTTGATGTTTTGTTTCTATTATTTTTTCATATGTGTTTCAATATTTTTATCATATGTGCGTAGTGGTTGTTTAGGTGTTTTGTGTCTGTTTTATAGTTTATTGTGTTTTCTATGTTTTTTGTTATATGGATTGCTTCTTTTATTTTTCTGTTTTTTGTATTTTTACAATTATTTTTGTGCTGTGTTATTCTTGTTTTTAGTTTTTTAGATGTTTATCCTATGTATTTTTTGTTGCAGTTTTTACATTCTATTTCATATATTACGTTTTGTTTTTCCAGTTTTTCTATTTTGTCTTTCATATTGCTTATCTGGTTTTGTAATTTGTTTCTATTGTACATACCCGGTTTTATGTTATGGTGATCGTATGTGCTAAATGCCTTTTTTATTTTATCTGTTAATTGTGGTATGTATTGAATTTTGTAGTATTTATTATTTGTTTTCTTATAATTTTCATTATCTATCTTTTTATTTTTTTCCTCTTGTTTATCTGTGTAGAAATCTGTAATTAATTTTTGGTTTGGTTTATTTATTACTTTGTTTTCGTATATTTTTGGTGGATTAGTATTTTGTTTCGGTTCTCTGTTTTTAATTTTAGTATTGTTTTTTGAGTTGATTTTATTTGGTTCTATTATCATATTATTATTATTTATGTTGTACCATATTTTATTTATTAGTTTTTTGGATAGAGGTTTTCTTCTAAAAATTGGTATATTTGGATTTTAATGTTTTTTAAATGTTCTGTATCTGTTAATGTGATTGCTCTATTTATAAGATTTTTAGCTGTGTTTATTTTTTGTGTTATGGGATGGTTTGAACAGTAATTTAGTAGTGTGTTGCTTGTGGTTGGTTTTTTGATCCATTTTGTTGTTATTTTTTTATTTGTGTTGTTAATGTTTATTTCTATATCCAGATATCTGATACTGTTGTTTATGGGGTTTTCTATGGTAAAATCTATTTGTTTATGATGTTTGTTAAATTTTGATAGTATTTCATTGAGGGTATCTGTATTGTCTGCTATTATTATGAGATCATCTATCTATTTTTTTATCAATATGCGTTTTGTTGCTAATTTTTCTATATTTTTGTTGATGAGGTCATTCATGTATATTCCGCTGATATTTATTGCTAAATTTGAGCCCATTGGTAGTCCTTCTTTTTGTCTATAAAATTGTTTGTTATATGTGAAGAAACTATTTTTTAGGCATATATTTAGACCTTCTATGAATGTGTGTTTGTTTTTTATTTTTGTATTGTTCTTGATTTGGTCCCATTGTGTCTCTATGATTTTTATTGCTTCATCTATTGGTACATTGGTGAATGGGGATTTAACGTCAAGACTAGCTATATGTAAATTTTTGTTTTGGAAATCTGTAGCAGTGTTGCCCATGTATGTCGATGTAGCAGTGTTGCCCATGTATATCGATGTAGTAGTGTTGCCCATGTATATAAATTTTTATATAAACTTTTTAAAAGTTATTTATATTTAATAACATTCTATTTGTAAAATATAAAATAACTAGTATAATATTAATATAGTAAAAAATGGTGTAAATATTTTTTTTCTTAATTTGTGCAAACTGTCAATTATTTATAAATTATATAAATCATCTGTTTTAATTAGTGTGTGTTGAAAAACATCTGTGAAAATCGTTGACCTTATGTGGAATAAATAAAATAGTAATTTCCAGTAAATGTGTTGTTGATAATATTTTCAAATTCTACATACCTGGAAACATAAGGATTCATCCTCACTTAAATGAAATCGGTAAATTTTATATTAATGGTAATGTGAGCGACCCCCCCCCCCCACGAAAATTATAAAATTGATAAGATTTTCAAATTCGACGTACCTGGAAACATAAGGATCCACGCTCATTCCAATAAAATCGGAAAATTTTAAATTAATGGTAGTGTGGGAGACCCCCCCTCCACCAAAATTGAAAATGAATAATGTTTTGTATATTTCCGGGTGCTCATCAATCGGTTCAGGAACGTTAAAGATAAGTACATTGTTCTTTATAATTTCCCTGTTAAGTCTATTAATTTGCATTTCCTGTATTGATACAATTTTTTCATGTTCTGGCTCTCACCGAAAATGAATAATGTTATCGAATACAATGTATCTGGAAACATAAGAATGCACCCTTATTTCAATGAAAGCGCTAAATTTTAAATTAATGGTAATGTGAGAAACCCCCTTCCTCGCCGAAATTGAAAATTGATAATAATTCAAAGAATCTGGAAACATAAGGATGCACCCTCATTTCATTGAAGTTGGTAAATTGTAATTAATGGTAATGTGAGCGACCACCCTACCAAAATTTAAAATTGATAATATTTTCAAATTCGACGAACCTGGAAATATAAGGATGCACCGTCATTTCAATGAAATAGGTAAATTTTAAATTGATGGTAATGTGGGCTACCGCCCCCAACAGAATTGAAAATGAATAATATTTTCGAATTCAATGTATCTGGAAACATAAGGATGCATCCTCACTTAAATGAAATCGGTAATATTTAAATTAATGGTAATGTGGGCGACCCCCCCTTTCACCGAAATTGAAAATTGATAATATTTTCAAATTCGACGTATCTGGAAACATAAGGATGCACCCTCATTTTAATGAAATAGGTACATTTGAAATTGATGGTAATGTGGGCTACCGCCACAACAAAATTGAAAATGAATCATCATCATCATCATCTAATGGCGCTATGGTCCTTGCAGGACCTCGGCCTCCTCCACTATTCTTCTCCACTCAGACCTGTCCTCTTCAGCCCTTTTCCATTCCACAACGCCGAGAGTCCGAAGGTCATCTTCTACGTCCTGCAGCCAACGCAGTCTCGGCCTACCTCTCTCCCTTTTGAAAATGAATAATATTTTCGAATTCAATGTATCTGGAAACGTAAGGATGCATCCTCTCTTAAATGAAATCGGTAAATATTAAATTAATGGTAATATGAGCAACCGTTTCCCCCACCAAAATTAAAAATTGATAATATTTTCAAATTCTACATACTTGGAAACATAAGGATGCACCCTCATTTCAAAGAAATCGGTAAATTTTAAATAGATGGCAATGTCAGAAACCCCCCCAAAAAAATTTTAAAATTGATAATATTTTCAAATTCAACGTATCTGGAAACATAAGGGTGCACCCTCATTTCAATGAAATCGGTAAATATTAAATTAACGATAATGTGGGCAACCCCCCACCCCAACAAAATTGAAAATGAATAATGTTTTCTAATTCAGTGTATCAGGAAATATAAGGATGCATAATAACTTAAATGAAATCGATAATTTCTAAATAGTTGTAATGTGAGCGACCCACCCCCCCATCAGCGAAATTGAAAATTTGTAATATAACAAAGTATCTGGAAACATAAGGATGCACCCTCATTTAATTGAAGTCGGTAAATTGTAATTAATGGTAATGTGGGCGACCACCCACCCCAAACAAAATTGAAAATGAATAATGTTTTCTAATTCAGTGTATCTGGAAATATAAGGATGCATCCTAACTTAAATGAAATCGATAATTTCTAAATAGTGGTAATGTGACCAACCCCCTCCCATCACCGAAATTGAAAATTTGTAATATTACAAAGTATCTGGAAATATAAGGATGCACCCTCATTTAATTAAAGTCGGTAAATTGTAATTAATGATAATGTGAGCGACCACCCCCAACCAAAATTTAAAATTGATAATATTTTCAAATTAGACGTACCTGGAAACATAAGGATCCACCCTCATTCCAATAAAATCAGTAAATATTAAATTGATGGGAATGTGAGCGACCCCACCCCCACCAAAATATAAAATGAATAATGTTTTTGAATACAATGTATCTGGAAACATAAGGATTCACCCTCATTTCAATGAAATCGGTAAGTTTTAGATTGATGGCAATGTGAGCGACGCCCCCCACCCAAATTTTAAAATTGATAAGATTTTCAAATTCGACCTATCTACAAACATAAGGATGCACCCTCATTTAAATGAAATCGGTAAATTTCAAATTGACGGAAATGTGAGCAACACCCCCCACAAAATTTTTAAAATTAATATGATTTTCAAATTCGACATACCTGGGAAACATAAGGATCCACCCACATTTCAATGAAATCGGTAAATTTTATATAAATGGTAATGTGAGCGACCCCCCGCCACCACCAAAATATAAAATGAATAATGTTTTTGAATACAATGTATCTGGAAACATAATGATGCACCATCATTTCAATGAAATCGGTAAATGTTAAATTAACGATAATGTGGGCGACCCCCCCCCAAATTTAAAATTGCTAATATTTTCAAATTCGACGTACCTGGAAACATAAGGGTGCACCCTCATTTCAATGAAATCGGTCAATGTTAAATTAACGATAATGTGGGCGACCCCCCCCCCCAAATTTAATATTGATAATATTTTCAAATTCGAGGTACCTGGAAACATAAGGGTGCACCCTTATTTCAATGAAATCGGTAAATTTTAAATTATCGATAATGTGGGCGACCTCCCACCCCCAACAAAATTTAAAATGAATAATGTTTTCTAATTACCTAAGTTTATCAGGAAATATAAGGATGCATAATAACTTAAATGAAATCGATAATTTCTTAATAGTGGTAATGTGACCAACCCCCTCCCATCACCGAAATTGAAAATTTGTAATATTACAAAGTATCTGGAAACATAAGGATGCACCCTCATTTAATTGAAGTCGGTAAATTGTAATTATTGGTAATGTGATCGACCACCGCCAACCAAAATTTAAAATTGATAATATTTTCAAATCCTACATACCTGGAAACATAAGGATGCACCCTCATTTGAATGAAATCAGTAAATTTTATATTGATGGCAATGTGAGCGACCCCCCCCACCAAAATTTAAAAATTGATAATATTATCAAATTCGAGGTAGCTGAACACATAGGAATGCACACTCATTTAAATGAAATCGGTTAATTTTAAATTAATGTTAATGTAAGCGACCCCCTCACCACCAAATTTTAAAATTGATAATATTTTCAAACTCTACATACCTGGAAACATAAGGATGCATCCTCACTTAAATGAAATCGGTAAATTTTATATTAATGGTAACCAGAGACACCCCCCCCCCCCCACGATTTATAAAATTGATAAGATTTTCAAATTGACGTACCTGGAAACAAAAGGATCCACCCTCATTCCAATAAAATCAGTAAATATTAAATTAATGGGAATGTGAGCGACCCCCCCCCCAGCAAAATATAAAATGAATAATGTTTTTGAGTACAATGAATCTGGAAACATAAGGATGCACCCTCATTTCAATGAAATCGATAAGTTTTAGATTGATGACAATGTGAGCGACGCCCCCCCAAATTTTTTAATTGATAAGATTTTCAAATTCGACCTACCTAGAAACATAAGCATGCACCCTCATTTAAATGAAATCGGTAAATTTCAAATTGATGGAAATGTGAGCAACCCCCCCCAACAAAATTTTAAAATTAATATGATTTTCAAATTCGACGTACCTGGAAACATAAGGATCCACCCTCATTTCAATGAAATCGGTAAATTTTAAATAAATGGTAATGTGAGCGCCCCCACCCCCACACAAAAATATATAATGAATAATGTTTTTGAATACAATGTATCTGGAAACATAAGAAGGCACCCTCATTTCAATGAAATCGGTAAGTTTTAGATTGATGGCAATGTGAGCGACCCCCCCAAAATTTTAAAATAATGTTTTCTAATTCAGTGTATCTGGAAATATAAGGATCCACCCTCATTATAAAACCCTTATTATAACCCCGATAAAATCAGTAAATATTAAATTGATGGGAATGTGAGTGACCCCCCCCCCCCACCAAAATTTAAAATGAATAATGTTTTTGAATACAATGAATCTGGAAACATAAGGATGCACCCTCGTTTCAATGAAATCAGTAAATTTTATATTGATGGCAATGTGAGCGACCCCCCCCCCACCAAAATTTAAAAATTGATAATATTATCAAATTCGAGGTAGCTGAACACATAGGAATGCACACTCATTTAAATGAAATCGGTTAATTTTAAATTAATGTTAATGTAAGCGACCCCCTCACCACCAAATTTTAAAATTGATAATATTTTCAAACTCTACATACCTGGAAACATAAGGATGCATCCTCACTTAAATGAAATCGGTAAATTTTATATTAATGGTAACCAGAGCGACCCCCCCCCCCACGATTTATAAAATTGATAAGATTTTCATATTAGACGTACCTGAAAACAAAAGGATCCACCCTCATTCCAATAAAATCAGTAAATTTTAAATTAATGGGAATGTGAGCGATCCCCCCCCCAGCAAAATATAAAATGAATAATGTTTTTGAGTACAATGAATCTGGAAACATAAGGATGCACCCTCATTTCAATGAAATCGGTAAGTTTTAGATTGATGGCAATGTGAGCGACGCCCCCCCCCCAAATTTTTAAATTGATAAGATTTTCAAATTCGACCTACCTAGAAACATAAGCATGCACCCTCATTTAAATGAAATCGGTAAATTTCAAATTGATGGAAATGTGAGCAACCCCCCCCCAACAAAATTTTAAAATTAATATGATTTTCAAATTCGACGTACCTGGAAACATAAGGATCCACCCTCATTTCAATGAAATCGGTAAATTTTAAATAAATGGTAATGTGAGCGCCCCCACCCCCACACAAAAATATATAATGAATAATGTTTTTGAATACAATGTATCTGGAAACATAAGGAGGCACCCTCATTTCAATGAAATCGGTAAGTTTTAGATTGATGGCAATGTGAGCGACCCCCCCAAAATTTTAAAATAATGTTTTCTAATTCAGTGTATCTGGAAATATAAGGATCCACCCTCATTATAAAACCCTTATTATAACCCCGATAAAATCAGTAAATATTAAATTGATGGGAATGTGAGTGACCCCCCCCCCCCCACCAAAATTTAAAATGAATAATGTTTTTGAATACAATGTATCTGGAAACATAAGGATGCACCCTCGTTTCAATGAAATCAGTAAATTTTATATTGATGGCAATGTGAGCGACCCCCCCCCCACCAAAATTTAAAAATTGATAATATTATCAAATTCGAGGTAGCTGAACACATAGGAATGCACACTCATTTAAATGAAATCGGTTAATTTTAAATTAATGTTAATGTAAGCGACCCCCTCACCACCAAATTTTAAAATTGATAATATTTTCAAACTCTACATACCTGGAAACATAAGGATGCATCCTCACTTAAATGAAATCGGTAAATTTTATATTAATGGTAACCAGAGCGACCCCCCCCCCACGATTTATAAAATTGATAAGATTTTCATATTAGACGTACCTGAAAACAAAAGGATCCACCCTCATTCCAATAAAATCAGTAAATTTTAAATTAATGGGAATGTGAGCGATCCCCCCCCCAGCAAAATATAAAATGAATAATGTTTTTGAGTACAATGAATCTGGAAACATAAGGATGCACCCTCATTTCAATGAAATCGGTAAGTTTTAGATTGATGGCAATGTGAGCGACGCCCCCCCCCAAATTTTTAAATTGATAAGATTTTCAAATTCGACCTACCTAGAAACATAAGCATGCACCCTCATTTAAATGAAATCTGTAAATTTCAAATTGATGTAAATGTGAGCGAGCCCCCCCCCCCACAAAATTTTATAATTAATATGATTTTCAAATTCGACGTACCTGGAAACATAAGGATCCACCCTCATTTCAATGAAATCGGTAAATTTTAAATAAATGGTAATGTGAGCGCCCCCACCCCAACACAAAAATATATAATGAATAATGTTTTTGATTACAATGTATCTGGAAACATAAGGAGGCACCCTCATTTCAATGAAATCGGTAAGTTTTAGATTGATGGCAATGTGAGCGACCCCCCCCTAAATTTTAAAATAATGTTTTCTAATTCAGTGTATCTGGAAATATAAGGAGCCAGCCTCATTCCAATAAAATCAGTAAATATTAAATTGATGGGAATGTGAGTGACCCCCCCCCACCAAAATTTAAAATGAATAATGTTTTCTAATTTAGTGTATCTGGAAATATAAGGATGCATCCTAACTTAAATAAAATCGATAATTTCTAAATATTGGTAATGTGACCAACCCCCTCCCATCACCGAAATTGAAAATTTGTAATATTACAAAGTATCTGGAAACATAAGGATGCACCCTCATTTAATTGAAGTCGGTAAATTGTAATTATTGGTAATGTGAGCGACCACCGCCAACCAAAATTTAAAATTGATAATATTTTCAAATCCTACATACCTGGAAACATAAGGATGCACCCTCATTTGAATGAAATCAGTAAATTTTATATTGATGGCAATGTGAGCGACCCCCCCCCCCACCAAAATTTAAAAATTGATAATATTATCAAATTCGAGGTAGCTGAACACATAGGAATGCATACTCATTTAAATGAAATCGGTTAATTTTAAATTAATGTTAATGTAAGCGACCACCTCACCACCAAATTTTAAAATTGATAATATTTTCAAACTCTACATACCTGGAAACATAAGGATGCATCCTCACTTAAATGAAATCGGTAAATTTTATATAAATGGTAACCAGAGCGACCCCCCCCCCACGATTTATAAAATTGATAAGATTTTCAAATTAGACGTACCTGAAAACAAAAGGATCCACCCTCATTCCGATAAAATCAGTAAATTTTAAATTAATGGGAATGTGAGCGACCCCCCCCCCCCAGCAAAATATAAAATGAATAATGTTTTTGAGTACAATGAATCTGGAAACATAAGGATGCACCCTCATTTCAATGAAATCGGTAAGTTTTAGATTGATGACAATGTGAGCGACGCCCCCCCCAAATTTTTTAATTGATAAGATTTTCAAATTCCACCTACCTAGAAACATAAGCATGCACCCTCATTTAAATGAAATCGGTAAATTTCAAATTGATGGAAATGTGAGCAACCCCCCCCAACAAAATTTTAAAATTAATATGATTTTCAAATTCGACGTACCTGGAAACATAAGGATCCACCCTCATTTCAATGAAATTGGTAAATTTTAAATAAATGGTAATGTGAGCGCCCCCACCCCCACACAAAAATATATAATGAATAATGTTTTTGAATACAATGTATCTAGAAACATAAGGAGGCACCCTCATTTCAATGAAATCGGTAAGTTTTAGATTGATGGCAATGTGAGCGACCCCCCCAAAATTTTAAAATAATGTTTTCTAATTCAGTGTATCTGGAAATATAAGGATCCACCCTCATTCCGATAAAATCAGTAAATATTAAATTGATGGGAATGTGAGTGAACCCCCCCCACCAAAATTTAAAATGAATAATGTTTTTGAATACAATGTATCTGGAAACATAAGGATGCACCCTCATTTCAATGAAATCAGTAAATTTTATATTGATGGCAATGTGAGCGACCCCCCCCACCAAAATTTAAAAATTGATAATATTATCAAATTCGAGGTAGCTGAACACATAGGAATGCACACTCATTTAAATGAAATCGGTTTATTTTAAATTAATGTTAATGTAAGCGACCCCCTCACCACCAAATATTAAAATTGATAATATTTTCAAACTCTACATACCTGGAAACATAAGGATGCATCCTCACTTAAATGAAATCGGTAAATTTTATATTAATGGTAACCAGAGCGACCCCCCCCCCCACGATTTATAAAATTGATAAGATTTTCATATTAGACGTACCTGAAAACAAAAGGATCCACCCTCATTCCAATAAAATCAGTAAATTTTAAATTAATGGGAATGTGAGCGATCCCCCCCAAGCAAAATATAAAATGAATAATGTTTTTGAGTACAATGAATCTGGAAACATAAGGATGCACCCTCATTTATATGAAATCGGTAAGTTTTAGATTGATGGCAATGTGAGCGACGCCCCCCCCCCCCCCCCCAAATATTTAAATTGATAAGATTTTCAAATTCGACCTACCTAGAAACATAAGCATGCACCCTCATTTAAATGAAATCTGTAAATTTCAAATTGATGGAAATGTGAGCGACCACCCCCCCCCCAAAAATTTTATAATTAATATGATTTTCAAATTCGACGTACCTGGAAACATAAGGATCCACCCTCATTTCAATGAAATCGGTAATTTTTAGATTGATGGCAATGTGAGCGACCCCCCCAAAATTTTAAAATAATGTTTTCTAATTCAGTGTATCTGGAAATATAAGGATCCACCCTCATTCCGATAAAATCAGTAAATATTAAATTGATGGGAATGTGAGTGAACCCCCCCCACCAAAATTTAAAATGAATAATGTTTTTGAATACAATGTATCTGGAAACATAAGGATGCACCCTCATTTCAATGAAATCAGTAAATTTTAAATAAATGGTAATGTGAGCGCCCCCACCCCAATACAAAAATATATAATGAATAATGTTTTTGATTACAATGTATCTGGAAACATAAGGATGCACCCTCATTTCAATGAAATCAGTAAGTTTTAGATTGATGGCAATGAGAGCGACGCCCCCCCCCCAAATTTGAAAATTGATAAGATTTTCAAATTCGACCTACCTAGAAACATAAGGATGCACCCTCATTTAAATGAAATCGGTAAATTTTAAATTAACGATAATGTGGGCGACCCCTCACCCCCAACAAAATTGAAAATGAATAATGTTTGCTAATTAAGTGTATCAGGAAATATAAGGATGCATAATAACTTAAATGAAATCGATGATTTCTAAATAGTGGTAAAGGATCCACCCTCATTCCAATAAAATCAGTAAATTATATATTGATGGGAGTGTGAGCGACCCCCCCCCCACCAAAATATAAAATGAATAATGTTTTTGAATACAATGTATCTGGAAACATAAGGATGCACCCTCATTTCAATGAAAACGGTAAGTTTTAGATTGATGGCAATGTGAGGGAAACCCCCCCCCAAATTTTTAAATTGATAAGATTTTCAAATTCGACCTACCTAGAAACATAAGCATGCACCCTCATTTAAATGAAATCGGTAAATTTTAAATTGATGGTAATGTGGGCTACCGCCACAAGAAAATTGAAAATGAATAATATTCCCCCCCCCATTTAATTGAAGTCGGTAAATTGTAATTAATGGTAATGTGAGCGACCACCCCTAACAAAAATTTAAAATTTTTCAAATTAGACGTACCTGAAACATAAGGATCCACCCTCATTCCAATAAAATCAGAAAATATTAAATTGATGGGAATGTGAGCGACCCCCCCTTTTACCGAAATTGAAAATTGATAATGTTTTTGAATACAATGTATCTGGAAACATAAGGATGCACCCTCGTTTAATTGAAGTCGGTAAATTGTAATTAATGGTAATGTGAGCGACCACCCCCAACCAACATTTAAAATTGATAATATTTTCAAATTAGACGTACCTGGAAACATAAGGATGCACCCTCATTTCAATGAAATCGGTAAGTTTTAGATTGATGGCAATGTGAGCGACGCCCCCCCCCCAAATTTTAAAATTGATAAGATTTTCAAATTCGACCTACCTAGAAACATAAGGATACACCCTCATTTAAATGAAAACGGTAATTTTAAATTAATGTTAATGTAAGCGACCCCCTCACCACCAAATTTTAAAATAGATAATATTTTCAAACTCTACATACCTGGAAACATAAGGATGCGTCCTCACTTAAATGAAATCGGTAAATTTTATATTAATGGTAACCAGAGCAACCCCCCCCCCCCACAAAATTTTTAAAATTAATATGATTTTCAAATTCGACATACCTAGGAAACATAAGGATCCACCCTCATTTCAATGAAATCGGTAAATTTTATATAAATGGTAATGTGAGCGACCCCCCCCCACCAAAAAAATATATAATGAATAATGTTTTTGAATACAATGTATCTGGAAACATAAGGATGCACCCTCATTTCATTGAAATCGGTAAGTTTTAGATTGATGGCAATGTGAGCGACCCCCCCAAATTTTTAAAATAATGTTTTCTAATTCAACCTACCTAGAAACATAAGCATGCACCCTCATTTAAATGAAATCGGTAAATTTCAAATTGATGGAAATGTGAGCGACTCCCCCCCCTCACAAAATTTTATAATTAATATGATTTTCAAATTCGACGTACCTGGAAACATATGGATCCACCCACATTTCAATGAAATCGGTAAATTTTAAATAAATGGTAATGTGAGCGCCCCCCCCCCCCCACAAAAAAATATATAATGAATAATGTTTTTGAATACAATGTATCTGGAAACATAAGGATGCACCCTCATTTCATTGAAATCGGTAAGTTTTAGATTGATGGCAATGTGAGCGACCCCCCAAATTTTTAAAATAATGTTTTCTAATTCAACCTACCTAGAAACATAAGCATGCACCCTCATTTAAATGAAATCAGTAAATTTCAAATTGATGGAAATGTGAGCGACCCCCACCCCCACAAAATTTTATAATTAATATGATTTTCAAATTCGACGTACCTGGAATCATATGGATCCACCCTCATTTCAATGAAATCGGTAAATTTTAAATAAATGGTAATGTAAGCGCCCCCCCCCCACAAAAAAATATATCATGAATAATGTTTTTGAATACAATGTATCTGGAAACATAAGGATGCACCCTCATTTCAATTAAATCGGTAAGTTTTAGATTGATGGCAATGTGAGCGACCACCCCTAACCAAAATTTATAATTGATAATATTTTCAAATTCTACATCCCATGAAACATAAGGATGCACCCTCATTTTAATGTAATCAGTAAATTTTATATTGATGGCGATGTGAGCGACCCCACCCCCTAAAATTTTAAAATTGATAATACTTTCAAATTCGACGTAGCTGAACACATAGGGATGCACAATCATTTAAATGAAATCGATGAATTTAAAATTAATGTTAATGTGACCGACCCCCCCCCCCCACCAAAATATAAAATGAATAATGTTTTTGAATACAATGTATCTGGAAACATAAGGGTGCACCCTCATTTGAATGAAATCGGTAAGTTTTAGATTGATGGCAATGTGGGCGAACCCCCCCCCCCCAAATTTTAAAATTGATAAGATTTTCAAATTCGACGTACCTAGAAACATAAGGATGCACCCTAATTTAAATGAAATTGGTAAATTTTAAATTGATAGGAATGTGAGCGATCCCCCCCCTCCACAAAAATTTTAAATATGATATGATTTTCTAATTCAACGTATCTGGAAACATAAGGATGCACCCTCATTTCAATGAAATCGGTAAATTTTATATTAATGGTAATGTGAGCGACCCCCCCCCCCACAAAAATAATAAAATTGATAAGATTTTCCAATTCAATGTATCTAGAAACATAAGGAGGCACCCTCATTTCAATGAAATCGGTAAGTTTTAGATTGATGGCAATGTGAGCGACCCCCCCAAAATTTTAAAATAATGTTTTCTAATTCAGTGTATCTGGAAATATAAGGATCCACCCTCATTCCGATAAAATCAGTAAATATTAAATTGATGGGAATGTGAGTGAACCCCCCCCTCCCACCAAAATTTAAAATGAATAATGTTTTTGAATACAATGTATCTGGAAACATAAGGATGCACCCTCATTTCAATGAAATCAGTAAATTTTATATTGATGGCAATGTGAGCGACCCCCCCCACCAAAATTTAAAAATTGATAATATTATCAAATTCGAGGTAGCTGAACACATAGGAATGCACACTCATTTAAATGAAATCGGTTTATTTTAAATTAATGTTAATGTAAGCGACCCCCTCACCACCAAATTTTAAAATTGATAATATTTTCAAACTCTACATACCTGGAAACATAAGGATGCATCCTCACTTAAATGAAATCGGTAAATTTTATAATAATGGTAACCAGAGCGACCCCCCCCCCACGATTTATAAAATTGATAAGATTTTCATATTAGACGTACCTGAAAACAAAAGGATCCACCCTCATTCCAATAAAATCAGTAAATTTTAAATTAATGGGAATGTGAGCGATCCCCCACCAGCAAAATATAAAATGAATAATGTTTTTGAGTACAATGAATCTGGAAACATAAGGATGCACCCTCATTTATATGAAATCGGTAAGTTTTAGATTGATGGCAATGTGAGCGACGCCCCCCCCCCCAAATTTTTAAATTGATAAGATTTTCAAATTCGACCTACCTAGAAACATAAGCATGCACCCTCATTTAAATGAAATCTGTAAATTTCAAATTGATGGAAATGTGAGCGCCCCCACCCTAACACAAAAATATATAATGAATAATGTTTTTGATTACAATGTATCTGGAAACATAAGGAGGCACCCTCATTTCAATGAAATCGGTAAGTTTTAGATTGATAGCAATGTGAGCGACCCCCCCTAAATTTTAAAATAATGTTTTCTAATTCAGTGTATCTGGAAATATAAGGATCCACCCTCATTCCAATAAAATCAGTAAATATTAAATTGATGGGAATGTGAGTGACCCCCCCCCCACCAAAATTTAAAATGAATAATGTTTTTGAATACAATGTATCTGGAAACATAAGGATGCACCCTCATTTCAATGAAATCAGTAAGTTTTAGATTGATGGCAATGAGAGCGACGCCCCCCCCCCAAATTTTAAAATTGATAAGATTTTCAAATTCGACCTACCTAGAAACATAAGGATGCACCCTCATTTAAATGAAATCGGTAAATTTTAAATTAACGATAATGTGGGCGACCCCTCACCCCCAACAAAATTGAAAATGAATAATGTTTGCTAATTAAGTGTATCAGGAAATATAAGGATGCATAATAACTTAAATGAAATCGATGATTTCTAAATAGTGGTAAAGGATCCACCCTCATTCCAATAAAATCAGTAAATTATATATTGATGGGAGTGTGAGCGACCCCCCCCCCCCCCCACCAAAATATAAAATGAATAATGTTTTTGAATACAATGTATCTGGAAACATAAGGATGCACCCTCATTTCAATGAAAACGGTAAGTTTTAGATTGATGGCAATGTGAGGGACACCCCCCCCAAATTTTTAAATTGATAAGATTTTCAAATTCGACCTACCTAGAAACATAAGCATGCACCCTCATTTAAATGAAATCGGTAAATTTTAAATTGATGGTAATGTGGGCTACCGCCACAAGAAAATTGAAAATGAATAATATTCCCCCCCCCCATTTAATTGAAGTCGGTAAATTGTAATTAATGGTAATGTGAGCGACCACCCCTAACCAAAATTTAAAATTTTTCAAATTAGACGTACCTGAAACATAAGGATCCACCCTCATTCCAATAAAATCAGAAAATATTAAATTGATGGGAATGTGAGCGACCCCCCCTTTCACCGAAATTGAAAATTGATAATGTTTTTGAATACAATGTATCTGGAAACATAAGGATGCACCCTCGTTTAATTGAAGTCGGTAAATTGTAATTAATGGTAATGTGAGCGACCACCCCCAACCAAAATTTAAAATTGATAATATTTTCAAATTAGACGTACCTGGAAACATAAGGATGCACCCTCATTTCAATGAAATCGGTAAGTTTTAGATTGATGGCAATGTGAGATACGCCCCCCCCCCAAATTTTAAAATTGATAAGATTTTCAAATTCGACCTACCTAGAAACATAAGGATACACCCTCATTTAAATGAAAACGGTAATTTTAAATTAATGTTAATGTAAGCGACCCCCTCACCACCAAATTTTAAAATAGATAATATTTTCAAACTCTACATACCTGGAAACATAAGGATGCGTCCTCACTTAAATGAAATCGGTAAATTTTATATTAATGGTAACCAGAGCGACCCCCCCCCACAAAATTTTTAAAATTAATATGATTTTCAAATTCGACATACCTGGGAAACATAAGGATCCACCCTCATTTCAATGAAATCGGTAAATTTTATATAAATGGTAATGTGAGCGACCCCCCCCCCCCCACCAAAAAAATATATAATGAATAATGTTTTTGAATACAATGTATCTGGAAACATAAGGATGCACCCTCATTTCATTGAAATCGGTAAGTTTTAGATTGATGGCAATGTGAGCGACCCCCCCAAATTTTTAAAATAATGTTTTCTAATTCAACCTACCTAGAAACATAAGCATGCACCCTCATTTAAATGAAATCGGTAAATTTCAAATTGATGGAAATGTGAGCGACCCCCCCCCCCTCACAAAATTTTATAATTAATATGATTTTCAAATTCGACGTACCTGGAAACATATGGATCCACCCACATTTCAATGAAATCGGTAAATTTTAAATAAATGGTAATGTGAGCGCCCCCCCCCCCCCACAAAAAAATATATAATGAATAATGTTTTTGAATACAATGTATCTGGAAACATAAGGATGCACCCTCATTTCATTGAAATCGGTAAGTTTTAGATTGATGGCAATGTGAGCGACCCCCCCAAATTTTTAAAATAATGTTTTCTAATTCAACCTACCTAGAAACATAAGCATGCACCCTCATTTAAATGAAATCAGTAAATTTCAAATTGATGGAAATGTGAGCGACCCCCCCCCCCCCCCACAAAATTTTATAATTAATATGATTTTCAAATTCGACGTACCTGGAATCATATGGATCCACCCTCATTTCAATGAAATCGGTAAATTTTAAATAAATGGTAATGTGAGCGCCCCCCCCCCCACAAAAAAATATATCATGAATAATGTTTTTGAATACAATGTATCTGGAAACATAAGGAGGCACCCTCATTTCAATGAAATCGGTAAGTTTTAGATTGATAGCAATGTGAGCGACCCCCCCTAAATTTTAAAATAATGTTTTCTAATTCAGTGTATCTGGAAATATAAGGATCCACCCTCATTTTAATGTAATCAGTAAATTTTATATTGATGGCGATGTGAGCGACCCCACCCCCTAAAATTTTAAAATTGATAAGATTTTCAAATTCGACGTACCTAGAAACATAAGGATGCACCCTAATTTAAATGAAATTGGTAAATTTTAAATTGATAGGAATGTGAGCGATCCCCCCCTCCACAAAAATTTTAAATATGATATGATTTTCTAATTCAACGTATCTGGAAACATAAGGATGCACCCTCATTTCAATGAAATCGGTAAATTTTATATTAATGGTAATGTGAGCGACCCCCCCCCCCCACAAAAATAATAAAATTGATAAGCTTTTTCCAATTCAATGTATCTAGAAACATAAGGATTCATCCTCACTTAAAGGAAATCGGTAATTTTTAAATTAATGGTAATGTAAGCGACCCCCCCTCACCGAAATTGAAAATTGATAATAATCCAAAGAATCTGGAAACATAAGGATGCACCCTCATTTAAATGAAATCGGTAAATTTAAAATTAATGGTAATGTGAGCGACCCCCCCCCCACCAAAATTTAAAATTTATAATAATTCGAAGTATCTGGAAACATAAGGATGCAACCTTATTTAAATGAAATCGGTAAATTTTAAATTGATGGCAATCTGAGCGACCATCCCCCCTTCACCCAAATTGAAAAATGATAATAATTCAAAGTATCTGGAAACATAAGGATGCACCCTCATTTAAATGAAATCGGTAAATTTAAAATTAATGGTAATGTAAGGAACCCCCACTCACCGAAATTGAAAATTGATAATAATTCAAAGAATCTGGAAACATAAGGATGCACCCTCATTTAAATGAAATCAGTAAATTTAAAATTAATGGTAATGTGAGCGACCCCATCACCAAAATGTAAAATTGATAATAATTCGAAGTATCTGGAAACATAAGGATGCAACCTTATTTAAATGAAATTGGTAAATTTTAAATTGATAGGAATGTGAGCGATCCCCCCCCACCACAAAAATTTTAAATATGATATGATTTTCTAATTCAACGTATCTGGAAACATAAGGATGCACCCTCATTTCAATGAAATCGGTAAATTTTATATTAATGGTAATGTGAGCGACCCCCCCCCCACAAAAATAATAAAATTGATAAGATTTTCCAATTCAATGTATCTAGAAACATAAGGATTCATCCTCACTTAAAGGAAATCGGTAATTTTTAAATTAATGGTTATGTAAGCGACCCCCCTCACCGAAATTGAAAATTGATAATAATCCAAAGAATCTGGAAACATAAGGATGCACCATCATTTAAATGAAATCGGTAAATTTAAAATTAATGGTAATGTGAGCGACCCCCCCCCCACCAAAATTTAAAATTTATAATAATTCGAAGTATCTGGAAACATAAGGATGCAACCTTATTTAAATGAAATCGGTAAATTTTAAATTGATGGCAATGTGAGCGACCCCCCCCAAATTTTAAAATTGATAATATTTTCAAATTCGACGTACCTGAAAACATAAGGGTGCACCCTCATTTCAATGAAATCGGTAAATGTTAAATTAACGATAATGTGGGCGACCCCCCCCCCCCCCCAAATTTAAAATTGATAATATTTTCAAATTCGAGGTACCTGGAAACATAAGGGTGCACCCTTATTTCAATGAAATCGGTAAATTTTAAATTAACGATAATGTGGGCGACCCCCCACCCCCAACCAAAATTTAAAATTGATAATATTATCAAATTAGACGCACCTGGAAACATAAGGATCCACCCTCATTCCAATAAAATCAGTAAATATTATATTGATGGCGATGTGAGCGACCCCACCCCCTAAAATTTTAAAATTGATAATACTTTCAAATTCGACGTAGCTGAACACATAGGGATGCACAATCATTTAAATGAAATCGATGAATTTAAAATTAATGTTAATGTGACCGACCCCCCCCCCACCAAAATATAAAATGAATAATGTTTTTGAATACAATGTATCTGGAAACATAAGGGTGCACCCTCATTTGAATGAAATCGGTAAGTTTTAGATTGATGGCAATGTGAGCGAACCCCCCCCCCCCCAAATTTTAAAATTGATAAGATTTTCAAATTCGACGTACCTAGA
This sequence comes from Aelia acuminata, assembly GCA_911387785.2. NCBI lineage: Eukaryota > Metazoa > Arthropoda > Insecta > Hemiptera > Pentatomidae > Aelia > Aelia acuminata. Next base: position 10,385,733 of record OU426985.1, read on the forward strand.
AACATAAGGATGCACCCTAATTTAAATGAAATTGGTAAATTTTAAATTGATAGGAATGTGAGCGATTCCCCCCCTCCACAAAAATTTTAAATATGATATGATTTTCTAATTCAACGTATCTGGAAACATAAGGATGCACCCTCATTTCAATGAAATCGGTAAATTTTATATTAATGGTAATGTGAGCGACCCCCCCCCCACAAAAATAATAAAATTGATAAGATTTTCCAATTCAATGTATCTAGAAACATAAGGAGGCACCCTCATTTCAATGAAATCGGTAAGTTTTAGATTGATGGCAATGTGAGCGACCCCCCCAAAATTTTAAAATAATGTTTTCTAATTCAGTGTATCTGGAAATATAAGGATCCACCCTCATTCCGATAAAATTAGTAAATATTAAATTGATGGAAATGTGAGTGAACCCCCCCCTCCCACCAAAATTTAAAATGAATAATGTTTTTGAATACAATGTATCTGGAAACATAAGGATGCACCCTCATTTCAATGAAATCAGTAAATTTTATATTGATGGCAATGTGAGCGACCCCCCCCACCAAAATTTAAAAATTGATAATATTATCAAATTCGAGGTAGCTGAACACATAGGAATGCACACTCATTTAAATGAAATCGGTTTATTTTAAATTAATGTTAATGTAAGCGACCCCCTCACCACCAAATTTTAAAATTGATAATATTTTCAAACTCTACATACCTGGAAACATAAGGATGCATCCTCACTTAAATGAAATCGGTAAATTTTATAATAATGGTAACCAGAGCGACCCCCCCCCCCCACGATTTATAATTGATAAGATTTTCATATTAGACGTACCTGAAAACAAAAGGATCCACCCTCATTCCAATAAAATCAGTAAATTTTAAATTAATGGGAATGTGAGCGATCCCCCCCCAGCAAAATATAAAATGAATAATGTTTTTGAGTACAATGAATCTGGAAACATAAGGATGCACCCTCATTTATATGAAATCGGTAAGTTTTAGATTGATGGCAATGTGAGCGACGCCCCCCCCCCCAAATTTTTAAATTGATAAGATTTTCAAATTCGACCTACCTAGAAACATAAGCATGCACCCTCATTTAAATGAAATCTGTAAATTTCAAATTGATGGAAATGTGAGCGACCCCCCCCCCCCCCACAAAATTTTATAATTAATATGATTTTCAAATTCGACGTACCTGGAAACATAAGGATCCACCCTCATTTCAATAAAATCGGTAAATTTTAAATAAATGGTAATGTGAGCGCCCCCACCCCAACACAAAAATATATAATGAATAATGTTTTTGATTACAATGTATCTGGAAACATAAGGAGGCACCCTCATTTCAATGAAATCGGTAAGTTTTAGATTGATAGCAATGTGAGCGACCCCCCCTAAATTTTAAAATAATGTTTTCTAATTCAGTGTATCTGGAAATATAAGGATCCACCCTCATTCCAATAAAATCAGTAAATATTAAATTGATGGGAATGTGAGTGACCCCCCCCCCCACCAAAATTTAAAATGAATAATGTTTTTGAATACAATGTATCTGGAAACATAAGGATGCACCCTCATTTCAATGAAATCAGTAAGTTTTAGATTGATGGCAATGAGAGCGACGCCCCCCCCCCCCAAATTTTAAAATTGATAAGATTTTCAAATTCGACCTACCTAGAAACATAAGGATGCACCCTCATTTAAATGAAATCGGTAAATTTTAAATTAACGATAATGTGGGCGACCCCTCACCCCCAACAAAATTGAAAATGAATAATGTTTGCTAATTAAGTGTATCAGGAAATATAAGGATGCATAATAACTTAAATGAAATCGATGATTTCTAAATAGTGGTAAAGGATCCACCCTCATTCCAATAAAATCAGTAAATTATATATTGATGGGAGTGTGAGCGACCCCCCCCCCCCCCCACCAAAATATAAAATGAATAATGTTTTTGAATACAATGTATCTGGAAACATAAGGATGCACCCTCATTTCAATGAAAACGGTAAGTTTTAGATTGATGGCAATGTGAGGGACGCCCCCCCCAAATTTTTAAATTGATAAGATTTTCAAATTCGACCTACCTAGAAACATAAGCATGCACCCTCATTTAAATGAAATCGGTAAATTTTAAATTGATGGTAATGTGGGCTACCGCCACAAGAAAATTGAAAATGAATAATATTCCCCCCCCCCATTTAATTGAAGTCGGTAAATTGTAATTAATGGTAATGTGAGCGACCACCCCTAACCAAAATTTAAAATTTTTCAAATTAGACGTACCTGAAACATAAGGATCCACCCTCATTCCAATAAAATCAGAAAATATTAAATTGATGGGAATGTGAGCGACCCCCCCTTTCACCGAAATTGAAAATTGATAATGTTTTTGAATACAATGTATCTGGAAACATAAGGATGCACCCTCGTTTAATTGAAGTCGGTAAATTGTAATTAATGGTAATGTGAGCGACCACCCCCAACCAAAATTTAAAATTGATAATATTTTCAAATTAGACGTACCTGGAAACATAAGGATGCACCCTCATTTCAATGAAATCGGTAAGTTTTAGATTGATGGCAATGTGAGATACGCCCCCCCCCCCAAATTTTAAAATTGATAAGATTTTCAAATTCGACCTACCTAGAAACATAAGGATACACCCTCATTTAAATGAAAACGGTAATTTTAAATTAATGTTAATGTAAGCGACCCCCTCACCACCAAATTTTAAAATAGATAATATTTTCAAACTCTACATACCTGGAAACATAAGGATGCGTCCTCACTTAAATGAAATCGGTAAATTTTATATTAATGGTAACCAGAGCAACCCCCCCTCCCACAAAATTTTAATAATTAATATGATTTTCAAATTCGACATACCTGGGAAACATAAGGATCCACCCTCATTTCAATGAAATCGGTAAATTTTATATAAATGGTAATGTGAGCGACCCCCCCCCCCCCACCAAAAAAATATATAATGAATAATGTTTTTGAATACAATGTATCTGGAAACATAAGGATGCACCCTCATTTCATTGAAATCGGTAAGTTTTAGATTGATGGCAATGTGAGCGACCCCCCCAAATTTTTAAAATAATGTTTTCTAATTCAACCTACCTAGAAACATAAGCATGCACCCTCATTTAAATGAAATCGGTAAATTTCAAATTGATGGAAATGTGAGCGACCCCCCCCTCACAAAATTTTATAATTAATATGATTTTCAAATTCGACGTACCTGGAAACATATGGATCCACCCACATTTCAATGAAATCGGTAAATTTTAAATAAATGGTAATGTGAGCGCCCCCCCCCCACAAAAAAATATATAATGAATAATGTTTTTGAATACAATGTATCTGGAAACATAAGGATGCACCCTCATTTCATTGAAATCGGTAAGTTTTAGATTGATGGCAATGTGAGCGACCCCCCCAAATTTTTAAAATAATGTTTTCTAATTCAACCTACCTAGAAACATAAGCATGCACCCTCATTTAAATGAAATCAGTAAATTTCAAATTGATGGAAATGTGAGCGACCCCCCCCCCCACAAAATTTTATAATTAATATGATTTTCAAATTTGACGTACCTGGAATCATATGGATCCACCCTCATTTCAATGAAATCGGTAAATTTTAAATAAATGGTAATGTGAGCGCCCCCCCCCCCCACAAAAAAATATATCATGAATAATGTTTTTGAATACAATGTATCTGGAAACATAAGGAGGCACCCTCATTTCAATGAAATCGGTAAGTTTTAGATTGATAGCAATGTGAGCGACCCCCCCTAAATTTTAAAATAATGTTTTCTAATTCAGTGTATCTGGAAATATAAGGATCCACCCTCATTTTAATGTAATCAGTAAATTTTATATTGATGGCGATGTGAGCGATCCCACCCCCTAAAATTTTAAAATTGATAAGATTTTCAAATTCGACGTACCTAGAAACATAAGGATGCACCCTAATATAAATGAAATTGGTAAATTTTAAATTGATAGGAATGTGAGCGATCCCCCCCCTCCACAAAAATTTTAAATATGATATGATTTTCTAATTCAACGTATCTGGAAACATAAGGATGCACCCTCATTTCAATGAAATCGGTAAATTTTATATTAATAGTAATGTGAGCGACCCCCCCCCCACAAAAATAATAAAATTGATAAGATTTTCCAATTCAATGTATCTAGAAACATAAGGATTCATCCTCACTTAAAGGAAATCGGTAATTTTTAAATTAATGGTAATGTAAGCGACCCCCCCTCACCGAAATTGAAAATTGATAATAATCCAAAGAATCTGGAAACATAAGGATGCACCCTCATTTAAATGAAATCGGTAAATTTAAAATTAATGGTAATGTGAGCGACCCCCCCCCCCCCACCAAAATTTAAAATTTATAATAATTCGAAGTATCTGGAAACATAAGGATGCAACCTTATTTAAATGAAATCGGTAAATTTTAAATTGATGGCAATCTGAGCGACCCCCCCCCCCCTTCACCCAAATTGAAAAATGATAATAATTCAAAGTATCTGGAAACATAAGGATGCACCCTCATTTAAATGAAATCGGTAAATTTAAAATTAATGGTAATGTAAGGAACCCCCACTCACCGAAATTGAAAATTGATAATAATTCAAAGAATCTGGAAACATAAGGATGCACCCTCATTTAAATGAAATCAGTAAATTTAAAATTAATGGTAATGTGAGCGACCCCATCACCAAAATGTAAAATTGATAATAATTCGAAGTATCTGGAAACATAAGGATGCAACCTTATTTAAATGAAATTGGTAAATTTTAAATTGATAGGAATGTGAGCGATCCCCCCCCACCACAAAAATTTTAAATATGATATGATTTTCTAATTCAACGTATCTGGAAACATAAGGATGCACCCTCATTTCAATGAAATCGGTAAATTTTATATTAATGGTAATGTGAGCGACCCCCCCCCCCCACAAAAATAATAAAATTGATAAGATTTTCCAATTCAATGTATCTAGAAACATAAGGATTCATCCTCACTTAAAGGAAATCGGTAATTTTTAAATTAATGGTAATGTAAGCGACCCCCCCTCACCGAAATTGAAAATTGATAATAATCCAAAGAATCTGGAAACATAAGGATGCACCATCATTTAAATGAAATCGGTAAATTTAAAATTAATGGTAATGTGAGCGACCCCCCCCCCCACCAAAATTTAAAATTTATAATAATTCGAAGTATCTGGAAACATAAGGATGCAACCTTATTTAAATGAAATCGGTAAATTTTAAATTGATAGCAATGTGAGCGACCCCCCCCAAATTTTAAAATTGATAATATTTTCAAATTCGACGTACCTGAAAACATAAGGGTGCACCCTCATTTCAATGAAATCGGTAAATTTCAAATTGACGGAAATGTGAGCGACACCCCCCACAAAATTTTTAAAATTAATATGATTTTCAAATTCGACATACCTGGGAAACATAAGGATCCACCCTCATTTCAATGAAATCGGTAAATTTTATATAAATGGTAATGTGAGCGACCCCCCCCCCCCACCAAAATATAAAATGAATAATGTTTTTGAATACAATGTATCTGGAAACATAATGATGCACCCTCATTTCAATGAAATCGGTAAGTTTTAGATTGATAGCAATGTGAGCCACCCCCCCCCCCAAATTTTAAAATTGATAATATTTTCAAATTCGACGTACCTGGAAACATAAGGGTGCACCCTCATTTCAATGAAATCGGTAAATGTTAAATTAACGATAATTTGGGCGACCACCCCCCCCAAATTTAAAATTGATAATATTTTCAAATTCGAGGTACCTGGAAACATAAGGGTGCACCCTTATTTCAATGAAATCGGTAAATTTTAAATTAACGATAATGTGGGCGACCCCCCACCCCCAACAAAATTTAAAATGAATAATGTTTTCTAATTACCTAAGTTTATCAGGAAATATAAGGATGCATAATAACTTAAATGAAATCGATAATTTCTAAATAGTGGTAAAGGATCCACGCTCATTCCAATAAAATCAGTAAATTATATATTGATGGGAGTGTGAGCGACCCCCCCCCCACCAAAATATAAAATGAATAATGTTTTTGAATACAATGTATCTGGAAACATAAGGATGCACCCTCATTTCAATGAAAGCGGTAAGTTTTAGATTGATAGCAATGTGAGGGACCCCCCCCCCCAAATTTTTAAATTGATAAGATTTTCAAATTCGACCTACCTAGAAACATAAGCATGCACCCTCATTTAAATGAAATCGGTAAATTTTAAATTGATGGTAATGTGGGCTACCGCAACAAGAAAATTGAAAATGAATAATATTCCCCCCCCCCATTTAATTGAAGTCGGTAAATTGTAATTAATGGTAATGTGAGCGACCACCCCTAACCAAAATTTAAAATTTTTCAAATTAGACGAACCTGGAAACATAAGGATCCACCCTCATTCCAATAAAATCGGTAAATGTTAAATTAACGATAATGTGGGCGACCCCCCCCCAAATTTAAAATTGATAATATTTTCAAATTCGAGGTACCTGGAAACATAAGGGTGCACCCTTATTTCAATGAAATCGGTAAATTTTAAATTAACGATAATGTGGGCGACCCCCCACCCCCAACCAAAATTTAAAATTGATAATATTTTCAAATTAGACGTACCTGGAAACATAAGGATCCACCCTCATTCCAATAAAATCAGTAAATATTAAATTGATGGGAATGTGAGCGACCCCACCCCCACCAAAATATAAAATGAATAATGTTTTTGAATACAATGTATCTGGAAACATAAGGATTCACCATCATTTCAATGAAATCGGTAAGTTTTAGATTGACGGAAATGTGAGCGACACCCCCCACAAAATTTTTAAAATTAATATGATTTTCAAATTCGACATACCTGGGAAACATAAGGATCCACCCTCATTTCAATGAAATCGGTAAATTTTATATAAATGGTAATGTGAGCGACCCCCCCCCCCCACCAAAATATAAAATGAATAATGTTTTTGAATACAATGTATCTGGAAACATAATGATGCACCCTCATTTCAATGAAATCGGTAAGTTTTAGATTGATAGCAATGTGAGCAACCCCCCCCCCCCAAAATTTTAAAATTGATAATATTTTCAAATTCGACGTACCTGGAAACATAAGGGTGCACCCTCATTTCAATGAAATCGGTAAATGTTAAATTAACGATAATGTGGGCGACCCCCCCCCAAATTTAAAATTGATAATATTTTCAAATTCGAGGTACCTGGAAACATAAGGGTGCACCCTTATTTCAATGAAATCGGTAAATTTTAAATTAACGATAATGTGGGCGACCCCCCACCCCCAACAAAATTTAAAATGAATAATGTTTTCTAATTACCTAAGTTTTTTTTTTTTTTTTTTTTTTTTTTCTTTTGCATAGTAACCCTATGCAAGAGGAGTTTATTTGAAAAAAAAAACAATGTGCGTATTCCATGCGATTAGGCATATTATACGCATAAATGTACATAAGATAGTTAGCAGTATTATTAAAAAATTTACGATGGATTAAGAAGATAATACAAGAGAACAAAAACAAAAATTACAATACATTCAGATTATAATAAACAGAATTTTGAAAGCTCTTATAAAACAGGAAGATATTTAATGGTTAAAAGTTAGGAAAAACTAATAGGTGGATATTGGCTTTATACAAACAATGATTAAGTAATAGTTAATAATATAAAAGCTATAAAAATTAAGTACTAATAAAATTAAAATACTAATGTTTAATATAATGCTAATACTTGATCCCTAGAATGGACTAGGGAACGTTAATAAAGAAATAGAATAAGATACAATACTGAATAAAATGTTAGAAACATTAATAATATATAAAATAACAAGAGAATTGTAATAAATTTAATACAACAAAGAATAAAAATAAAAGTAAGATACAAGATAAATGAGATTGAACAAATTTTTGATAACAAAAAGTAGTTATTTATAGGAATAGATAATAAAGTTAGAAACAATTATAGGTATAAATAAATGCATAAATAAAATATAAAAAGTGAGCTTATGTAAACATGAATAGTGCATAGGATATCTAATTAACATTGAATATCTAAATTATTGTCCAGGACAAATAGTTGCTAGGATATTTAATATCAATAATAGTAATTTACTGATAAGTTATAGTAAGAAAATATTGAATGCAATAGGTTTGAATAAATTTGGTAATGATGTAGACACTAAAAACTATTGAAAACCCGAAAATAAATTAAAATAACTATAAAACTATATATAACTATAAAACTAGATCTATGTACATATAAACATTAATTAGTCATATACCTACTGGTATTATACTTGTTAGCTTCTGTCAGATTGGCGGTTCTGAATTTGAGTTATGTGATTCTTTTGAAAATCTGTCAAGGATATGAAATGGGACAGTTCTTTTTTGTATTTATTGAACAGTTTATCCTCTGAAAGTGGCCATGTTAGTCCTTGCAGTAAAACGATTTTTATTAGTTCGTGTCTTGCGTGTTCGTACATCTTACAATAAAAAAGAATGTGGCTGAAGGTTTGTGGTGTTTCTCCGTCACAGTCACATGAGTCTGAGTTTGTCAAATGGAATCTTTTGAAGTAATGTTTGGAAGGTCCGTGTTCTGTCAGAAATTGAGTAAGTTTGTGATTAGTACTTTTGATTTTGTTATAGTTTTGAAGTGTTATTTGGGGAATATATTTATGAAGAGGTCGTCCTTTCGTCGAAGTTTGCCAGTGTCTGTCCCAGTCTCGAATCAGGTCTATTCTAATAGATTTCTTAATAAAGGAAAAGGGCACTAAGCTGTAGTCGGTCGGTAGGTCTTTGTCGTTAGCAGCCGATTTAGCTAGAGAGTCGGCTCTTTCGTTACCGGATACCCCGCTGTGTCCTTTTACCCAATGTATAGAGATTTTCGTCTTTTTATTCATAATCTTAATTAGATTATCCCTAATTCGTTCAGTCAAAATGTCGTGAATTTTTGAATTTACGAGAGAGTTAATTAGTGCTTTGTTGTCCGTGTAAATTTTGTAAGAATTGGGGGGATCGTCTGTCTGTCTGAGAATGAAGTCTGTGGCTTTGATAACTGCTAATTTTTCGGCTTGATTGTTTGAACAGTCTGGGCCAAGCCGGTACTTTTCGTCATGGTGTGTTTGATTGTGTTGGTATGTGAAAGCGCAACCTGTGCTCTGTTCGTGTTTACTTCCGTCTGTGTAAATGTCGATAGTTAGTTTATTGGAATTTTCTTCATCATCAAGGTATTGTATTAGTTTCGCGTGTATTGATGGGTGTATCCATTGTTTTGCTGTCACTTCTAATTCGACTTCTAAATAGTGGTAAAGGATCCACCCTCATTCCAATAAAATCAGTAAATTATATATTGATGGGAGTGTGAGCGACCCCCCCCCCCCCCACCAAAATATAAAATGAATAATGTTTTTGAATACAATGTATCTGGAAACATAAGGATGCACCCTCATTTCAATGAAAGCGGTAAGTTTTAGATTGATAGCAATGTGAGGGACGCCCCCCCCCCCAAATTTTTAAATTGATAAGATTTTCAAATTCGACCTACCTAGAAACAAAAGCATGCACCCTCATTTAAATGAAATCGGTAAATTTTAAATTGATGGTAATGTGGGCTACCGCCACAAGAAAATTGAAAATGAATAATATTCCCCCCCCCATTTAATTGAAGTCGGTAAATTGTAATTAATGGTAATGTGAGCGACCACCCCTAACCAAAATTTAAAATTTTTCAAATTAGACGAACCTGGAAACATAAGGATCCACCCTCATTCCAATAAAATCAGAAAATATTAAATTGATGGGAATGTGAGCGACCCCCCCTTTCACCGAAATTGAAAATTGATAATGTTTTTGAATACAATGTATCTGGAAACATAAGGATGCACCCTCGTTTAATTGAAGTCGGTAAATTGTAATTAATGGTAATGTGAGCGACCACCCCCAACCAAAATTTAAAATTGATAATATTTTCAAATTAGACGTACCTAGAAACATAAGGATGCACCCTCATTTCAATGAAATCGGTAAGTTTTAGATTGATAGCAATGTGAGCGACGCCCCCCCCCCCAAATTTTAAAATTGATAAGATTTTCAAATTCGACCTACCTAGAAACATAAGGATACACCCTTATTTAAATGAAAACGGTAATTTTAAATTAATGTTAATGTAAGCGACCCCCTCACCACCAAATTTTAAAATAGATAATATTTTCAAACTCTACATACCTGGAAACATAAGGATGCATCCTCACTTAAATGAAATCGGTAAATTTTATATTAATGGTAACCAGAGCGACCCCCCTCCCACGATTTATAAAATTGATAAGATTTTCAAATTAGACGTACCTGGAAACAAAAGGATCCACCCTCATTCCAATAAAATCAGTAAATTTTAAATTAATGGGAATGTTTGCGCCCCCCCCCCCCAGAAAAATATAAAATGAATAATGTTTTTGAGTACAATGTATCTAGAAACATAAGGATGCACCCTCATTTCAATGAAATCGGTAAGTTTCAGATTGATGGCACTGTGAGCGACGCCCCCCCCCCCAAATTTTTAAATTGATAAGATTTTCAAATTCGACCTACCTAGAAACATAAGCATGCACCCTCATTTAAATGAAATCGGTAAATTTCAAATTGACGAAAATGTGAGCGACACCCCCCACAAAATTTTTAAAATTAATATGATTTTCAAATTCGACATACCTGGGAAACATAAGGATCCACCCTCATTTCAATAAAATCAGTAAATATTAAATTGATGGGAATGTGAGCGACCCCACCCCCACCAAAATATACAATGAATAATGTTTTTGAATACAATGTATCTGGAAACATAAGGATTCACCATCATTTCAATGAAATCGGTAAGTTTTAGATTGATGGCAATGTGAGCGACGCCCCCCACCCAAATTTTAAAATTGATAAGATTTTCAAATTCGACCTATCTAGAAACATAAGGATGCACCCTCATTTAAATGAAATCGGTAAATTTCAAATTGACGGAAATGTGAGCGACACCCCCCACAAAATTTTTAAAATTAATATGATTTTCAAATTCGACATACCTGGGAAACATAAGGATCCACCCTCATTTCAATGAAATCGGTAAATTTTATATAAATGGTAATGTGAGCGACCCCCCCCCCACCAAAATATAAAATGAATAATGTTTTTGAATACAATGTATCTGGAAACATAATGATGCACCCTCATTTCAATGAAATCGGTAAGTTTTAGATTGATAGCAATGTGAGCGACCCCCCCCCCCAAATTTTAAAATTGATAATATTTTCAAATTCGACGTACCTGGAAACATAAGGGTGCACCCTCATTTCAATGAAATCGGTAAATGTTAAATTAACGATAATGTGGGCGACCCCCCCCCCAAATTTAAAATTGATAATATTTTCAAATTCGAGGTACCTGGAAACATAAGGGTGCACCCTTATTTCAATGAAATCGGTAAATTTTAAATTAACGATAATGTGGGCGACCCCCCACCCCCAACAAAATTTAAAATGAATAATGTTTTCTAATTACCTAAGTTTATCAGGAAATATAAGGATGCATAATAACTTAAATGAAATCGATAATTTCTAAATAGTGGTAAAGTATCCACCCTCATTCCAATAAAATCAGTAAGTTATATATTAATGGGAGTGTGAGCGACCCCCACCCCCCACCAAAATATAAAATGAATAATGTTTTTGAATACAATGTATCTGGAAACATAAGGATGCACCCTCATTTCAATGAAAGCGGTAAGTTTTAGATTGATAGCAATGTGAGGGACGCCCCCCCCCCCAAATTTTTAAATTGATAAGATTTTCAAATTCGACCTACCTAGAAACATAAGCATGCACCCTCATTTAAATGAAATCGGTAAATTTTAAATTGATGGTAATGTGGGCTACCGCAACAAGAAAATTGAAAATGAATAATATTCCCCCCACCCATTTAATTGAAGTCGGTAAATTGTAATTAATGGTAATGTGAGCGACCACCCCTAACCAAAATTTAAAATTTTTCAAATTAGACGAACCTGGAAACATAAGGATCCACCCTAATTCCAATAAAATCAGAAAATATTAAATTGATGGGAATGTGAGCGACCCCCCCCTTTCACCGAAATTGAAAATTGATAATGTTTTTGAATACAATGTATCTGGAAACATAAGGATGCACCCTCGTTTAATTGAAGTCGGTAAATTGTAATTAATGGTAATGTGAGCGACCACCCCCAACCAAAATTTAAAATTGATAATATTTTCAAATTAGACGTACCTAGAAACATAAGGATGCACCCTCATTTCAATGAAATCGGTAAGTTTTAGATTGATGGCAATGTGAGCGACGCCCCCCCCCCCCAAATTTTAAAATTGATAAGATTTTCAAATTCGACCTACCTAGAAACATAAGGATACACCCTTATTTAAATGAAAACGGTAATTTTAAATTAATGTTAATGTAAGCGACCCCCTCACCACCAAATTTTAAAATAGATAATATTTTCAAACTCTACATACCTGGAAACATAAGGATGCATCCTCACTTAAATGAAATCGGTAAATTTTATATTAATGGTAACCAGAGCGACCCCCCCCCCACGATTTATAAAATTGATAAGATTTTCAAATTAGACGTACCTGGAAACAAAAGGATCCACCCTCATTCCAATAAAATCAGTAAATTTTAAATTAATGGGAATGTTTGCGCCCCCCCCCCCCGAAAAATATAAAATGAATAATGTTTTTGAGTACAATGTATCTAGAAACATAAGGATGCACCCTCATTTCAATGAAATCGGTAAGTTTCAGATTGATGGCACTGTGAGCGACGCCCCCCCCCCCAAATTTTTAAATTGATAAGATTTTCAAATTCGACCTACCTAGAAACATAAGCATGCACCCTCATTTAAATGAAATCGGTAAATTTCATATTGACGGAAATGTGAGCGACACCCCCCACAAAATTTTTAAAATTAATATGATTTTCAAATTCGACATACCTGGGAAACATAAGGATCCACCCTCATTTCAATAAAATCAGTAAATATTAAATGGATGGGAATGTGAGCGACCCCACCCCCACCAAAATATAAAATGAATAATGTTTTTGAATACAATGTATCTGGAAACATAATGATGCACCCTCATTTCAATGAAATCGGTAAGTTTTAGATTGATGGCAATGTGAGCGACCCCCCCCCCCCTCCAAATATTAAAATTGATAATATTTTCAAATTCGATGTACCTGGAAATATAAGGGTGCACCCTCATTTCAATGAAATCGGTAAATGTTAAATTAACGATAATGTGGGCGACCCCCCCCCAAATTTAAAATTGATAATATTTTCAAATTCGAGGTACCTGGAAACATAAGGGTGCACCCTTATTTCAATGAAATCGGTAAATTTTAAATTAACGATAATGTGGGCGACCCCCCACCCCCAACAAAATTTAAAATGAATAATGTTTTCTAATTACCTAAGTTTATCAGGAAATATAAGGATGCATAATAACTTAAATGAAATCGATAATTTTTAAATAGTGGTAAAGGATCCACCCTCATTCCAATAAAATCAGTAAATTATATATTGATGGGAGTGTGAGCGACCCCCCCCCCCCAACAAAATATAAAATGAATAATGTTTTTGAATACAATGTATCTGGAAACATAAGGATGCACCCTCATTTCAATGAAAGCGGTAAGTTTTAGATTGATGGCAATGTGAGGGACGCCCCCCCCCCAAATTTTTAAATTGATAATATTTTCAAATTCGACCTACCTAGAAACATAAGCATGCACCCTCATTTTAATGTAATCAGTAAATTTTATATTGATGGCGATGTGAACGACCCCACCCCCTAAAATTTTAAAATTGATAATACTTTCAAATTCGACGTAGCTGAACACATAGGGATGCACAATCATTTAAATGAAATCGATGAATTTAAAATTAATGTTAATGTGAGCGACCCCCCCCCCCCCACCAAAATATAAAATGAATAATGTTTTTGAATACAATGTATCTGGAAACATAAGGATGCACCCTCATTTCAATGAAATCGGTAAATTTTATATTAATGGTAATGTGAGCGACCCCCCCCCCCCCCACAAAAATAATAAAATTGATTAGATTTTCCAATCCAATGTATCTAGAAACATAAGGATTCATCCTCACTTAAAGGAAATCGGTAATTTTTAAATTAATGGTAATGTAAGCGACCCCCCCTCACCGAAATTGAAAATTGATAATAATCCAAAGAATCTGGAAACATAAGGATGCACCCTCATTTAAATGAAATCGGTAAATTTAAAATTAATGGTAATGTGAGCGACCCCCCCCCCCACCAAAATTTAAAATTTATAATAATTCGAAGTATCTGGAAACATAAGGATGCAACCTTATTTAAATGAAATCGGTAAATTTTAAATTGATGGCAATCTGAGCGACCCCCCCCTTCACCGAAATTGAAAAATGATAATAATTCAAAGTATCTGGAAACATAAGAATGCACCCTCATTTAAATGAAATCGGTAAATTTAAAATTAATGGTAATGTGAGCGACCCCCCCCCCCACTAAAATATAAAATTGATAATATTTTCAAATTCGACGTATCCGGAAACATAAGGATGCACCCTCATTTCAATGAAAGCGGTAAGTTTTAGATTGATGGCAATGTGAGCGACGCCCCCCCCCCAAATTTTAAAATTGATAAGATTTTCAAATTCGACCTATCTAGAAACATAAGGATGCACCCTCATTTAAATGAAATCGGTAAATTTCAGATTGATTGCAATGTGAGCGACCCCCCCCAAATTTTAAAATTGATAATATTTTCAAATTCGACGTACCTGGAAACATAAGGGTGCACCCTCATTTCAATGAAATCGGTAAATGTTAAATTAACGATAATGTGGGCGACCCCCCCCCCCCCCCCAAATTTAAAATTGATAATATTTTCAAATTCGAGGTACCTGGAAACATAAGGGTGCACCCTTATTTCAATGGGTAAATTTTAAATTAACGATAATGTGGGCGACCCCCCACCCCCAACAAAATTTAAAATGAATAATGTTTTCTAATTACCTAAGTTTATCAGGAAATATAAGGATGCATAATAACTTAAATGAAATCGATAATTTCTAAATAGTGGTAATGTGAGCGCCCCTCCCCCATCAGCGAAATTGAAAATTTGTAATATTACAAAGTATCTGGAAACATAAGGATGCACCCTCTTTTAATTGAAGTCGGTAAATTGTAATTAATGATAATGTGAGCGACCACCCACCCCCAACGAAATTGAAAATGAATAATGTTTTCTAATTTAGTGTATCTGGAAATATAAGGATGCATCCTAACTTAAACAAAATCGATAATTTCTAAATATTGGTAATGTGACCAACCCCCTCCCATCACCGAAATTGAAAATTTGTAATCTTACAAAGTATCTGGAAACATAAGGATGCACCCTCATTTAATTGAAGTCGGTAAATTGTAATTATTGGTAATGTGAGCGACACCCCCCCCAAATTTTTAAATTGATAAGATTTTCAAATTCGACCTACCTAGAAACATAAGCATGCACCCTCATTTAAATGAAATCGGTAAATTTCAAATTGATGGAAATGTGAGCGACCCCCCCCACAAAATTTTATAATTAATATGATTTTCAAATTCGACGTACCTGGAATCATATGGATCCACCCTCATTTCAATGAAATCGGTAAATTTTAAATAAATGGTAATGTGAGCGCCCCCACCCCCACCCAAAAATATATAATGAATAATGTTTTTGAATACAATGTATCTGGAAACATAAGGAGGCACCCTCATTTCAATGAAATCGGTAAGTTTTAGATTGATGGCAATGTGAGCGACCCCCCCAAAATTTTAAAATAATGTTTTCTAATTCAGTGTATCTGGAAATATAAGGATCCACCCTCATTCCAATAAAATCAGTAAATATTAAATTGATGGGAATGTGAGTGACCCCCCCCCACCAAAATTTAAAATGAATAATGTTTTTGAATACAATGTATCTGGAAACATAAGGATGCACCCTCATTTCAATGAAATCAGTAAATTTTATATTGATGGCAATGTGAGCGACCCAACCCCACCAAAATTTAAAAATTGATAATATTATCAAATTCGAGGTAGCTGAACACATAGGAATGCACACTCATTTAAATGAAATCGGTTAATTTTAAATTAATGTTAATGTAAGCGACCCCCTCACCACCAAATTTTAAAATTGATAATATTTTCAAACTCTACATACCTGGAAACATAAGGATGCATCCTCACTTAAATGAAATCGGTAAATTTTATATTAATGGTAACCAGAGCGACCCCCCCCCCCACGATTTATAAAATTGATAAGATTTTCAAATTAGACGTACCTGGAAACAAAAGGATCCACCCTCATTCCAATAAAATCAGTAAATTTTAAATTAATGGGAATGTTTGCGCCCCCCCCCCAGAAAAAAATAAAATGAATAATGTTTTTGAGTACAATGTATCTAGAAACATAAGGATGCACCCTCATTTCAATGAAATCGGTAAGTTTTAGATTGATGGCACTGTGAGCGACGCCCCCCCCCCAAATTTTTAAATTGATAAGATTTTCAAATTCGACCTACCTAGAAACATAAGCATGCACCCTCATTTAAATGAAATCGGTAAATTTCAAATTGATGGAAATGTGAGCGACCCCCCCCCCCCTCACAAAATTTTATAATTAATATGATTTTCAAATTCGACGTACCTGGAAACATATGGATCCACCCACATTTCAATGAAATCTGTAAATTTTAAATAAATGGTAATGTAAGCGCCCCCCCCCCCACAAAAAAATATATAATGAATAATGTTTTTGAATACAATGTACCTGGAAACATAAGGATGCACCCTCATTTCAATGAAATCGCTCAGTTTTAGATTGATGGCAATGTGAGCGACCACCCCAAAATTTTAAAATAATGTTTTCTAATTCAGTGTATCTGGAAATATAAGGATCCACCCTCATTCCAATAAAATCAGTAAATATTAAATTGATGGGAATGGGAGTGACCCCCCCACCACCAAAATTTAAAATGAATAATGTTTTTGAATACAATGTACCTGGAAACATAAGGATGCACCCTCATTTCAATTAAATCAGTAAGTTTTAGATTGATGGCAATGTGAGCGACGCCCCCCCCCCAAATTTTAAAATTGATAAGATTTTCAAATTCGACCTACCTAGAAACATTAGGATGCACCCTCATTTCAATGAAATCGGAAAATTTTATATTGATGGCAATGTGAGCGCCCCCCTTCCCCCAAAAAAAATATAAAATGAATAATGTTATTGAATACAATGTATCTGGAAACATAAGGATGCACCCTCATTTCATTGAAATCGGTAAGTTTTAGATTGATGACAATGTGAGCGAAACCCCCCCCCAAATTTTTAAATTGATAAGATTTTCAAATTCGACCTACCTAGAAACATAAGCATGCACCCTCATTAAATGAAATCGGTAAATTTCAAATTGATGGAAATGTGAGCGACCCCCCCCCCCCCACAAAATTTTATAATTAATATGATTTTCAAATTCGACGTACCTGGAATCATATGGATCCACCCTCATTTCAATGAAATCGGTAAATGTTAAATAAATGGTAATGTGAGCGCCCCCCCCCCCACAAAAAAATATATAATGAATAATGTTTTTGAATACAATGTATCTGGAAACATAAGGAGGCACCCTCATTTCAATGAAATCGGTAAGTTTTAGATTGATAGCAATGTGAGCGACCCCCCCAAAATTTTAAAATAATGTTTTCTAATTCAGTGTATCTGGAAATATAAGGATCCACCCTCATTCCAATAAAATCAGTAAATATTAAATTGATGGGAATGTGAGTGACCCCCCCCCCCACCAAAATTTAAAATGAATAATGTTTTTGAATACAATGTATCTGGAAACATAAGGATGCACCCTCATTTCAATGAAATCGGTAAATTTTATATTAATGGTAATGTGAGCGACCCCCCCCCCACAAAAATAATAAAATTGATAAGATTTTCCAATCCAATGTATCTAGAAACATAAGGATTCATCCTCACTTAAAGGAAATCGGTAATTTTTAAATTAATGGTAATGTAAGCGACCCCCCCTCACCGAAATTGAAAATTGATAATAATCC
This sequence comes from Aelia acuminata, assembly GCA_911387785.2. Classification (NCBI taxonomy): domain Eukaryota; kingdom Metazoa; phylum Arthropoda; class Insecta; order Hemiptera; family Pentatomidae; genus Aelia; species Aelia acuminata. Next base: position 10,404,054 of record OU426985.1, read on the forward strand.
AAAGAATCTGGAAACATAAGGATGCACCCTCATTTAAATGAAATCGGTAAATTTAAAATTAATGGTAATGTGAGCGACCCCCCCCCCCACCAAAATTTAAAATTTATAATAATTCGAAGTATCTGGAAACATAAGGATGCAACCTTATTTAAATGAAATCGGTAAATTTTAAATTGATGGCAATCTGAGCGACCCCCCCCTTCACCGAAATTGAAAAATGATAATAATTCAAAGTATCTGGAAACATAAGGATGCACCCTCATTTAAATGAAATCGGTAAATTTAAAATTAATGGTAATGTGAGCGACCCCCCCCCCACTAAAATATAAAATTGATAATATTTTCAAATTCGACGTATCCGGAAACATAAGGATGCACCCTCATTTCAATGAAAGCGGTAAGTTTTAGATTGATGGCAATGTGAGCGACGCCCCCCCCCCCAAATTTTAAAATTGATAAGATTTTCAAATTCGACTTATCTAGAAACATAAGGATGCACCCTCATTTAAATGAAATCGGTAAATTTCAGATTGATGGCAATGTGAGCGACCCCCCCCAAATTTTAAAATTGATAATATTTTCAAATTCGACGTACCTGGAAACATAAGGGTGCACCCTCATTTCAATGAAATCGGTAAATGTTAAATTAACGATAATGTGGGCGACACCCCCCCAAATTTAAAATTGATAATATTTTCAAATTCGAGGTACCTGGAAACATAAGGGTGCTCCCTTATTTCAATGGGTAAATTTTAAATTAACGATAATGTGGGCGACCCCCCACCCCCAACAAAATTTAAAATGAATAATGTTTTCTAATTACCTAAGTTTATCAGGAAATATAAGGATGCATAATAACTTAAATGAAATCGATAATTTCTAAATAGTGGTAATGTGAGCGCCCCTCCCCCATCAGCGAAATTGAAAATTTGTAATATTACAAAGTATCTGGAAACATAAGGATGCACCCTCTTTTAATTGAAGTCGGTAAATTGTAATTAATGATAATGTGAGCGACCACCCACCCCCAACGAAATTGAAAATGAATAATGTTTTCTAATTTAGTGTATCTGGAAATATAAGGATGCATCCTAACTTAAACAAAATCGATAATTTCTAAATATTGGTAATGTGACCAACCCCCTCCCATCACCGAAATTGAAAATTTGTAATCTTACAAAGTATCTGGAAACATAAGGATGCACCCTCATTTAATTGAAGTCGGTAAATTGTAATTATTGGTAATGTGAGCGACCACCGCCAACCAAAATTTAAAATTGATAATATTTTCAAATCCTACATACCTGGAAACATAAGGATGCACCCTCATTTGAATGAAATCAGTAAATTTTATATTGATGGCAATGTGAGCGCCCCCCCCCCCAGCAAAATATAAAATGAATAATGTTTTTGAGTACAATGTATCTGGAAACATAAGGATGCACCCTCATTTCAATGAAATCGGTAAGTTTTAGATTGATGGCAATGTGAGCGACCCCCCCCCCCCCAAATTTTTAAATTGATAAGATTTTCAAATTCGACCTACCTAGAAACATAAGCATGCACCCTCATTTAAATGAAATCGGTAAATTTCAAATTGATGTAAATGTGAGCGACCCCCCCCCACAAAATTTTATAATTAATATGATTTTCAAATTCGACGTACCTGGAATCATATGGATCCACCCTCATTTCAATGAAATCGGTAAATTTTAAATAAATGGTAATGTGAGCGCCCCCACCCCCACCCAAAAATATATAATGAATAATGTTTTTGAATACAATGTATCTGGAAACATAAGGAGGCACCCTCATTTCAATGAAATCGGTAAGTTTTAGATTGATGGCAATGTGAGCGACCCCCCCAAAATTTTAAAATAATGTTTTCTAATTCAGAGTATCTGGAAATATAAGGATCCACCCTCATTCCAATAAAATCAGTAAATATTAAATTGATGGGAATGTGAGTGACCCCCCCCCCACCAAAATTTAAAATGAATAATGTTTTTGAATACAATGTATCTGGAAACATAAGGATGCACCCTCATTTCAATGAAATCAGTAAATTTTATATTGATGGCAATGTGAGCGACCCAACCCCACCAAAATTTAAAAATTGATAATATTATCAAATTCGAGGTAGCTGAACACATAGGAATGCACACTCATTTAAATGAAATCGGTTAATTTTAAATTAATGTTAATGTAAGCGACCCCCTCACTACCAAATTTTAAAATTGATAATATTTTCAAACTCTACATACCTGGAAACATAAGGATGCATCCTCACTTAAATGAAATCGGTAAATTTTATATTAATGGTAACCAGAGCGACCCCCCCCCACGATTTATAAAATTGATAAGATTTTCAAATTAGACGTACCTGAAAACAAAAGGATCCACCCTCATTCCAATAAAATCAGTAAATTTTAAATTAATGGGAATGTGAGCGACCCCCCCCCCCCAGCAAAATATAAAATGAATAATGTTTTTGAGTACAATGAATCTGGAAACATAAGGATGCACCCTCATTTCAATGAAATCGGTAAGTTTTAGATTGATGACAATGTGAGCGACGCCCCCCCCCAAATTTTTTAATTGATAAGATTTTCAAATTCGACCTACCTAGAAACATAAGCATGCACCCTCATTTAAATGAAATCGGTAAATTTCAAATTGATGGAAATGTGAGCGACCCCCCCCCCCCACAAAATTTTATAATTAATATGATTTTCAAATTCGACGTACCTGGAAACATAAGGATCCACCCTCATTTCAATGAAATCGGTAAATTTTAAATAAATGGTAATGTGAGCGCCCCCACCCCCACACAAAAATATATAATGAATAATGTTTTTGAATACAATGTATCTGGAAACATAAGGAGGCACCCTCATTTCAATGAAATCGGTAAGTTTTAGATTGATGGCAATGTGAGCGACCCCCCCAAAATTTTAAAATAATGTTTTCTAATTCAGTGTATCTGGAAATATAAGGATCCACCCTCATTCCGATAAAATCAGTAAATATTAAATTGATGGGAATGTGAGTGACCCCCCCCCCCCACCAAAATTTAAAATGAATAATGTTATTGAATACAATGTATCTGGAAACATAAGGATGCACCCTCATTTCAATGAAATCAGTAAATTTTATATTGATGGCAATGTGAGCGACCCCCCCCCCCACCAAAATTTAAAAATAGATAATATTATCAAATTCGAGGTAGCTGAACACATAGGAATGCACACTCATTTAAATGAAATCGGTTAATTTTAAATTAATGTTAATGTAAGCGACCCCCTCACCACAAAATTTTAAAATTGATAATATTTTCAAACTCTACATACCTGGAAATATAAGGATGCATCCTCACTTAAATAAAATCGGTAAATTTTATATTAATGGTAACCAGAGCGACCCCCCCCCCTACGATTTATAAAATTGATAAGATTTTCAAATTAGACGTACCTGAAAATAAAAGGATCCACCCTCATTCCAATAAAATCAGTAAATTTTAAATTAATGGGAATGTGAGCGACCCCCCCCCCCCAGCAAAATATAAAATGAATAATGTTTTTGAGTACAATGAATCTGGAAACATAAGGATGCACCCTCATTTCAATGAAATCGGTAAGTTTTAGATTGATGACAATGTGAGCGACGCCCCCCCCAAATTTTTTAATTGATAAGATTTTCAAATTCGACCTACCTAGAAACATAAGCATGCACCCTCATTTAAATGAAATCGGTAAATTTCAAATTGATGGAAATGTGAGCGTACCCCCCCCCACAAAATTTTATAATTAATATGATTTTCAAATTCGACGTACCTGGAAACATAAGGATCCACCCTCATTTCAATGAAATCGGTAAATTTTAAATTAATGGTAATGTGAGCGCCCCCACCCCCACACAAAAATATATAATGAATAATGTTTTTGAATACAATGTATCTGGAAACATAAGAAGGCACCCTCATTTCAATGAAATCGGTAAGTTTTAGATTGATGGCAATGTGAGCGACCCCCCCAAAATTTTAAAATAATGTTTTCTAATTCAGTGTATCTGGAAATATAAGGATCCACCCTCATTCCGATAAAATCAGTAAATATTAAATTGATGGGAATGTGAGTGACCCCCCCCCCCCCCACCAAAATTTAAAATGAATAATGTTATTGAATACAATGTATCTGGAAACATAAGGATGCACCCTCATTTCAATGAAATCAGTAAATTTTATATTGATGGCAATGTGAGCGACCCCCCCCCACCAAAATTTAAAAATTGATAATATTATCAAATTCGAGGTAGCTGAACACATAGGAATGCACACTCATTTAAATGAAATCGGTTAATTTTAAATTAATGTTAATGTAAGCGACCCCCTCACCACCAAATTTTAAAATTGATAATATTTTCAAACTCTACATACCTGGAAATATAAGGATGCATCCTCACTTAAATGAAATCGGTAAATTTTATATTAATGGTAACCAGAGCGACCCCCCCCCCTACGATTTATAAAATTGATAAGATTTTCAAATTAGACGTACCTGAAAATAAAAGGATCCCTTCTCATTCCAATAAAATCAGTAAATTTTAAATTAATGGGAATGTGAGCGACCCCCCCCCAGCAAAATATAAAATGAATAATGTTTTTGAGTACAATGAATCTGGAAACATAAGGATGCACCCTCATTTCAATGAAATCGGTAAGTTTTAGATTGAAGGCAATGTGAGCGACGCCCCCCCCCCCCAAATTTTTAAATTGATAAGATTTTCAAATTCGACCTACCTAGAAACATAAGCATGCACCCTCATTTAAATGAAATCGGTAAATTTCAAATTGATGGAAATGTGAGCGAACCCCCCCATCCACAAAATTTTATAATTAATATGATTTTCAAATTCGACGTACCTGGAAACATAAGGATCCACCCTCATTTCAATGAAATCGGTAAATTTTAAATAAATGGTAATGTGAGCGCCCCCACCCCCACACAAAAATATATAATGAATAATGTTTTTGAATACAATGTATCTGGAAACATAAGGAGGCACCCTCATTTCAATGAAATCGGTAAGTTTTAGATTGATGGCAATGTGAGCGACCCCCCCAAAATTTTAAAATAATGTTTTCTAATTCAGTGTATCTGGAAATATAAGGATCCACCCTCATTCCGATAAAATCAGTAAATATTAAATTGATGGGAATGTGAGTGACCCCCCCCCCCACCAAAATTTAAAATGAATAATGTTATTGAATACAATGTATCTGGAAACATAAGGATGCACCCTCATTTCAATGAAATCAGTAAATTTTATATTGATGGCAATGTGAGCGACCCCCCCCCCCCACCAAAATTTAAAAATAGATAATATTATCAAATTCGAGGTAGCTGAACACATAGGAATGCACACTCATTTAAATGAAATCGGTTAATTTTAAATTAATGTTAATGTAAGCGACCCCCTCACCACAAAATTTTAAAATTGATAATATTTTCAAACTCTACATACCTGGAAATATAAGGATGCATCCTCACTTAAATGAAATCGGTAAATTTTATATTAATGGTAACCAGAGCGACCCCCCCCCCCCTACGATTTATAAAATTGATAAGATTTTCAAATTAGACGTACCTGAAAATAAAAGGATCCACCCTCATTCCAATAAAATCAGTAAATTTTAAATTAATGGGAATGTGAGCGACCCCCCCCCCCCAGCAAAATATAAAATGAATAATGTTTTTGAGTACAATGAATCTGGAAACATAAGGATGCACCCTCATTTCAATGAAATCGGTAAGTTTTAGATTGATGACAATGTGAGCGACGCCCCCCCCAAATTTTTTAATTGATAAGATTTTCAAATTCGACCTACCTAGAAACATAAGCATGCACCCTCATTTAAATGAAATCGGTAAATTTCAAATTGATGGAAATGTGAGCGTACCCCCCCCCCACAAAATTTTATAATTAATATGATTTTCAAATTCGACGTACCTGGAAACATAAGGATCCACCCTCATTTCAATGAAATCGGTAAATTTTAAATTAATGGTAATGTGAGCGCCCCCACCCCCACACAAAAATATATAATGAATAATGTTTTTGAATACAATGTATCTGGAAACATAAGAAGGCACCCTCATTTCAATGAAATCGGTAAGTTTTAGATTGATGGCAATGTGAGCGACCCCCCCAAAATTTTAAAATAATGTTTTCTAATTCAGTGTATCTGGAAATATAAGGATCCACCCTCATTCCGATAAAATCAGTAAATATTAAATTGATGGGAATGTGAGTGACCCCCCCCCCCCCACCAAAATTTAAAATGAATAATGTTATTGAATACAATGTATCTGGAAACATAAGGATGCACCCTCATTTCAATGAAATCAGTAAATTTTATATTGATGGCAATGTGAGCGACCCCCCCCCACCAAAATTTAAAAATTGATAATATTATCAAATTCGAGGTAGCTGAACACATAGGAATGCACACTCATTTAAATGAAATCGGTTAATTTTAAATTAATGTTAATGTAAGCGACCCCCTCACCACCAAATTTTAAAATTGATAATATTTTCAAACTCTACATACCTGGAAATATAAGGATGCATCCTCACTTAAATGAAATCGGTAAATTTTATATTAATGGTAACCAGAGCGACCCCCCCCCTACGATTTATAAAATTGATAAGATTTTCAAATTAGACGTACCTGAAAATAAAAGGATCCCTTCTCATTCCAATAAAATCAGTAAATTTTAAATTAATGGGAATGTGAGCGACCCCCCCCCCAGCAAAATATAAAATGAATAATGTTTTTGAGTACAATGAATCTGGAAACATAAGGATGCACCCTCATTTCAATGAAATCGGTAAGTTTTAGATTGAAGGCAATGTGAGCGACGCCCCCCCCCAAATTTTTAAATTGATAAGATTTTCAAATTCGACCTACCTAGAAACATAAGCATGCACCCTCATTTAAATGAAATCGGTAAATTTCAAATTGATGGAAATGTGAGCGAACCCCCCCATCCACAAAATTTTATAATTAATATGATTTTCAAATTCGACGTACCTGGAAACATAAGTATCCACCCTCATTTCAATGAAATCGGTAAATTTTAAATAAATGGTAATGTGAGTGCCCCCACCCCAACACAAAAATATATAATGAATAATGTTTTTGAATACAATGTATCTGGAAACATAAAGAGGCACCCTCATTTCAATGAAATCGGTAAGTTTTAGATTGATGGCAATATGAGCGACCACCCCAAAATTTTAAAATAATGTTTTCTAATTCAGTGTATCTGGAAATATAAGGATCCACCCTCATTCCAATAAAATCAGTAAATATTAAATTGATGGGAATGTGAGTGACCCCCCCCCCACCAAAATTTAAAATGAATAATGTTTTTGAATACAATGTATCTGGAAACATAAGGATGCACCCTCATTTAAATGAAATCGGTAAATTTCAAATTGATGGAAATGTGAGCGACGCCCCCCCCCCAAATTTTTTAATTGATAAGATTTTCAAATTCGACCTACCTAGAAACATAAGCATGCACCCTCATTTAAATGAAATCGGTAAATTTCAAATTGATGGAAATGTGAGCGACCCCCCCCTACAAAATTTTATAATTAATATGATTTTCAAATTCGACGTACCTGGAAACATATGGATCCACCCTCATTTCAATGAAATCGGTAAATTTTAAATAAATGGTAATGTGAGCGCCCCCCTCCCCCAAAAAAAAATATAAAATGAATAATGTTTTTGAATACAATGTATCTGGAAACATAAGGATGCACCCTCATTTTAATGAAATCGGTAAGTTTTAGATTGATGGCAATGTGAGCGACCCCCCCCCAAATTTTAAAATAATGTTTTCTAATTCAGTGTATCTGGAAATATAAGGATCCACCCTCATTCCAATAAAATCAGTAAATTTTAAATTAACGATAATGTGGGCGACCCCCCACCCCCAACAAAATTGTAAATGAATAATATTTTTAAATTCAATATATCTAGAAACATAAGGATGCATCCTCACTTAAATGAAATCGGTAAATTTTATATTAATGGTAACGTGAGCGACCCCCCCCCCCCATCAAAATCATAAAATTGATAAGATTTTTAAACTAGACGTACCTGGAAACAAAAGGATCCACCCTCATTCCAATAAAATCAGTAAATTTTAAATTGATGAGAATGTGAGCGCCCCTCCCCCAGCAAAATATAAAATGAATAATGTTTTTGAATACAAAGTATCTGGAAACATAAGGATGCGCCCTCATTTCAATGAAATCGGTAAGTTTTAGATTGATGGCAATGTGAGCGACCCCCCCCCCCCCCCAAATTTTTAAATTGATAATATTTTCTAATTCGACGTACCTAGAAACATAAGGATGCACCCTCATTTAAATGAAATCGGTAAATTTCAAATTAATAGAAATGTGAGCGACCCCCCCCCCACCTAAATTTTAAAATTAATATGATTTTCAAATTCGACGTACCTAGAAACATAAGGATGCACCCTCATTTCAATGAAATCGGTAAATTTTAAATAAATGGTAATGTGAGCGCCCCCTCCCCCCAAAAAAAATATAAAATGAATAATGTTATTGAATACAATGTATCTGGAAACATAAGGATGCACCCTCATTTCATTGAAATCGGTAAGTTTTAGATTGATGGCAATGTGAGCGACCCCCCCCCCCCCAAATTTTAAAATTGATAATATTTGCAAATTCGACGTACCTGGAAACATAATGGTGCACCCTCATTTAAATGAAATCGGTAAATGTTAAATTAACGATAATGTGGGCGACCCCCCACCCCCAATAAAATTGAAAATGAATAATGTTTTCTAATTAAGTGTATCAGGAAATATAAGGATGCATAATAACTTAAATGAAATCGATAATTTCTAAATAGTGGTAATGTGAGCGACACCCCCCCCCCATCAGCGAAATTGAAAATTTGTAATATTACAAAGTATCTGGAAACATAAGGATGCACCCTCTTTTAATTGAAGTCGGTATATTGTAATTAATGGTAATGTGAGCGAACACCCACCGCCAACAAAATTGAAAATGAATAATGTTTTCTAATTCAGTGTATCTGGAAATATAAGGATGCATCCTAACTTAAATGAAATCGATAATTTCTAAATATTGGTAATGTGACCAACCCCCTCCCATCACCGAAATTGAAAATTTGAAATATTACAAAGTATCTGGAAACATAAGGATGCACCCTCATTTAATTGAAGTCGGTAAATTGTAATAATGTTAATGTAAGCGACCCCTCACCACCAAATTTTAAAATTGATAATATTTTCAAACTCTACATACCCGGAAACATAAGGATGCATCCTCACTTAAATGAAATCGGTAAATATTAAATTAATGGTAATATGAGCAACCGTTTCCCCCAACAAATTTATAAAATTGATCATATTTTCAAATTCTACATACATGGAAACATAAGGATGCACCCTCATTTCAATGAAATCGGTAAATTTTAAATAGATGGCAATGTTAGCAACCCCCTCATATAAAATTTTAAAATTGATAATATTTTCAAATTGGTCGTACCTGGAAACATAAGGGTGCACCCTCATTTCAATGAAATCGGTAAATTTTAAATTAACGATAATGTGGGCGACCCCCCACCCCCAACAAAACTGAAAAAGAATAATGTTTTCTAATTCAGTGTATAAGGAAATATAAGGATGCATAATAACTTAAATGAAATCGATAATTTCTAAATAGTGGTAATGTAAGCAACCCCCTCCTATCACCGAAATTGAAAATTTCTAATATTACAAAGTATCTGAAAACATAAGGATGCACCCTCATTTAATTGAAGTCGGTAAATTGTATTTAATGGTAATGTGAGCGACCACCCCCCCACTAAAATATAAAATTGATAATATTTTCAAATTCGACGTATCCGGAAACATAAGGATGCACCCTCATTTCAATGAAAGCGGTAAATTTTAAATTAACGATAATGTGGGCGACCCCCCACCCCCAACAAATCTGAAAAAGAATAGTGTTTTCTAATTCAGTAAATAAGGAAATATAAGGATGCATAATAACTTAAATGAAATCGATAATTTCTAAATAGTGGTAATGTAAGCAACCCCCTCCTGTCACCGAAATTGAAAATTTCTAATATTACAAAGTATCTGAAAACATAAGGATGCACCCTCATTTAATTGAAGTCGGTAAATTGTAATTAATGGTAATGTGAGCGACCACCCCCAACCAATATTTAAAATTTTTCAAATTAGACGTACCTGGAAACATAAGGATCCACCCTCATTCCAATAAAATCAGTAAATATAAAATTGATGGGGATGTGAGCGACCCCCCCTTTCACCGAAATTGAAAATTGATAATGTTTTTGAATACAATGTATCTGGAAAAATAAGGATGCACCCTCATTTAATTGAAGTCGGTAAATTGTAATTAATGGTAATGTGAGCGACCACCCCCAACCAAAATTTAAAATTGATAATATTTTCAAACTCTACATACCTGGAAACATAAGGATGCATCCTCACTTAAATGAAATCGGTAAATTTTATATTAATGGTAACCAGAGCGACCCCCCCCCACGATTTATAAAATTGATAAGATTTTAAATTAGACGTACCTGGAAACAAAAGGATCCACCCTCATTCCAATAAAATCAGTAAATTTTAAATTAATGGGAATGTGAGCGACCCCCCCCACAAAATTTTTAAAATTAATATGATTTTCAAATTCGACGTACCTGGAAGCGTAAGGATCCACCCTCATTTCAATGAAATCGGGATATTTTAAATAAATGGTAATGTGAGCGACCCCCCCCCCACCAAAATATAGAATGAATAATGTTTTTGAATACAAAGTATCTGGAAACATAAGGATGCGCCCTCATTTCAATGAAATCGGTAAGTTTTGGATTGATGGCAATGTGAGCGACCCCCCCCCCCCCCAAATTTTTAAATTGATAATATTTTCTAATTCGACGTACCTGGAAACATAAGGGTGCACCTTCATTTCAATGAAATCAGTAAATCTTAAATTAAAGATAATGTGGGCGAACCCCCACCCCCAACTAAATTGAAAATGAATAATGTTTTCTAATTAAGTGTATCAGGAAATATAAGGAAATATATTAAATTGATAATATTTTCAAATTCGACGTACCCGGAAATATAAGAATGTACCCTCATTTCTATGAAATAGGTAAATTTTAAATTGATGGTAATGTGGGCTACCGCCCCCAACAAAATTGAAAATGAATAATATTTTCGAATTCAATGTATCTGGAAACATAAGAATGCATCATCACTTAAATGAAGTCGGTAAATATTAAATTAATAGTAATATGAGCAACCGTCACCCCCACCAAAATTTAAATTTGATAATATCTTCAAATTCGACGTACCTGGAAACATAAGGGTGCACCCTCATTTCAATGAAATCAGTAAATTTTAAATTAACGATAATGGGGGCGACCCCCCACCCCCAACAAAATTGAAAATGAATAATGTTTTCTAATTCAATGTATCTGGAATTATAAGGATGCATCCTAACTTAATTGAAATCGTTAATTTCAATATATTGGAAATGTGAGCGACCCCCCCCCCACCAAATTTATAAAATTGATAATATTTTCAAATTAGACGTACCTGGAAACATAAGGATCCACCCTTATTCCAATAAAATGAGTAAATTTTAAATTGATGGGAATGTAAGCGACCCCCCCCCACCAAAATATAAAATGAATAATGTTTTTGAATACAATGTATCTGGAAACATAAGGATGCACCCTCATTTCAATGAAATCGGTAAGTTTTAGATTGATAGCAATAAGGGCGACACCCCCCCCAAATTTTAAAATTAATAAGATTTTCAAATTCGACCTACCTAGAAACATAAGGATTCACCCTCATTTAAATGATATCGGTAAATTTCAAATTGATGGAAATGTGAGCGACCCCCCCCCCCACCAAATTTATAAAATTGATAATATTTTCAAATTAGACGTATCTGGAAACATAAGGATCCACCCTTATTCCAATAAAATGAGTAAATTTTAAATTGATGGGAATGTGAGCGACTCCCCCCCCCCAAAATATAAAATGAATAATGTTTTTGAATACAATGTATCTGGAAACATAAGGATGCACCCTCATTTCAATGAAATCGGTAAGTTTTAGATTGATAGCAATGTGAGCGACGCCCCCCCCCCCCAAATTTTAAAATTGATAATATTCTCAAACTCTACATACCTGGAAACATAAGGATGCATCCTCACTTAAATGAAATCGGTAAATTTTATATTAATGGTAACCAGAGCGCCCCCCCCCCCCCACGATTTATAAAATTGATAAGATTTTCAAATTCGACCTACCTAGAAACATAAGTATGCACCCTCATTTAAATGAAATCGGTAAATTTCAAATTGATAGAAATGTGAGCTATCCCCCCCCCCCCACAAAATTTTATAATTAATATGATTTTCAAATTCGACGTACCTGGAAACATATGGATCCACCCTCATTTCAATGAAATCGGTAAATTTTAAATAAATGGTAATGTGAGCGCCCCCCCCCTCCCCCCCCCAAAAAAAATATCTAATGAATAATGTTTTTGAATAAAATGTATCTGGAAACATAAGGATGCACCCTCATTTCAATGAAATCGGTAAGTTTTAGATTGATGGCAATGTGAGCGACCCCCCCCCCAAATTTTAAAATAATGTTTTCTAATTCAGTGTATCTGGAAATATAAGGATCCACCCTCATTCCAATAAAATCAGTAAATTTTAAATTAACGATAATGTGGGAGACCCCCCACCCCCAACAAAATTGTAAATGAATAATATTTTTAAATTCAATGTATCTAGAAACATAAGGATGCATCCTCACTTAAATGAAATCGGTAAATTTTATATTAATCGTAACGTGAGCGACCCCCCCCCATCAAAATCATAAAATTGATAAGATTTTCAAATTAGACGTACCTGGAAACAAAAGGATCCACCCTCATTCCAATAAGATCAGTAAATTTTAAATTGATGAGAATGTGAGCTCCCCCCTCCCCAGCAAAATATAAAATTAATAATGTTTTTGAATACAAAGTATCTGGAAACATAAGGATGCGCCCTCATTTCAATGAAATCGGTAAGTTTTAGATTGATGGCAATGTGAGCGACCCCCCCCCAAATTTTTAAATTGATAATATTTTCTAATTCGACGTACCTAGAAACATAAGGATGCACCCTCATTTAAATGAAATCGGTAAATTTCAAATTAATGGAAATGTGAGCGAACCCCCCTCCCACAAAAATTTCAAAATTAATATGATTTTCAAATTCGACGTACCTAGAAACATAAGGATGCACCCTCATTTCAATGAAATCGGTAAATTTTAAATAAATGGTAATGTGAGCGCCCCCCTCCCCCCAAAAAAAATATAAAATGAATAATGTTATTGAATACAATGTATCTTGAAACATAAGGATGCACCCTCATTTCATTAAAATCGGTAAGTTTTAGATTGATGGCAATGTGAGCGACCCACCCCCCAAATTTTAAAATTGATAATATTTTCAAATTCGACGTACCTGGAAACATAATGGTGCACCCTCATTTCAATGAAATCGGTAAATGTTAAATTAACGATAATGTGGGCGACCCCCCACCCCCAATTAAATTGAAAATGAATAATGTTTTCTAATTAAGTGTATCAGGAAATATAAGGATGCATAATAACTTAAATGAAATCGGTAATTTCTAAATAGTGGTAATGTGAGCGAACCCCCCCCCCCATCAGCGATATTGAAAATTTGTAATATTACAAAGTATCTGGAAACATAAGAATGCACCCTCATTTAATTAAAGTCAATAAATTGTAATTAATGATAATGTGAGCGACCACCCCCAACCAAAATTTAAAATTGATAATATTTTCAAATTAGACGTACCTGGAAACATAAGGATCCACCCTCATTCCAATAAAATCAGTAAATATTAAATTGATGGGAATGTGAGCGACTCCCCCCCCCCCAAAATATAAAATGAATAATGTTTTTGAATACAATGTATCTGGAAACATAAGGATGCACCCTCATTTCAATGAAATCGGTAAGTTTTAGATTGATAGCAATGTGAGCGACGCCCCCCCCCCCCAAATTTTAAAATTGATAATATTCTCAAACTCTACATACCTGGAAACATAAGGATGCATCCTCACTTAAATGAAATCGGTAAATTTTATATTAATGGTAACCAGAGCGACCCCCCCCCACGATTTATAAAATTGATAAGATTTTCAAATTCGACCTACCTAGAAACATAAGCATGCACCCTCATTTAAATGAAATCGGTAAATTTCAAATTGATAGAAATGTGAGCGACCCCCCCCCCCCACAAAATTTTATAATTAATATGATTTTCAAATTCGACGTACCTGGAAACATATGGATCCACCCTCATTTCAATGAAATCGGTAAATTTTAAATAAATGGTAATGTGAGCGCCCCCCCCTCCCCCCCCCCAAAAAAAATATCTAATGAATAATGTTTTTGAATAAAATGTATCTGGAAACATAAGGATGCACCCTCATTTCAATGAAATCGGTAAGTTTTAGATTGATGGCAATGTGAGCGACCCCCCCCCAAATTTTAAAATAATGTTTTTTAATTAAGTGTATCTGGAAATATAAGGATCCACCCTCATTCCAATAAAATCAGTAAATTTTAAATTAACGATAATGTGGGAGACCCCCCACCCCCAACAAAATTGTAAATGAATAATATTTTTAAATTCAATGTATCTAGAAACATAAGGATGCATCCTCACTTAAATGAAATCGGTAAATTTTATATTAATCGTAACGTGAGCGACCCCCCCCCATCAAAATCATAAAATTGATAAGATTTTCAAATTAGACGTACCTGGAAACAAAAGGATCCACCCTCATTCCAATAAGATCAGTAAATTTTAAATTGATGAGAATGTGAGCGCCCCCCTCCCCAGCAAAATATAAAATTAATAATGTTTTTGAATACAAAGTATCTGGAAACATAAGGATGCGCCCTCATTTCAATGAAATCGGTAAGTTTTAGATTGATGGCAATGTGAGCGACCCCCCCCCCCAAATTTTTAAATTGATAATATTTTCTAATTCGACGTACCTAGAAACATAAGGATGCACCCTCATTTAAATGAAATCGGTAAATTTCAAATTAATGGAAATGTGAGCGAACCCCCCCCCCACAAAAATTTCAAAATTAATATGATTTTCAAATTCGACGTACCTAGAAACATAAGGATGCACCCTCATTTCAATGAAATCGGTAAATTTTAAATAAATGGTAATGTGAGCGCCCCCCTCCCCCCAAAAAAAAATATAAAATGAATAATGTTATTGAATACAATGTATCTTGAAACATAAGGATGCACCCTCATTTCATTGAAATCGGTAAGTTTTAGATTGATGGCAATGTGAGCGACCCACCCCCCAAATTTTAAAATTGATAATATTTTCAAATTCGACGTACCTGGAAACATAATGGTGCACCCTCATTTCAATGAAATCGGTAAATGTTAAATTAACGATAATGTGGGCGACCCCCCACCCCCAATTAAATTGAAAATGAATAATGTTTTCTAATTAAGTGTATCAGGAAATATAAGGATGCATAATAACTTAAATGAAATCGGTAATTTCTAAATAGTGGTAATGTGAGCGAACCCCCCCCCATCAGCGATATTGAAAATTTGTAATATTACAAAGTATCTGGAAACATAAGGATGCACCCTCTTTTAATTGAATTCGGTAAATTGTAATTAATGGTAATGTGAGCGAACACCCACCGCCAACAAAATTGAAAATGAATAATGTTTTCTAATTCAGTGTATCTGGAAATATAAAGATGCATCCTAACTTAAATGAAATCGATAATTTCTAAATATTGGTAATGTGACCAACCCCCTCTCATCACCGAAATTGAAAATTTGAAATATTACAAAGTATCTGGAAACATAAGGATGCACCCTCATTTAATTGAAGTCGGTAAATTGTAATAATGGTAATGTGAGCGACCACTGCCAACCAAAATTTAAAATTGATAATATTTTCAAATTCTACATACCTGGAAACATAAGATTGCACCCTCATTTGAATGAAATCAGTAAATTTTATATTGATGGCAATGTGAGCTACCCCCCCACCAAAATTTAAAAATTGATAATATTATCAAATTCGAGGTAGCTGAACACATAGGAATGCACACTCATTTAAATGAAATCGGTAATTTTAAGTTAATGTTAATGTAAGCGACCCCCTCACCACCAAATTTTAAAATTGATAATATTCTCAAACTCTACATACCTGGAAACATAAGGATGCATCCTCACTTAAATGAAATCGGTAAATTTTATATTAATGGTAACCAGAGCGACCCCCCCCACGATTTATAAAATTGATAAGATTTTCAAATTCGACCTACCTAGAAACATAAGCATGCACCCTCATTTAAATGAAATCGGTAAATTTCAAATTGATAGAAATGTGAGCGACCCCCCCCCCCAAAATTTTATAATTAATATGATTTTCAAATTCGACGTACCTGGAAACATATGGATCCACCCTCATTCCAATAAAATCAGTAAATATTAAATTGATGGGAATGTGAGTGACCCCCCCCCCCACATAAATTTAAAATGAATAATGTTTTTGAATACAATGTATCTGGAAACATAAGGATGCACCCTCATTTCAATGAAATCGGTAAGTTTTAGATTGATGGCAATGTGAGCGACCCCCCCCAAATTTTAAAATAATGTTTTTTAATTAAGTGTATCTGGAAATATAAGGATCCACCCTCATTCCAATAAAATCAGTAAATTTTAAATTAACGATAATGTGGGCGACCCCCACCCCCAACAAAATTGTAAATGAATAATATTTTTAAATTCAATGTATCTAGAAACATAAGGATGCATCCTCACTTAAATGAAATCGGTAAATTTTATATTAATGGTAACGTGAGCGACCCCCCCCCATCAAAATCATAAAATTGATAAGATTTTCAAATTAGACGTACCTGGAAACAAAAGGATCCACCCTCATTCCAATAAAATCAGTAAATTATAAATTGATGAGAATGTGAGCGCCCCTCCCCCAGCAAAATATAAAATGAATAATGTTTTTGAATACAAAGTATCTGGAAACATAAGGATGCGCCCTCATTTCAATGAAATCGGTAAGTTTTAGATTGATGGCAATGTGAGCGACCCCCCCCCCCCAAATTTTTAAATTGATAATATTTTCTAATTCGACGTACCTAGAAACATAAGGATGCACCCTCATTTAAATGAAATCGGTAAATTTCAAATTAATGGAAATGTGAGCGACCCCCCCCCACAAAAATTTTAAAATTAATATGATTTTCAAATTCGACATACCTAGAAACATAAGGATGCACCCTCATTTCAATGAAATCGGTAAATTTTAAATAAATGGTAATGTGAGCGCCCCCCTCCCCCAAAAAAAAATATAAAATGAATAATGTTATTGAATACAATGTATCTGGAAACATAAGGATGCACCCTCATTTCATTGAAATCGGTAAGTTTTAGATTGATGGCAATGTGAACGACCCCCCCCCCCCCCCAAATTTTAAAATTGATAATATTTTCAAATTCGACGTACCTGGAAACATAATGGTGCACCCTCATTTCAATGAAATCGGTAAATGTTAAATTAACGATAATGTGGGCGACCCCCCACCCCCCAATAAAATTGAAAATGAATAATGTTTTCTAATTAAGTGTATCAGGAAATATAAGGATGCATAATAACTTAAATGAAATCGATAATTTCTAAATAGTGGTAATGTGAGCGACACCCCCCCCCCCCCATCAGCGAAATTGAAAATTTGTAATATTACAAAGTATCTGGAAACATAAGGATGCACCCTCTTTTAATTGAAGTCGGTATATTGTAATTAATGGTAATGTGAGCGAACACCCACCGCCAACAAAATTGAAAATGAATAATGTTTTCTAATTTAGTGTATCTGGAAATATAAGGATGCATCCTAACTTAAATGAAATCGATAATTTCTAAATATTGGTAATGTGACCAACCCCCTCCCATCACCGAAATTGAAAATTTGAATTATTACAAAGTATCTGGAAACATAAGGATGCACCCTCATTTAATTGAAGTCGGTAAATTGTAATAATGTTAATGTAAGCGACCCCCTCACCACCAAATTTTAAAATTGATAATATTTTCAAACTCTACATACCTGGCAACCCAAGCAACCCCCTCCTATCACCGAAATTGAAAATTTCTAATATTACAAAGTATCTGAAAACATAAGGATGCACCCTCATTTAATTGAAGTCGGTAAATTGTATTTAATGGTAATGTGAGCGACCACCCTCCCACTAAAATATAAAATTGATAATATTTTCAAATTCGACGTATCCGGAAACATAAGGATGCACCCTCATTTCAATGAAAGCGGTAAATTTTAAATTAACGATAATGTGGGCGACCCCCCACCCCCAACAAATCTGAAAAAGAATAGTGTTTTCTAATTCAGTGTATAAGGAAATATAAGGATGCATAATAACTTAAATGAAATCGATAATTTCTAAATAGTGGTAATGTAAGCAACCCCCTCCTGTCACCGAAATTGAAAATTTCTAATATTACAAAGTATCTGAAAACATAAGGATGCACCCTCATTTAATTGAAGTCGGTAAATTGTAATTAATGGTAATGTGAGCGACCACCCCCAACCAATATTTAAAATTTTTCAAATTAGACGTACCTGGAAACATAAGGATCCACCCTCATTCCAATAAAATCAGTAAATATAAAATTGATGGGGATGTGAGCGACCCCCCCTTTCACCGAAATTGAAAATTGATAATGTTTTTGAATACAATGTATCTGGAAAAATAAGGATGCACCCTCATTTAATTGAAGTCGGTAAATTGTAATTAATGGTAATGTGAGCGACCACCCCCAACCAAAATTTAAAATTGATAATATTTTCAAACTCTACATACCTGGAAACATAAGGATGCATCCTCACTTAAATGAAATCGGTAAATTTTATATTAATGGTAACCAGAGCGACCCCCCCCCCCCACGATTTATAAAATTGATAAGATTTTAAATTAGACGTACCTGGAAACAAAAGGATCCACCCTCATTCCAATAAAATCAGTAAATTTTAAATTAATGGGAATGTGAGCGACCCCCCCCCACAAAATTTTTAAAATTAATATGATTTTCAAATTCGACGTACCTGGAAGCGTAAGGATCCACCCTCATTTCAATGAAATCGGGATATTTTAAATAAATGGTAATGTGAGCGACCCCCCCCCCCCACCAAAATATAGAATGAATAATGTTTTTGAATACAAAGTATCTGGAAACATAAGGATGCGCCCTCATTTCAATGAAATCGGTAAGTTTTGGATTGATGGCAATGTGAGCGACCCCCCCCCCCCAAATTTTTAAATTGATAATATTTTCTAATTCGACGTACCTGGAAACATAAGGGTGCACCTTCATTTCAATGAAATCAGTAAATCTTAAATTAAAGATAATGTGGGCGAACCCCCACCCCCAACTAAATTGAAAATGAATAATGTTTTCTAATTAAGTGTATCAGGAAATATAAGGAAATATATTAAATTGATAATATTTTCAAATTCGACGTACCCGGAAATATAAGAATGTACCCTCATTTCTATGAAATAGGTAAATTTTAAATTGATGGTAATGTGGGCTACCGCCCCCAACAAAATTGAAAATGAATAATATTTTCGAATTCAATGTATCTGGAAACATAAGGATGCATCATCACTTAAATGAAGTCGGTAAATATTAAATTAATAGTAATATGAGCAACCGTCACCCACACCAAAATTTAAATTTGATAATATTTTCAAATTCGACGTACCTGGAAACATAAGGGTGCACCCTCATTTCAATGAAATCAGTAAATTTTAAATTAACGATAATGGGGGCGACCCCCCACCCCCAACAAAATTGAAAATGAATAATGTTTTCTAATTCAATGTATCTGGAATTATAAGGATGCATCCTAACTTAATTGAAATCGTTAATTTCAATATAGTGGAAATGTGAGCGACCCCCCCCCACCAAATTTATAAAATTGATAATATTTTCAAATTAGACGTACCTGGAAACATAAGGATCCATCCTTATTCCAATAAAATGAGTAAATTTTAAATTGATGGGAATGTAAGCGACCCCCCCCCACCAAAATATAAAATGAATAATGTTTTTGAATACAATGTATCTGGAAACATAAGGATGCACCCTCATTTCAATGAAATCGGTAAGTTTTAGATTGATAGCAATAAGGGCGACACCCCCCCCCCCCAAATTTTAAAATTAATAAGATTTTCAAATTCGACCTACCTAGAAACATAAGGATTCACCCTCATTTAAATGATATCGGTAAATTTCAAATTGATGGAAATGTGAGCGACCCCCCCCCACCAAATTTATAAAATTGATAATATTTTCAAATTAGACGTACCTGGAAACATAAGGATCCACCCTTATTCCAATAAAATGAGTAAATTTTAAATTGATGGGAATGTGAGCGACCCCCCCTCCCCACCAAAATATAAAATGAATAATGTTTTTGAATACAATGTATCTGGAAACATAAGGATGCACCCTCATTTCAATGAAATCGGTAAGTTTAAGAGTGATAGCAATAAGGGAAACGCCCCCCCCCAAATTTTAAAATTAATAAGATTTTCAAATTCGACCTACCTAGAAACATAAGGATGCACCCTCATTTAATTAAAGTCGGTAAATTGTAATTAATGATAATGTGAGCGAACCCCCACCCCCAATCAAATTGAAAATGAATAATGTTTTCTAATTAAGTGTATTAGGAAATATAAGGAAAAATATTAAATTGATAATATTTTCAAATTCGACGTACCCGGAAATATAAGGATGTACCCTCATTTCTATGAAATAGGTAAATTTTAAATTGATGGTAATGTGGGCTACCGCCCCCAACAAAATTGAAAATGAATAATATTTTCGAATTCAATGTATATGGAAACATAAGGATGCATCATCACTTAAATGAAGTCGGTAAATATTAAATTAATAGTAATATGAGCAACCGTCACCCCCACCAAAATTTAAATTTGATAATATTTTCAAATTCGACGTACCTGGAAACATAAGGGTGCACCCTCATTTCAATAAAATCGGTAAATTTTAAATTAACGATAATGGGGGCGACCCCCCACCCCCAACAAAATTGAAAATGAATAATGTTTTCAAATTCAATGTATCTGGAATTATAAGGATGCATCCTAACTTAATTGAAATCGTTAATTTCAATATAGTGGTAATGTGAGCGACCCCCCCCCCACCAAATTTATAAAATTGATAATATTTTCATATTAGACGTACCTGGAAACATAAGGATCCACCCTTATTCCAATAAAATGAGTAAATTTTAAATTGATGGGAATGTGAGCGACCCCCCCCCCCACCAAAATATAAAATGAATAATGTTTTTGAATACAATGTATCTGGAAACATAAGGATGCACCCTCATTTCAATGAAATCGGTAAGTTTTAGATTGATAGCAATAAGGGCGACGCCCCCCCCCAAATTTTAAAATTAATAAGATTTTCAAATTCGACCTACCTAGAAACATAAGGATGCACCCTCATTTAATTAAAGTCGGTAAATTGTAATTAATGATAATGTGAGCGACCACCGCCAACCAAAATTTAAAATTGATAATATTTTCAAACTCTACATACCTGGAAACATAAGGATGCATCCTCACTTAAATGAAATCGGTAAATTTTATATTAATGGTAACCAGAGCGACCCCTCCCCCCCACGATTTATAAAATTGATAAGATTTTAAATTAGACGTACCTGGAAACAAAAGGATCCACCCTCATTCCAATAAAATCAGTAAATTTTAAATTAATGGGAATGTGAGCGACCCCCCCCCCCACAAAATTTTTAAAATTAATATGATTTTCAAATTCGACGTACCTGGAAACATAAGGATCCACCCTCATTTCAATGAAATCGGGATATTTTAAATAAATGGTAATGTGAGCGACCCCCCCCCCCCACCAAAATATAGAATGAATAATGTTTTTGAATACAAAGTATCTGGAAACATAAGGATTGATGGCAATGTGAGCGACCCCCCCCCCCCCCAAATTTTTAAATTGATAATATTTTCTAATTCGACGTACCTGGAAACATAAGGGTGCACCTTCATTTCAATGAAATCGGTAAATTTTAAATTAAAGATAATGTGGGCGAACCCCCACCCCAAACTAAATTGAAAATGAATAATGTTTTCTAATTAAGTGTATCAGGAAATATAAGGAAATATATTAAATTGATAATATTTTCAAATTCGACGTACCCGGAAATATAAGGATGTACCCTCATTTCTATGAAATAGGTAAATTTTAAATTGATGGTAATGTGGGCTACCGCCCCCAACAAAATTGAAAATGAATAATATTTTCGAATTCAATGTATCTGGAAACATAAGGATGCATCATCACTTAAATGAAGTCGGTAAATATTAAATTAATAGTAATATGAGCAACCGTGACCCCCAAAAATTTAAATTTGATAATATTTTCAAATTCGACGTACCAGGAAACATAAGGGTGCACCCTTATTTCAATGAAATCGGTAAATTTTAAATTAACGATAATGGGGGCGACCCCCCATCCCCAACAAAATTGAAAATGAATAATGTTTTCTAATTCAATGTATCTGGAATTATAAGGATGCATCCTAACTTAATTGAAATCGTTAATTTCAATATAGTGGTAATGTGAGCGACCCCCCCCCCACCAAATTTATAAAATTGATAATATTTTCAAATTAGACGTATCTGGAAACATAAGGATCCACCCTTATTCCAATAAAATGAGTAAATTTTAAATTGATGGGAATGTGAGCGACCCCCCCCCCAAAATATAAAATGAATAATGTTTTTGAATACAATGTATCAGGAAACATAAGGATGCACCCTCATTTCAATGAAATCGGTAAGTTTTAGATTGATGGCAATGTGAGCGACGCCCCCCCCCCCAAATTTTAAAATTGATAAGATTTTCAAATTCGACCTCCCTAGAAACATAAAGATGCACCCTCATTTAAATGAAATCGGTAAATTTCAAATTGACGGAAATGTGAGCGACCCCCCCCCACAAAATTTTTAAAATTAATATGATTTTCAAATTCGACGTACCTGGGAAACATAATGATGCACCCTCATTTCAATGAAATCGGTAAGTTTTAGATTGATGGCAATGTGAGCGACCCCCTCCAAATTTTAAAATTGATAATATTTTCGAATTCGACGTACCTGGAAACATAAGGGTGCACCCTCATTTCAATGAAATCGGTAAATGTTAAATTAACGATAATGTGGGCGACCCCCCACCCCCAATAAAATTGAAAATGAATAATGTTTTCGAATTAAGTGTATCAGGAAATATAAGGATTCATAATAACTTAAATGAAATCGATAATTTCTAAATAGTGGTAATGTGACCAACCCCCTCCCATCACCGAAATTGAAAATTTGTAATATTACAAAGTATCTGGAAACATAAGAATGCACCCTCATTTAATTAAAGTCAATAAATTGTAATTAATGATAATGTGAGCGACCACCCCCAACCAAAATTTAAAATTGATAATATTTTCAAATTAGACGTACCTGGAAACATAAGGATCCACCCTCATTCCAATAAAATCAGTAAATATTAAATTGATGGGAATGTGAGCGACTCCCCCCCCCCAAAATATAAAATGAATAATGTTTTTGAATACAATGTATCTGGAAACATAAGGATGCACCCTCATTTCAATGAAATCGGTAAGTTTTAGATTGATAGCAATGTGAGCGACGCCCCCCCCCCAAATTTTAAAATTGATAATATTCTCAAACTCTACATACCTGGAAACATAAGGATGCATCCTCACTTAAATGAAATCGGTAAATTTTATATTAATGGTAACCAGAGCGACCCCCCCCCCCACGATTTATAAAATTGATAAGATTTTCAAATTCGACCTACCTAGAAACATAAGCATGCACCCTCATTTAAATGAAATCGGTAAATTTCAAATTGATAGAAATGTGAGCGACCCCCCCCCCCCCACAAAATTTTATAATTAATATGATTTTCAAATTCGACGTACCTGGAAACATATGGATCCACCCTCATTTCAATGAAATCGGTAAATTTTAAATAAATGGTAATGTGAGCGCCCCCCCCCCTCCCCCCCCCAAAAAAAATATCTAATGAATAATGTTTTTGAATAAAATGTATCTGGAAACATAAGGATGCACCCTCATTTCAATGAAATCGGTAAGTTTTAGATTGATGGCAATGTGAGCGACCCCCCCCCCAAATTTTAAAATAATGTTTTCTAATTCAGTGTATCTGGAAATATAAGGATCCACCCTCATTCCAATAAAATCAGTAAATTTTAAATTAACGATAATGTGGGAGACCCCCCACCCCCAACAAAATTGTAAATGAATAATATTTTTAAATTCAATGTATCTAGAAACATAAGGATGCATCCTCACTTAAATGAAATCGGTAAATTTTATATTAATCGTAACGTGAGCGACCCCCCCCCATCAAAATCATAAAATTGATAAGATTTTCAAATTAGACGTACCTGGAAACAAAAGGATCCACCCTCATTCCAATAAGATCAGTAAATTTTAAATTGATGAGAATGTGAGCGCCCCCCTCCCCAGCAAAATATAAAATTAATAATGTTTTTGAATACAAAGTATCTGGAAACATAAGGATGCGCCCTCATTTCAATGAAATCGGTAAGTTTTAGATTGATGGCAATGTGAGCGACCCCCCCCCCAAATTTTTAAATTGATAATATTATCTAATTCGACGTACCTAGAAACATAAGGATGCACCCTCATTTAAATGAAATCGGTAAATTTCAAATTAATGGAAATGTGAGCGAACCCCCCCCACAAAAATTTCAAAATTAATATGATTTTCAAATTCGACGTACCTAGAAACATAAGGATGCACCCTCATTTCAATGAAATCGGTAAATTTTAAATAAATGGTAATGTGAGTGCCCCCCTCCCCCCAAAAAAAATATAAAATGAATAATGTTATTGAATACAATGTATCTTGAAACATAAGGATGCACCCTCATTTCATTGAAATCGGTAAGTTTTAGATTGATGGCAATGTGAGCGACCCACCCCCCAAATTTTAAAATTGATAATATTTTCAAATTCGACGTACCTGGAAACATAATGGTGCACCCTCATTTCAATGAAATCGGTAAATGTTAAATTAACGATAATGTGGGCGACCCCCCACCCCCAATTAAATTGAAAATGAATAATGTTTTCTAATTAAGTGTATCAGGAAATATAAGGATGCATAATAACTTAAATGAAATCGGTAATTTCTAAATAGTGGTAATGTGAGCGAACCCCCCCCCATCAGCGATATTGAAAATTTGTAATATTACAAAGTATCTGGAAACATAAGGATGCACCCTCTTTTAATTGAATTCGGTAAATTGTAATTAATGGTAATGTGAGCGAACACCCACCGCCAACAAAATTGAAAATGAATAATGTTTTCTAATTCAGTGTATCTGGAAATATAAAGATGCATCCTAACTTAAATGAAATCGATAATTTCTAAATATTGGTAATGTGACCAACCCCCTCTCATCACCGAAATTGAAAATTTGAAATATTACAAAGTATCTGGAAACATAAGGATGCACCCTCATTTAATTGAAGTCGGTAAATTGTAATAATGGTAATGTGAGCGACCACAGCCAACCAAAATTTAAAATTGATAATATTTTCAAATTCTACATACCTGGAAACATAAGATTGCACCCTCATTTGAATGAAATCAGTAAATTTTATATTGATGGCAATGTGAGCTACCCCCCCACCAAAATTTAAAAATTGATAATATTATCAAATTCGAGGTAGCTGAACACATAGGAATGCACACTCATTTAAATGAAATCGGTAATTTTAAGTTAATGTTAATGTAAGCGACCCCCTCACCACCAAATTTTAAAATTGATAATATTCTCAAACTCTACATACCTGGAAACATAAGGATGCATCCTCACTTAAATGAAATCGGTAAATTTTATATTAATGGTAACCAGAGCGACCCCCCCCACGATTTATAAAATTGATAAGATTTTCAAATTCGACCTACCTAGAAACATAAGCATGCACCCTCATATAAATGAAATCGGTAAATTTCAAATTGATAGAAATGTGAGCGACCCCCCCCACAAAATTTTATAATTAATATGATTTTCAAATTCGACGTACCTGGAAACATATGGATCCACCCTCATTCCAATAAAATCAGTAAATTTTATATTGATGGCAATGTGAGCTACCCCCCCACCAAAATTTAAAAATTGATAATATTATCAAATTCGAGGTAGCTGAACACATAGGAATGCACACTCATTTAAATGAAATCGGTAATTTTAAGTTAATGTTAATGTAAGCGACCCCCTCACCACCAAATTTTAAAATTGATAATATTCTCAAACTCTACATACCTGGAAACATAAGGATGCATCCTCACTTAAATGAAATCGGTAAATTTTATATTAATGGTAACCAGAGCGACCCCCCCCACGATTTATAAAATTGATAAGATTTTCAAATTCGACCTACCTAGAAACATAAGCATGCACCCTCATTTAAATGAAATCGGTAAATTTCAAATTGATAGAAATGTGAGCGACCCCCCCCCACAAAATTTTATAATTAATATGATTTTCAAATTCGACGTACCTAGAAACATATGGATCCACCCTCATTCCAATAAAATCAGTAAATATTAAATTGATGGGAATGTGAGTGACCCCCCCCCCCCCCCACATAAATTTAAAATGAATAATGTTTTTGAATACAATGTATCTGGAAACATAAGGATGCACCCTCATTTCAATGAAATCGGTAAGTTTTAGATTGATGGCAATGTGAGCGACCCCCCCCAAATTTTAATATAATGTTTTTTAATTAAGTGTATCTGGAAATATAAGGATCCACCCTCATTCCAATAAAATCAGTAAATTTTAAATTAACGATAATGTGGGCGACCCCCACCCCCAACAAAATTGTAAATGAATAATATTTTTAAATTCAATGTATCTAGAAACATAAGGATGCATCCTCACTTAAATGAAATCGGTAAATTTTATATTAATGGTAACGTGAGCGACCCCCCCCCCATCAAAATCATAAAATTGATAAGATTTTCAAATTAGACGTACCTGGAAACAAAAGGATCCACCCTCATTCCAAATAAAATCAGTAAATTTTAAATTGATGAGAATGTGAGCGCCCCTCCCCCAGCAAAATATAAAATGAATAATGTTTTTGAATACAAAGTATCTGGAAACATAAGGATGCGCCCTCATTTCAATGAAATCGGTAAGTTTTAGATTGATGGCAATGTGAGCGACCCCCCCCCCCAAATTTTTAAATTGATAATATTTTCTAATTCGACGTACCTAGAAACATAAGGATGCACCCTCATTTAAATGAAATCGGTAAATTTCAAATTAATGAAAATGTGAGCGACCCCCCCCCACAAAAATTTTAAAATTAATATGATTTTCAAATTCGACATACCTAGAAACATAAGGATGCACCCTCATTTCAATGAAATCGGTAAATTTTAAATAAATGGTAATGTGAGCGCCCCCCTCCCCCAAAAAAAAATATAAAATGAATAATGTTATTGAATACCATGTATCTGGAAACATAAGGATGCACCCTCATTTCATTGAAATCGGTAAGTTTTAGATTGATGGCAATGTGAACGACCCCCCCCCCCCCCCCCAAATTTTAAAATTGATCATATTTTCAAATTCGACGTACCTGGAAACATAATGGTGCACCCTCATTTCAATGAAATCGGTAAATGTTAAATTAACGATAATGTGGGCGACCCCCCATCCCCAATAAAATTGAAAATGAATAATGTTTTCTAATTAAGTGTATCAGGAAATATAAGGATGCATAATAACTTAAATGAAATCGATAATTTCTAAATAGTGGTAATGTGAGCGACACCCCCCCCCCATCAGCGAAATTGAAAATTTGTAATATTACAAAGTATCTGGAAACATAAGGATGCACCCTCTTTTAATTGAAGTCGGTATATTGTAATTAATGGTAATGTGAGCGAACACCCACCGCCAACAAAATTGAAAATGAATAATGTTTTCTAATTCAGTGTATCTGGAAATATTAGGATGCATCCTAACTTAAATGAAATCGATAATTTCTAAATATTGGTAATGTGACCAACCCCCTCCCATCACCGAAATTGAAAATTTGAATTATTACAAAGTATCTGGAAACATAAGGATGCACCCTCATTTAATTGAAGTCGGTAAATTGTAATAATGTTAATGTAAGCGACCCCCTCACCACCAAATTTTAAAATTGATAATATTTTCAAACTCTACATACCTGGAAACATAAGGATGCATCCTCACTTAAATGAAATCGGTAAATATTAAATTAATGGTAATATGAGCAACCGTTTCCCCCACCAAATTTATAAAATTGATCATATTTTCAAATTCTACATACATGGAAACATAAGGATGCACCCTCATTTCAATGAAATCGGTAAATTTTAAATAGATGGCAATGTCAGCAACCCCCTCATATAAAATTTTAAAATTGATAATATTTTCAAATTCGACGTACCTGGAAACATAAGGGTGCACCCTCATTTCAATGAAATCGGTAAATTTTAAATTAACGATAATGTGGGCGACCCCCCACCCCCAACAAAACTGAAAAAGAATAATGTTTTCTAATTCAGTGTATAAGGAAATATAAGGATGCATAATAACTTAAATGAAATCGATAATTTCTAAATGGTGGTAATGTAAGCAACCCCCTCCTATCACCGAAATTGAAAATTTCTAATATTACAAAGTATCTGAAAACATAAGGATGCACCCTCATTTAATTGAAGTCGGTAAATTGTAATTAATGGTAATGTGAGCGACCACCCCCAACCAAAATTTAAAATTTTTCAAATTAGACGTTCCTGGAAACATAAGGATCCACCCTCATTCCAATAAAATCAGTAAATATAAAATTGATGGGGATTTGAGCGACCCCCCCTTTCACCGAAATTGAAAATTGATAATGTTTTTGAATACAATGTATCTGGAAACATAAGGATGCACCCTCATTTAATTGAAGTCGGTAAATTGTAATTAATGGTAATGTGAGCGACCACCCCCAACCAAAATTTAAAATTGATAATATTTGCAAACTCTACATACCTGGAAACATAAGGATGCATCCTCACTTAAATGAAATCGGTAAATTTTATATTAATGGTAACCAGAGCGACCCCCCCCCCCACGATTTATAAAATTGATAAGATTTAAAATTAGACGTACCTGGAAACAAAAGGATCCACCCTCATTCCAATAAAATCAGTAAATTTTAAATTAATGGGAATGTGAGCGACCCCCCCCACAAAATTTTTAAAATTAATATGATTTTCAAATTCGACGTACTTGGAAACATAAGGATCCACCCTCATTTCAATGAAATCGGGATATTTTAAATAAATGGTAATGTGAGCGACCCCCCCCCCCCCACCAAAAAATAGAATGAATAATGTTTTTGATAACAAAGTATCTGGAAACATAAGGATGCGCCCTCATTTCAATGAAATCGGTAAGGTTTGGATTGATGGCAATGTGAGCGACCCCCCCCCCAAATTTTTAAATTGATAATATTTTCTAATTCGACGTACCTGGAAACATAAGGGTGCACCTTCATTTCAATGAAATCGGTAAATTTTAAATTAAAGATAATGTGGGCGAACCCCCACCCCCAACAAAATTGAAAATGAATAATGTTTTCTAATTAAGTGTATCAGGAAATATAAGGAAATATATTAAATTGATAATATTTTCAAATCGACGTACCCGGAAATATAAGGATGTATCCTCATTTCTATGAAATAGGTAAATTTTAAATTGATGGTAATGTGGGCTACCGCCCCCAACAAAATTGAAAATGAATAATATTTTCGAATTCAATGTATCTGGAATTATAAGGATGCATCCTAACTTAATTGAAATCGTTAATTTCAATATAGTGGTAATGTGAGCGACCCCCCCCCCCACCAAATTTATAAAATTGATAATATTTTCAAATTAGACGTACCTAGAAACATAAGGATCCACCCTCATTCCAATAAAATGAGTAAATTTTAAATTGATGGGAATGTGAGCGACCCCCCCCACCAAAATATAAAATGAATAATGTTTTTGAATACAATGTATCAGGAAACATAAGGATGCACCCTCATTTCAATGAAATCGGTAAGTTTTAGATAGATAGCAATAAGGGCGACGCCCCCCCCCCCCAAATTTTAAAATTAATAAGATTTTCAAATTCGACCTACCTAGAAACATAAGGATGCACCCTCATTTAAATAATATCAGTAAATTTCAAATTGATGCAAATGTGAGCGACCCCCCCCCACCCACCAAATTTATAAAATTGATCATATTTTCAAATTCTACATACATGGAAACATAAGGATGCACCCTCATTTCAATGAAATCGGTAAATTTTAAATAGATGGCAATGTCAGCAACCCCCTCATATAAAATTTTAAAATTGATAATATTTTCAAATTCGACGTACCTGGAAACATAAGGGTGCACCCTCATTTCAATGAAATCGGTAAATTTTAAATTAACGATAATGTGGGCGACCCCCCACCCCCAATAAAATTGAAAATGAATAATGTTTTCTAATTAAGTGTATCAGGAAATATAAGGATGCATAATAACTTAAATGAAATCGATAATTTCTAAATAGTGGTAATGTGAGCGACACCCCCCCCCATCAGCGAAATTGAAAATTTGTAATATTACAAAGTATCTGGAAACATAAGGATGCACCCTCTTTTAATTGAAGTCGGTATATTGTAATTAATGGTAATGTGAGCGACCACCCCCAACCCAAATTTAAAATTTTTCAAATTAGACGTACCTGGAAACATAAGGATCCACCCTCATTCCAATAAAATCAGTAAATATAAAATTGATGGGGATTTGAGCTACCCCCCCTTTCACCGAAATTGAAAATTGATAATGTTTTTGAATACAATGTATCTGGAAACATAAGGATGCACCCTCATTTAATTGAAGTCGGTAAATTGTAATTAATGGTAATGTGAGCGACCACCCCCAACCAAAATTTAAAATTGATAATATTTTCAAACTCTACATACCTGGAAACATAAGGATGCATCCTCACTTAAATGAAATCGGTAAATTTTATATTAATGGTAACCAGAGCGACCCCCCCCCCCCCCACGATTTATAACATTGATAAGATTTTAAATTAGACGTACCTGGAAACAAAAGGATCCACCCTCATTCCAATAAAATCAGTAAATTTTAAATTAATGGGAATGTGAGCGACCCCCCCCACAAAATTTTTAAAATTAATATGATTTTTAAATTCGACGTACTTGGAAACATAAGGATCCACCCTCATTTCAATGAAATCGGGATATTTTAAATAAATGGTAATGTGAGCGACCCCCCCCTACCAAAAAATAGAATGAATAATGTTTTTGATAACAAAGTATCTGGAAACATAAGGATGCGCCCTCATTTCAATGAAATCGGTAAGTTTTGGATTTATGGCAATGTGAGCGACCCCCCCCCAAATTTTTAAATTGATAATATTTTCTAATTCGACGTACCTGGAAACATAAGGGTGCACCTTCATTTCAATGAAATCGGTAAATTTTAAATTAAAGATAATGTGGGCGAACCCCCACCCCCAACAAAATTGAAAATGAATAATGTTTTCTAATTAAGTGTATCGGGAAATATAAGGAAATATATTAAATTGATAATATTTTCAAATCGACGTACCCGGAAATATAAGGATGTATCCTCATTTCTATGAAATAGGTAAATTTTAAATTGATGGTAATGTGGGCTACCGCCCCCAACAAAATTGAAAATGAATAATATTTTCGAATTCAATGTATCTGGAATTATAAGGATGCATCCTAACTTAATTGAAATCGTTAATTTCAATATAGTGGTAATGTGAGCGACCCCCCCCCACCAAATTTATAAAATTGATAATATTTTCAAATTAGACGTACCTAGAAACATAAGGATCCACCCTCATTCCAATAAAATGAGTAAATTTTAAATTGATGGGAATGTGAGCGACCCCCCCCCCCACCAAAATATAAAATGAATAATGTTTTTGAATACAATGTATCAGGAAACATAAGGATGCACCCTCATTTCA
Organism: Aelia acuminata; assembly: GCA_911387785.2. Lineage (NCBI taxonomy): Eukaryota > Metazoa > Arthropoda > Insecta > Hemiptera > Pentatomidae > Aelia > Aelia acuminata. The sequence goes on from OU426985.1 coordinate 10,436,555, forward strand.
ATGAAATCGGTAAGTTTTAGATTGATAGCAATAAGGGCGACGCCCCCCCCCCCAAATTTTAAAATTAATAAGATTTTCAAATTCGACCTACCTAGAAACATAAGGATGCACCCTCATTTAAATGATATCGGTAAATTTCAAATTGATGCAAATGTGAGCGACCCCCCCTACCCACAAAAATTTTAAAATTAATATGATTTTCAAATTCGACGTACCTGGAAACATAAGGATCCACCCTCATTTCAATGAAATCGGTAGATTTTAAATAAATGGTAATGTGAGCCACCCCCCCCCCTCCCACCAAAATAAAAAATGAATAATGTTTTTGAATACAATGTATCTGGAAACATAAGGATGCACTCTCATTTCAATGAAATCGGTAAGTTTTAGATTGATGGCAATGTGAGCGACCCCCCCAAAATTGTAAAATAATGTTTTCTAATTCAGTGTATCTGGAAATATTAGGATCCACCCTCATTCCAATAAAATGAGTAAATTTTAAATTGATGGGAATGTGAGCGACCCCCCCCCCACCAAAATATAAAATGAATAATGTTTTTGAATACAATGTATCTGGAAACATAAGGATGCACCCTCATTTCAATGAAATCGGTAAGTTTTAGATTGATGGCAATGTGAGCGACGCCCCCCCCCCAAATTTTTAAATTGATAAGATTTTCAAATTCGACCTACCTAGAAACATAAGCATGCACCCTCATTTAAATGAAATCGGTAAATTTTAAATGGATGGTAATGTGGGCTACCGCCACAACAAAATTGATAATGAATAATATTTTCGAATTCAATGTATCTGGAAACATAAGTATGCATCCTCACTTAAATGAAATCGGTAAATATTAAATTAATGGTAATATGAGCAACCGTTTCCCCCACCAAATTTATAAAATTGATCATATTTTCAAATTCTACATACTTGGAAACATAAGGATGCACCCTCGAAGATTTGCGTATGTACTTTCAAAACACTGCGGCTTCAATCGATCAGACCGAAACAGGAAGCAACGTTAATCTACCTAATTTACCACCCCTATTTTCAGAAGTTACATTACATTCTTTCAAAAGAAAAAACAGCTCTGGGTCTTTCAACATTATTTTGAAAAGTAAAAAAACGAAAGATACAGAAGAAATAAAAAAGGACTTCAAGGTCACTATAAAACCAAGGGATTTAAAAATTGGGATTAATAAAATAACTGCTAAAAAAGAAAGCCTATTGGTTTCGACCAATAGTGAAACTGAAAGAAATATAGTGCTTAAAAAACTTGAAGACAACAGAGATCTTGTTGCCTTTCCGACAAAACGGAAAAAACCAAGAGTCATCATGCGTGATATAGATGAAGAAATTACAATGGAAAACATTGTGGACTATCTTGTCAATCAAAATCCATCCCTAGAAATTAATCACGAAACTATCCGACCTATAATATTCTTAAAAAACAAGAACAATAATAGGACCCATGCAGTATTAGAAACCGACGCTGAGACCAGGTACAAACTTGTGTTCAACAAAATCTACCTGGGCTACACCAAACATCAGCCGGAGGACTATCTTAGGATTAGGCGATGTAGCAAGTGCTGCAGATTTCACCACTCCAAGGAGCAGTGCCAAGGAACCTCCATCTGCCCCAAGTGTTCCGGAAATCATCAGCTCAAGGACTGCACCGAGGAACGATACAAGTGCCCCAACTGTTCAGCATACAACAGACATATAAGGTACGACCATAAAAAAATTAACACTGACCACTCTGCTCTAGATAATAAGTGCGCCATGTACATAAGGGAAATAAATAAACTCTCTCAAAACACAGATTATTAAACTCTTTACTTACCAACTACATTAATTTTATTTTAGTTTTTCATATGACTTCATTCAATAAATTAAAAATTATACAACTAAACACCCATCACTCAAAGACTAGTACTGACTATTTAAATCATTTCAATCAAGAAAAACACATTGACATAGCACTCATTCAGGAACCTTATACTAAAAATAATAGAGTTTTCGGATACACAAACAGACTTCAAATCTATCAAACTATTAAGGGAAATCCAAGAGCTGCCATATTAATAAACAACAAATCGCTAGACGCAATCTTACTAACACAACACAGCGACTCGGACTTTTGCACAGTTGAAATCACTTTTCAAAACTCAAGACTTATTTTTATAAGGGCCTATTTCGACGACAAGGTTAATATTAATAAGGACATTAACAAACTGTGTGAAGTAATAAGACAACATAATAACAGCTACTTGATCTTCGGTATAGACTCCAACTGCAGGTCACCCTTATGGTACGACACGAAAGTAACACAAAGGGGTCGAGAATTAGAATCATTTATCATATCACAAAATATAGCACTAATTAACAAACCATCAGTTCTGTCAACTTTCAGCGGAGCAAGGGGCAAAAGTAATATAGATATCACCTTTTCAAATTCTAAATCCATAAACCTTATAAATAATTGGAAAATACTTAATGATAACAATTTTTCAGACCACAACACTTTATACTTCGAAATTTTATTCAATGCAAATTTTCACAATAGACAACCAAAATCAAATAAAGGCTACTACATAACAAAAAACTGTAACTGGATCGCCTTTGGCGACAAATTGAATCTTCAACTTAAAAAACAATTTAGCATTGATAACGACAATTTGACGATCTCACAGACCGAATCTAAAATAATTGAAAAAATAATAAATTCTGACGTAGACTTTACAATTAACCTATTCAATAAGGCGCTTACTAAAGCTTGCAACATGTCCTTTAAAATTTCCAATTCTACTCCCTCACAGAAAACCCACCGCTCAGTGCCTTGGTGGAACGACCAACTAACTAATCTTAGAAAAACCACTAACCGACTAAGAAAATTATACCAACGCACAAAAACAGATCCAAAACTTAGAGAAGAACGTAGGACACAATTCCTCACCCACAGACACAAGTACCAAGCACTTATCAAACAGTCTAAAATCGACTCCTGGAAGCAATACTGCTCAGAACAATCCAATCCATGGAACTGGGTCTACAAATATGCATCTAACAAACTATTGAGCCAAGACATTCTAAGAACTGTGATTAACAACAATAACAATCATACCACAGGCTTTAAACAGACTTTAGAACACCTACTAGATAATTTAGTTGCTCAGGACGATACCGCTAATGACACAGCGGCATTAACCGAACTAAGAACCAACGCTAAACTAACACCCGCCACACTTAATGATCCCATGTTAGAACCATCAGAGATTTTTCAGGCTATTAGAAATCTGAATAAGAAAAAAACTCCCGGTCATGACAGAATTAACACTGAAATAATACAATACACCGCTGATACATACCCCAATCTGATTACAAATATTTACCAACTGGCCTGGCACCAAACAAAGATACCGAAAGCATGGAAGAAAGGACTGTTACATATCATTCCCAAAAGAGACTCAAACAAACTAAGACCTATCACAATATTGCCAATCATGGGCAAAATACTAGAAAAACTGATCAACAATAGGCTCACACATCACCTACAGACACACGACATAATACATTCAAACCAATTCGGATTCGCTCCACAAAAAAGCACAGTAGACGCTATTTACAAGATAAAAGAGGAGGTAGAAAAAGCTTTCAACACAAAATCAAACTGTCTGATGCTAAAACTTGATATATCCGGAGCTTTCGATAATGTATGGCCTCCTATCATATTCCAAAACCTCAGAAAATACAACTAACTGCCCCAAAAACATTTTCTCGTTGATCTCTAACTTTTTTTAAGATAGGTCAGTAGAAATCAGAACAAACTATTATATACTCAAAAAACAACTGACTATCGGCACTCCACAAGGATCTTGTCTCTCCCCAACGCTCTGGAATATTCTGATCAATTCTATTTTTGACCTTAAAATTCCCCAAAATGTTCAAATATTCCTGTATGCTGACGATGTTTTATTGCTTGTTACTAGTAAACTCTTCTCACAATTACAAGCACTTACTAATCACACACTAACACTAATGGGAAAATGGGCCGAAAACAATAAACTGGACTTCAATTTAGACAAGACTACATACACTATACTAAGCCGAAAACAAAAATTGCCCAAATTAAACATAGAATTGAACTCTAAAACGTTATCACATACAGACAACATGACCTATTTAGGAGTGACATTCGACAGGAGACTCAGCTGGAAGACCCACATCGACACGATAGCAAATAAAACCTTAAAGACGATAAACGGACTAACCATTGCGGCAAGACAGACATGGGGGCTGAGAGCAGAAGCTCTAAGAATTATATACGAGGGCGCAATAGTACCCAAGCTCCTGTATGCCGTGCCCGCATGGGAGTCAGGTATTTCGAAGAAAACAAACTTAAGGGAACTAGAAAGGGTTCAAAGATTAATAGGAATTAAAATCAGTAGAGCTTACCATACCATCTCTTACGATGCTGCCTGCGTCCTTGCGGGAATACTACCCGTAAAATACAAAATTAACGGACTGACTACAATTTATAAAATTAAAAAACAAAACGTAAACTACAAATACATTGAACAGAACCAAATCGAATTAGAAGTGACAGCAAAACAATGGATACACCCATCAATACACGCGAAACTAATACAATACCTTGACGATGAAGAAAATTCCAATGAACTAACTATCGACATTTACATAGACGGAAGTAAACACGAACAGAGCACAGGTTGCGCATTCACATACCAACACAATCAAACACACCATGACGAAAAGTACCGGCTTGGCCCAGACTGTTCAAACAATCAAGCCGAAAAATTAGCAGTTATCAAAGCCACAGACTTCATTCTCAGACAGACAGACGATCCCCCCAATTCTTACAAAATTTACACGGACACAAAGCACTAATTAACTCTCTCGTAAATTCAAAAATTCACGACATTTTGACTGAACGAATTAGGGATAATCTAATTAAGATTATGAATAAAAAGACGAAAATCCCTATACATTGGGTAAAAGGACACAGCGGGGTCTCCGGTAACGAAAGAGCCGACTCTTTAGGTAAATCGGCTGCTAACGACAAAGACCTACCGACCGACTACAGCTTAGTGCCCCTTTCCTTTATTAAGAAATCTATTAGAATAGACCTGATTCGAGACTGGGACAGACACTGGCAAACCTCGACGAAAGGACGACCTCTTCATAAATATATTCCCCAAATAACACTTCAAAACTATAACAAAATTAAAAGTACTAATCACAAACTTACTCAATTTCTGACAGAACACGGACCTTCCAAACATTACTTCAAAAGATTCCATTTGACAAACACAGAATCATGTGACTGTGACGGAGAAACACCACAAACCTTCAGCCACATTCTTTTTTATTGTAAGATTTGTACGAACACGCAAGACACGAACTAATAAAAATCGTTTTACTGCAAGGACTAACATGGCCACTTTCAGAGGATAAACTGTTCAATAAATACAAAAAAGAACTGTCCCATTTCATATCCTTGACAGATTTTCAAAAGAATCACATAACTCAAAATCGGAACCGCCAATCTGACAGAAGCTAATAAGTATAATACCAGTAGGTATATGACTAATTAATGTTTATATGTACATAGATCTAGTTTTATAGTTATATAGTCATTTTAATTTATTTTCGTGTTTTTCATAGTTTTTAGTGTCTATATCATTACTAAATTTATTCAAACCTATTGCATTCAATATTTTCTTACTATAACTTATTAGTAAATTACCATTATTGATATTAAATATCCTAGCAACTATTTGTCCTGGACAATAATTTAGATATTCTATGTTATTTAGATATCCTATGCACTATTCATGTTTACATAAGCTCACTTTATATATTTTATTTATGCATTTATTTCTACCTATAATTGTTTCTAACTTTATTATCTATTTCTATAAATAACTACTTTTTTGTTATCAAAAATTTGTTCAATCTCATTTATCTTGTATCTTACTTTTATTTTTATTCTTTGTTGTATTAAATTTATTACAATTGTCTTATTATTTTATATATTATTAATGTTTCTAACATTTTATTCAGTATTGTATCTTATTCTATTCCTTTATTAACGTTCCCTAGTCCATTCTAGGGATCAAGTATTAGCATTATATTAAACATTAGTATTTTAATTTTATTAGTACTTAATTTTTATAGCTTTTATATTATTAACTATTACTTAATCATTGTTTGTATAAAGCCAATGTCCACCTATTAGTTTTTCCTAACTTTTAACCATTAAATATCTTCCTTTTTATAAAAGCTTTCAAAATTCTGTTTATTATGATCTGAATGTATTGTAATTTTTGTTTTTGTTCTCTTGTATTATCTTCTTAATCCATCTTAAAATTTTTAATAATACTGCTAACTATCTTATGTACATTTATGCGTATAATATGCCTAATCGCATGGAATACGCACATTGTTTTTTTCAAATAAACTCCTCTTGCATAGGGTTACTATGCAAAAGAAATAAAAAAAAAAAAAAAAAAAAAAAAAAAGGATGCACCCTCATTTAATTGAAGTCGGTAAATTGTAATTAATGGTAATGTGAGCGACCACCCACCCCCATCAAAATTGAAAATGAATAATGTTTTTTAATTCAGTGTATCTGGAAATATAAGGATGCATCTTAACTTAAATGAAATCGATAATTTCTAAATAGTGGTAATTTGAGCAACCCCCTCCTACCACCGAAATTAAAAATTTGTAATATTACAAAGTATCTGGAAACATAAGGATGCACCCTCATTTAATTGAAGTCAGTAAATTGTAATTAATGGTAATGTGAGCGACCACCCCCAACCAAAATTTAAAATTGATAATATTTTCAAATTCTACATACCTGGAAACATAAGGAAGCATCCTCATTTGAATGAAATCAGTAAATTTTATATTGATGGCAATGTGAGCGACCCCCCCCCACCAAAATTTTAAAATTGATAATATTTTTAAATTCGACGTAGCTGAACACATAGGGATGCACACTCATTTAAATGAAATCGGTTAATTTTAAATTAATGTTAATGTGTAGGGGGTCGCACCACCAAAATATAAAATGAATAATGTTTTTGAATACAATGTATCTGAAAACATAAGGATGCACCCTCATTTCAATGAAATTGGTAAGTTTTAGATTGATGGCAATGTGAGGGACTCCCACCCAAATTTTAAAATTGATAATATTTTTAAATTAGACGTACCTGGAAACATAAGGGTGCACCCTCATTCCAATAAAATCAGTAAATTTTAAATTGATGGGAATGTGAGCGACCCCCCCCTCCACCAAAATATAAAATGAATAATATTTTTGAATACAATGTATCTGGAAACATAAGGATGCACCCTCATTTCAATGAAATCGATAATTTCTAAATAGTGGTAATTTGAGCAACCCCCTCCTATCACCGAAATGTAAAATTTTTAATATTACAAAGTATTAAAAAAAGTAAAATTATTAATATTACAAAGTATTAAATAAAGTAAAATTGATAATATTTTCAAATTCGACAAACCTGGAAACATAAGGGTGCACCCTCATTTCAATGAAATCGGTAAATTTTAAATTAACGATAATGTGGGCGACCCCCCACCCCCAACAAAATTGAAAATGAATAATGTTTTCTAATTCAGTGTATCTGGTATATATATTCAGTGTATATGACCCCCATCAGCGAAATTGAAAATTTGTAATATAACAATGTATCTGGAAACATAAGGATGCACCCTCATCTAATTGAAGACGGTAAATTGTAATTAATGGTAATGTGAGCGACCACCCACCCCCAACAAATTTGAAAATGAATAATGTTTTCTAATTCAGTGTATCTGGAAATATAAGGATGCACCCTATTTCGACGTACCTGGAAACATAAGGGTGCACCCTCATTTCAATGAAATCGGTAAATTTTAAATAAACAGTAATGTGAGCGCCAACCCCCCCACCAAAATATAAAATGAATAATGTTTTTGAATACAATGTATCTGGAAACATAAGGATGCACACTCAATTAAATGAAATCGGTTAATTTTAAATTAATGTTAATGTGAGCGACCCCCTCACCACCAAAGTTTAAAATTGATAATATTTTCAAACTTTACATACCTGGAAACATAAGGATGCATCCTCACTTAAATGAAATCGGTAAATTTCAAATTGGTGGAATGTGAGCGACCCCCCACCCCAAACAAAATTTAAAATGAATAATGTTTTCTAATTAAGTGTATCAGGAAATATAAGGATGCATAATAACTTAGATGCAATCGATAATTTCTAAATAGTGGTAATGTGAGCGACTTGAATACAATGTATCTGGAAACATATGGATGCACCCTCATTTTAATAAAATCGGTAAATTTTAAATAAATGGTAATGTGAGCGACCCCCCCCCCCACCTAAATATAAAATGAATAATGTTTGTAAATAGAATGTATCTGGAAACATAAGGATGCACCCTCTATTCAATGAAATCGATAAGTTTTAGATTGATGGCAATGTGAGCGACCCCCCCCCCAAATTTTAAAATTGATAATATTTTCATATTTGACGTACCTGGAAACATAAGGGTGCACCCTCATTTCAATGAAATCGGTAAGTTTTAGATTGAGGGCAATGTGAGCGACCCCCCCCCCAAAATTTTAAAATTGATAATATTTTCAAATTCGACGTACCTGGAAACATAAGGGTGCACCCTCATTTTAATGAAATTGGTAAGTTTTAGATTGATGGCAATGTGAGGGACAACCCCCTAAATTTTAAAATTGATAATATTTTTAAGTTCGACGTTCCTGGAAACACAAGGATCCACCCTGATTTCAATGAAATCGGTAAATTTTAAATAAACGGTAATGTGAGCGCCCCCCCCCCCCCACCAAAATATAAAATGAATAATGTTTTTGAATACAATGTATCTGGAAACATAAGGATGCACCCTCATTTCAATGAAATTGGTAAGTTTTAGATTGATGGCAATGTGAGGGACTCCCCCCCAAATTTTAAAATTGATAATATTTTTAAATTAGACGTACCTGGAAACATAAGGGTGCACCCTCATTCCAATAAAATCAGTAAATTTTAAATTGATGGGAATGTGAGCGACCCCCCCCTCCACCAAAATATAAAATGAATAATATTTTTGAATACAATGTATCTGGAAACAAAAGGATGCACCCTCATTTCAATGAAATCGGTAAGTGTTAGATTGATAGCAATGTGAGCGACGCCCCCCCCCCCCAAATTTTAAAATTGATAAGATTTTCAAATTCGACCTACCTAGAAACATAAGGATGCACCCTCATTTAAATGAAATCGGTAAAATTTAAATTAACGATAATGTGGGCGAACCCCACCCCTAATAAAATTGAAAATGAATAATGTTTTCTAATTCAGTGCATCAGGAAATATAAGGATGCATAATAACTTAAATGAAATCGATAATTTCTAAATATTGGTAATGTGACCAACCCCCTCCCATCACCGAAATTGAAAATTTGTAACATTACAAAGTATCTGGAAACATAAGGATGCACCCTCATCTAATTGAAGACGGTAAATTGTAATTAATGGTAATGTGAGCGACCACCCACCCCCAACAAATTTGAAAATGAATAATGTTTTCTAATTCAGTGTATCTGGAAATATAAGGATGCACCCTCTTTTAATTGAAGTCGGTAAATTGTAATTAATGGTAATGTGAGTGACCACCCACCCCTAACAAATTTGAAAATGAATAATGTTTTCTAATTCAGTGTATCTGGAAATATAAGGATGCATCCTCACTTAAATGAAATTGGTAATATTTTAATTAATGGTAATGTGAGCGACCCCTCCTTTCACCGAAATTGAAAATTGATAATATTTTCAAATTCGACGTATCTGGAAACATAGGGATTCACCCTCATTTTAATGAAATAGGTACATTTTAAATTGATGGTAATGTGGGCTACTGCCACTACAAAATTGAAAATGAATATTTTCGAATTCAATGTATCTGGAAACATAAGGATGCATCCTCACTTAAATGAAATCGGTAAATATTAAATTATTGGTAATATGAGCAACCGGTTCCCCCACCAAAATTTAAAATTGATAATATTTTCAAATTCGACAAACCTGGAAACATAAGGGTGCACCCTCATTTCAATGAAATCGGTAAATATTAAATTAACGATAATGTGGGCGACCCCCCACCCCCAACAAAATTGAAAATGAATAATGTTTTCTAATTCAGTGCATCAGGAAATATAAGGATGCATAATAACTTAAATGAAATCAATAATTTCTAAATAGTTGTAATGTGAGCGACCCCCCCCCCCCATCAGCGAAATTGAAAATTTGTATTATAACAATGTATCTGGAAACATAAGGATGCACCCTCATTTAATTGAAGTCGGTAAATTGTAATTAATGGTAATGTGAGCGACCACCCACCCCCAACAAAATTGAAAATGAATAATGTTATCTAATTCAGTGTATCTGGAAATATAAGGATGCACCCTCTTTTAATTGAAGTCGGAAAATTGTAATTAATAGTAATGTGAGTGACCACCCACCCCTAACAAATTTGAAAATGAATAATGTTATCTAATTCAGTGTATCTGGAAATATAAGGATGCATCCTCACTTAAATGAAATTGGTAATATTTCAATTAATGGTATGTGAGCGACCCCTCCCTTCACCGAAATTGAAAATTGATAATATTTTCAAATTCGACAAACCTGGAAACATAAGGGTGCACCCTCATTTCAATGAAATCGGTAAATTTTAATTTAACGATAATGTGGGCGACCCCCCACCCCCAACAAAATTGAAAATGAATAATGTTTTCTAATTCAGTGCATCTGGAAATATAAGGATGCATCCTAACTTAAATGAAATCGATAATTTCTAAATAGTGGTAATTTGAGCAACCCCCTCCTATCACCGAAATGTAAAATTTTTAATATTACAAAGTATCTGGAAACATAAGGATGCACCCTCATTTAATTGAAGTCGGTAAATTGTAATTAATGGTAATGTGAGCGACCACCCACCCCCAACAAAATTGAAAATGAATAATGTTTTCTAATTCAGTGTATCTGGAAATATAAGGATGCATCGTAACTTAAATGAAATCGATAATTTCTAAATAGTGGTAATTTGAGCAACCCCCTCCTATCACCGAAATTGAAAATTTGTAATATTACAAAGTATCTGGAAACATAAGGATGCACCCTCATTTAATTGAAGTCGGTAAATTGTAATTAATGGTAATGTGAGCGACCACCCCCAACCAAAATTTAAAATTGATAATATTTTTAAATTCTACATACCTGGAAACATAAGGAAGCATCCTGATTTGAATGAAATCAGTAAATTTTATATTGATGGCAATGTGAGCGACCCCCCCCCCACCAAAATTTTTAAATTAATAATATTTTTTAATAAGACGTACCTGGAAACATAAGGATCCACCCTCATTCCAATAAAATCAGTAAATTTTAAATTGATGGGAATGTGAGCGACCCCCCCTCCCCCAACAAAATATAAAATGAATAATGTTTTTGAATACAATGTATCTGGAAAATAAGGATGCACCCTCATTTCAATGAAATAGGTACATTTTAAATTTATGGTAATGTGGGCTACCGCCACAACAAAATTGAAAATGAATAATATTTTCGAATTCAATGTATCTGGAAACATAAGGATGCATCCTCACTTAAATGAAATCGGTAAATATTAAATTAATGGTAATATGAGCAACCGGTTCCCCCACCAAAATTTAAAATTGATAATATTTTCAAACTCTACATACCTGGTAACATAAGGATGCATCCTCACTTAAATGAAATCGGTAAATTTTATATTAATGGTAACCAGAGCGACTCCCCCCCCCTACCAAATTAATAAAATTGATAAGATTTTCAAATTAGACGTACCTGGAAACATAAGGATCCACCCTCATTCCAATAAAATCAGTAAATTTTTAATTGATGGGAATGTGAGCGACCCCCCCCCCCCCCCCACCAAAATATAAAATGAATAATGTTTTTGAATACAAGGTATCTGGAAAATAAGGATGCACCCTCATTTCAATGAAATCGGTAAGTTTTAGATTGATGGCAATGTGAGCGACGCCCCCCCCCCAAATTTTAAAATTGATAAGATTTTCAAATTCGACCTACCTACAAACATAAGGATGCACCCTCATTTAAATGAAATCGGTAAATTTCAAATTGGTGGAATGTGAGCGACCCCCCACCCCAAACAAAATTTAAAATGAATAATGTTTTCTAATTAAGTGTATCAGGAAATATAAGGATGCATAATAACTTAGATGCAATCGATAATTTCTAAATAGTGGTAATGTGAGCGACCCCCCCGCATCAGCGAAATTGAAAATTTGTAATATTACAAAGTATCTGGAAACATAAGGATGCACCCTCTTTTAATTGAAGTCGGTAAAGTGTAATTAATGGTAATGTGAGCGACCACCCACCCCCAACAAAATTAAAAATGAATAATGTTTTCTGATTCAGTGTATCTGGAAATATAAGGATGCATCCTAACTTAAATGAAATCGATAATTTCTAAATAGTGGTAATGTTAACAACCCCCTCCCATCACCGAAATTGAAAATTAGTAATATTTTCAAATTCGACGTATCTGGAAACATAAGGATGCACCCTCATTTTAATGAAATAGGTACATTTTAAATTGATGGTAATGTGGGCTACCGCCACACCAAAATTGAAAATAAATAATATTTTCGAATTCAATGTATCTGGAAACATAAGGATCCTCCCTCATTTCAATGAAATCGGTAAATTTTAAAGAAATAGTAATGTGAGCGACCACCCCCAACCAAAATTAAAAATTGATAATATTTTCAAATTCTACATACCTGGAAACATAAGGATGCACACTCAATTAAATGAAATCGTTTAATTTTAAATTAATGTTAATGTGAGCGACCCCCTCACCACCAAAGTTTAAAATTGATAATATCTTCAAACTTTACATACCTGGAAATATAAGGATGCATCCTCACTTAAATGAAATCGGTAAATTTTATATTAATGGTAACGTGAGCGACCCCCCCCCCCACCAAATTTATAAACTGATAAGATTTTCAAATTAGACATACCTGGAAACATAAGGATCCACCCTCATTCCAATAAAATCAGTAAATTTTAAATTGATGGAAATGTGAGCAACCCCCCCCCCCACCAAAATATAAAATGATTAATGTTTTTGAATATAATGTATTTGGAAACATATGGATGCACCCTCATTTTAATGAAATCGGTAAATTTTAAATAAACGGTAATGTGAGCGACCCCCCCCCCACCTAAATATAAAATGAATAATGTTTGTAAATAGAATGTATCTGGAAACATAAGGATGCACCCTCTATTCAATGAAATCGATAAGTTTTAGATTGATGGCAATGTGAGCGCCCCCCCCCACAAATTTTAAAATGGATAATATTTTCAAATTTGACGTACTTGGAAACATAAGGGTGCACCCTCATTTCAATGAAATCGGTAAGTTTTAGATTAAGGGCAGTGTGAGCGACGCCCCCCGCCAAATTTTAAAAATTGATAATATTTTCAAATTCGACGTACCTGGAAACATAAGGGTGCACCCTCATTTCAATGAAATCGGTAAATTTTAAATAAACAGTAATGTGAGCGCCAACCCCCCCACCAAAATATAAAATGAATAATGTTTTTGAATACAATGTATCTGGAAACATAAGGATGCACACTCAATTAAATGAAATCGGTTAATTTTAAATTAATGTTAATGTGAGCGACCCCCTCACCACCAAAGTTTAAAATTGATAATATTTTCAAACTTTACATACCTGGAAACATAAGGATGCATCCTCACTTAAATGAAATCGGTAAATTTTATATTAATGGTAACGTGAGCGACCCCCCCCCCCACCAAAATATAAAATGAATAATGTTTTTGAATACAATGTATCTGGAAACATAAGGATGCACCCTCATTTCAATGAAATTGGTAAGTTTTAGATTGATGGCAATGTGAGGGACTCCCCCCCAAATTTTAAAATTGATAATATTTTTAAATTAGACGTACCTGGAAACATAAGGGTGCACCTTCATTCCAATAAAATCAGTAAATTTTAAATTGATGACAATGTGAGGGACCCCCCCCCAAATTTTAAAATTGATAATATTTTCAAATTAGACGTACCTGGAAACATAAGGATCCACCCTCATTCCAATAAAATCAGTAAATTTTTAATTGATGGGAATGTGAGCGACCCCCCCCCCCACCAAAATATAAAATGAATAATGTTTTTGAATACAAGGTATCTGGAAAATAAGGATGCACCCTCATTTCAATGAAATCGGTAAGTTTTAGATTGATGGCAATGTGAGCGACGCCCCCCCCCCCCCAAATTTTAAAATTGATAAGATTTTCAAATTCGACCTACCTACAAACATAAGGATGCACCCTCATTTAAATGAAATCGGTAAATTTCAAATTGGTGGAATGTGAGCGACCCCCCACCCCAAACAAAATTTAAAATGAATAATGTTTTCTAATTAAGTGTATCAGGAAATATAAGGATGCATAATAACTTAGATGCAATCGATAATTTCTAAATAGTGGTAATGTGAGCGACCCCCCCGCATCAGCGAAATTGAAAATTTGTAATATTACAAAGTATCTGGAAACATAAGGATGCACCCTCTTTTAATTGAAGTCGGTAAAGTGTAATTAATGGTAATGTGAGCGACCACCCACCCCCAACAAAATTAAAAATGAATAATGTTTTCTGATTCAGTGTATCTGGAAATATAAGGATGCATCCTAACTTAAATGAAATCGATAATTTCTAAATAGTGGTAATGTTAACAACCCCCTCCCATCACCGAAATTGAAAATTAGTAATATTTTCAAATTCGACGTATCTGGAAACATAAGGATGCACCCTCATTTTAATGAAATAGGTACATTTTAAATTGATGGTAATGTGGGCTACCGCCACACCAAAATTGAAAATAAATAATATTTTCGAATTCAATGTATCTGGAAACATAAGGATCCTCCCTCATTTCAATGAAATCGGTAAATTTTAAAGAAATAGTAATGTGAGCGACCACCCCCAACCAAAATTAAAAATTGATAATATTTTCAAATTCTACATACCTGGAAACATAAGGATGCACACTCAATTAAATGAAATCGTTTAATTTTAAATTAATGTTAATGTGAGCGACCCCCTCACCACCAAAGTTTAAAATTGATAATATCTTCAAACTTTACATACCTGGAAATATAAGGATGCATCCTCACTTAAATGAAATCGGTAAATTTTATATTAATGGTAACGTGAGCGACCCCCCCCCCCACCAAATTTATAAACTGATAAGATTTTCAAATTAGACATACCTGGAAACATAAGGATCCACCCTCATTCCAATAAAATCAGTAAATTTTAAATTGATGGAAATGTGAGCAACCCCCCCCCCCCCACCAAAATATAAAATGATTAATGTTTTTGAATATAATGTATTTGGAAACATATGGATGCACCCTCATTTTAATGAAATCGGTAAATTTTAAATAAATGGTAATGTGAGCGACCCCCCCCCACCTAAATATAAAATGAATAATGTTTGTAAATAGAATGTATCTGGAAACATAAGGATGCACCCTCTATTCAATGAAATCGATAAGTTTTAGATTGATGGCAATGTGAGCGCCCCCCCCACAAATTTTAAAATGGATAATATTTTCAAATTTGACGTACTTGGAAACATAAGGGTGCACCCTCATTTCAATGAAATCGGTAAGTTTTAGATTAAGGGCAATGTGAGCGACGCCCCCCGCCAAATTTTAAAAATTGATAATATTTTCAAATTCGACGTACCTGGAAACATAAGGGTGCACCCTCATTTCAATGAAATCGGTAAATTTTAAATAAACAGTAATGTGAGCGCCAACCCCCCCACCAAAATATAAAATGAATAATGTTTTTGAATACAATGTATCTGGAAACATAAGGATGCACACTCAATTAAATGAAATCGGTTAATTTTAAATTAATGTTAATGTGAGCGACCCCCTCACCACCAAAGTTTAAAATTGATAATATTTTCAAACTTTACATACCTGGAAACATAAGGATGCATCCTCACTTAAATGAAATCGGTAAATTTTATATTATTGGTAACGTGAGCGACCCCCCCCCACCAAAATATAAAATGAATAATGTTTTTGAATACAATGTATCTGGAAACATAAGGATGCACCCTCATTTCAATGAAATTGGTAAGTTTTAGATTGATGGCAATGTGAGGGACTCCCCCCCAAATTTTAAAATTGATAATATTTTCAAATTAGACGTACCTGGAAACATAAGGATCCACCCTCATTCCAATAAAATCAGTAAATTTTTAATTGATGGGAATGTGAGCGACCCCCCCCCCCCACCAAAATATAAAATGAATAATATTTTTGAATACAATGTATCTGGTAACATAAGGATGCACCCTCATTTCAATGAAATCGGTAAGTTTTAGATTGATAGCAATGTGAGCGACGCCCCCCCCCTTAAATTTTAAAATTGATAAGATTTTCAAATTCGACCTACCTAGAAACATAAGGATGCAACCTTATTTAAATGAAATCGGTAAAATTTAAATTAACGATAATGTGGGCGACCCTCCACCCCCAACAAAATTTAAAATGAATAATGTTTTCTAATTAAGTGTATCAGGAAATATAAGGATGCATAATAACTTAAATGAAATCGATAATTTCTAAATAGTGGTAATGTGAGCGACCCCCCCCATCAGCGAAATTGAAAATTTGTAATATTACAAAGTATCTGGAAACATAAGGATGCACCCTCTTTTAATTGAAGTCGGTATATTTTATATTAATGGTAACGTGAGTGACCCCCCCCAACCAAAATTTAAAATTGATAATATTTTCAAATTCGACGTAGCTGAACACATAGGGATGCACACTCATTTCAATGAAATCGGTAAATTTTAAATAAATGGTAATGTGAGCGCCCCCCCCACCAAAATATAAAATGAATAATGTTTTTGAATACAATGTATCTGGAAACATAAGGATGCACCCTCATTTCAATGAAATTGGTAAGTTTTAGATTGATGGCAATGTGAGGGACTCCCCCCCAAATTTTAAAATTGATAATATTTTTAAATTAGACGTACCTGGAAACATAAGGGTGCACCCTCATTCCAATAAAATCAGTAAATTTTAAATTGATGCGAATGTGAGCGACCCCCCCCCCTTCACCAAAATATAAAATGAATAATATTTTTGAATACAATGTATCTGGAAACAAAAGGATGCACCCTCATTTCAATGAAATCGGTAAGTGTTAGATTGATAGCAATGTGAGCGACGCCCCCCCCCCCAAATTTTAATATTGATAAGATTTTCAAATTCGACCTACCTAGAAACATAAGGATGCACCCTCATTTAAATGAAATCGGTAAAATTTAAATTAACGATAATGTGGGCGACCCCCCACCCCTAACAAAATTGAAAATGAATAATGTTTTCTAATTCAGTGCATCAGGAAATATAAGGATGCATAATAACTTAAATGAAATCGATAATTTCTAAATATTGGTAATGTGACCAACCCCCTCCCATCACCGAAATTGAAAATTTGTAACATTACAAAGTATCTGGAAACATAAGGGTGCACCCTCATCTAATTGAAGTCGGTAAATTGTAATTAATGGTAATGTGAGCGACCACCCACCCCCAACAAATTTGGAAATGAATAATGTTTTCTAATTCAGTGTATCTGGAAATATAAGGATGCATCCTCACTTAAATGAAATTGGTAATATTTCAATTGATGGTAATGTGAGCGACCCCTTCTTTCACCGAAATTTAAGATTGATAATATTTTCAAATTCGACGTATCTGGAAACATAAGGATGCACCCTCATTTTAATGAAATAGGTACATTTTAAATTGATGCTAATGTGGGCTACCGCCACAACAAAATTGAAAATGCATCCTCACTTAAATGAAATTGGTAATATTTCAATTAATGGTAATGTGAGCAACCCCTTTTTTCACCGAAATTGAAAATTGATAATATTTTCAAATTCGACGTATCTGGAAACATAGGGATTCACCCTCATTTTAATGAAAGAGGTACATTTTAAATTGATGGTAATGTAGGCTACTGCCA
This sequence comes from Aelia acuminata, assembly GCA_911387785.2. NCBI lineage: Eukaryota > Metazoa > Arthropoda > Insecta > Hemiptera > Pentatomidae > Aelia > Aelia acuminata. Next base: position 10,454,811 of record OU426985.1, read on the forward strand.
CAACAAAATTGAAAATGAATATTTTCGAATTCAATGTATCTGGAAACATAAGGATGCATCCTCACTTAAATGAAATCGGTAAATATTAAATTAATGGTAATATGAGCAACCGGTTCCCCCACCAAAATTTAAAATTGATAATATTTTCAAATTCGACAAACCTGGAAACATAAGGATGCACCCTCATTTCAATGAAATCGGTAAATTTTAAATTAACGATAATGTGGGCGACCCCCCACCCCCAACAAAATTGAAAATGAATAATGTTTTCTAATTCAGTGTATCAGGAAATATAAGGATGCATAATAACTTAAATGAAATCGAAAATTTCTAAATAGTTGTAATGTGATCGATCCCCCCCCCCATCAGCGAAATTGAAAATTTGTAATATAACAATGTATCTGGAAACATAAGGATGCACCCTCATTTAATTGAAGTCGGTAAATTGTAATTAATGGTAATGTGAGCGACCACCCACCACCAACAAAATTGAAAATGAATAATGTTTTCTAATTCAGTGTATCTGGAAATATAAGGATGCATCCTAACTTAAATGAAATCGATAATTTCTAAATAGTGGTAATTTGAGCAACCCCCTCCTATCACCGAAATTGAAAATTTGTAATATTACAAAGTATCTGGAAACATAAGGATGCACCCTCATTTAATTGAAGTCGGTAAATTGTAATTAATGGTAATGTGAGCGACCACCCCCAACCAAAATTTAAAATTGATAATATTTTCAAATTCTACATACCTGGAAACATAAGGAAGCATCCTCATTTGAATGAAATCAGTAAATTTTATATTGATGGCAATGTGAGCGACCCCCCCCCCACCAAAATTTTTAAATTAATAATATTTTTAAATAAGACGTACCTGGAAACATAAGGATACACCCTCATTCCAATAAAATCAGTAAATTTTAAATTGATGGGAATGTGAGCGACCCCCCCCCCCCAAATTTTAAAATTGATAATATTTTCAAATTAGACGTACCTGGAAACATAAGGATCCACCCTCATTCCAATAAAATCAGTAAATTTTTAATTGATGGGAATGTGAGCGACCCCCCCCCCCCACCAAAATATAAAATGAATAATATTTTTGAATACAATGTATCTGGTAACATAAGGATGCACCCTCATTTCAATGAAATCGGTAAGTTTTAGATTGATAGCAATGTGAGCGACGCCCCCCCCCCCAAATTTTAAAATTGATAAGATTTTCAAATTCGACCTACCTAGAAACATAAGGATGCAACCTTATTTAAATGAAATCGGTAAAATTTAAATTAACGATAATGTGGGCGACCCTCCACCCCCAACAAAATTTAAAATGAATAATGTTTTCTAATTAAGTGTATCAGGAAATATAAGGATGCATAATAACTTAAATGAAATCGATAATTTCTAAATAGTGGTAATGTGAGCGACCCCCCCCCATCAGCGAAATTGAAAATTTGTAATATTACAAAGTATCTGGAAACATAAGGATGCACCCTCTTTTAATTGAAGTCGGTATATTTTATATTAATGGTAACGTGAGTGACCCCCCCCAACCAAAATTTAAAATTGATAATATTTTCAAATTCGACGTAGCTGAACACATAGGGATGCACACTCATTTCAATGAAATCGGTAAATTTTAAATAAATGGTAATGTGAGCGCCCCCCCCACCAAAATATAAAATGAATAATGTTTTTGAATACAATGTATCTGGAAACATAAGGATGCACCCTCATTTCAATGAAATTGGTAAGTTTTAGATTGATGGCAATGTGAGGGACTCCCCCCCAAATTTTAAAATTGATAATATTTTTAAATTAGACGTACCTGGAAACATAAGGGTGCACCCTCATTCCAATAAAATCAGTAAATTTTAAATTGATGCGAATGTGAGCGACCCCCCCCCCCCCCTTCACCAAAATATAAAATGAATAATATTTTTGAATACAATGTATCTGGAAACAAAAGGATGCACCCTCATTTCAATGAAATCGGTAAGTGTTAGATTGATAGCAATGTGAGCGACGCCCCCCCCCCAAATTTTAATATTGATAAGATTTTCAAATTCGACCTACCTAGAAACATAAGGATGCACCCTCATTTAAATGAAATCGGTAAAATTTAAATTAACGATAATGTGGGCGACCCCCCACCCCTAACAAAATTGAAAATGAATAATGTTTTCTAATTCAGTGCATCAGGAAATATAAGGATGCATAATAACTTAAATGAAATCGATAATTTCTAAATATTGGTAATGTGACCAACCCCCTCCCATCACCGAAATTGAAAATTTGTAACATTACAAAGTATCTGGAAACATAAGGATGCACCCTCATCTAATTGAAGTCGGTAAATTGTAATTAATGGTAATGTGAGCGACCACCCACCCCCAACAAATTTGGAAATGAATAATGTTTTCTAATTCAGTGTATCTGGAAATATAAGGATGCATCCTCACTTAAATGAAATTGGTAATATTTCAATTGATGGTAATGTGAGCGACCCCTTCTTTCACCGAAATTTAAGATTGATAATATTTTCAAATTCGACGTATCTGGAAACATAAGGATGCACCCTCATTTTAATGAAATAGGTACATTTTAAATTGATGCTAATGTGGGCTACCGCCACAACAAAATTGAAAATGCATCCTCACTTAAATGAAATTGGTAATATTTCAATTAATGGTAATGTGAGCAACCCCTCTTTTCACCGAAATTGAAAATTGATAATATTTTCAAATTCGACGTATCTGGAAACATAGGGATTCACCCTCATTTTAATGAAATAGGTACATTTTAAATTGATGGTAATGTAGGCTACTGCCACAACAAAATTGAAAATGAATATTTTCGAATTCAATGTATCTGGAAACATAAGGATGCATCCTCACTTAAATGAAATCGGTAAATATTAAATTAATGGTAATATGAGCAACCGGTTCCCCCACCAAAATTTAAAATTGATAATATTTTCAAATTCGACAAACCTGGAAACATAAGGATGCACCCTCATTTCAATGAAATCGGTAAATTTTAAATTAACGATAATGTGGGCGACCCCCCACCCCCAACAAAATTGAAAATGAATAATGTTTTCTAATTCAGTGTATCAGGAAATATAAGGATGCATAATAACTTAAATGAAATCGAAAATTTCTAAATAGTTGTAATGTGATCGATCCCCCCCCCCCATCAGCGAAATTGAAAATTTGTAATATAACAATGTATCTGGAAACATAAGGATGCACCCTCATTTAATTGAAGTCGGTAAATTGTAATTAATGGTAATGTGAGCGACCACCCACCACCAACAAAATTGAAAATGAATAATGTTTTCTAATTCAGTGTATCTGGAAATATAAGGATGCATCCTAACTTAAATGAAATCGATAATTTCTAAATAGTGGTAATTTGAGCAACCCCCTCCTATCACCGAAATTGAAAATTTGTAATATTACAAAGTATCTGGAAACATAAGGATGCACCCTCATTTAATTGAAGTCGGTAAATTGTAATTAATGGTAATGTGAGCGACCACCCCCAACCAAAATTTAAAATTGATAATATTTTCAAATTCTACATACCTGGAAACATAAGGAAGCATCCTCATTTGAATGAAATCAGTAAATTTTATATTGATGGCAATGTGAGCGACCCCCCCCCCCACCAAAATTTTTAAATTAATAATATTTTTAAATAAGACGTACCTGGAAACATAAGGATACACCCTCATTCCAATAAAATCAGTAAATTTTAAATTGATGGGAATGTGAGCGACCCCCCCTCCCCCAACAAAATATAAAATGAATAATGTTTTTGAATACAATGTATCTGGAAAATAAGGATGCACCCTCATTTCAATGAAATAGGTACATTTTAAATTTATGGTAATGTGGGCTACCGCCACAACAAAATTGAAAATGAATAATATTTTCGAATTCAATGTATCTGGAAACATAAGAATGCATCCTCACTTAAATGAAATCGGTAAATATTAAATTAATGGTAATATGAGCAACCGGTTCCCCCACCAAAATTTAAAATTGATAATATTTTCAAACTCTACATACCTGGTAACATAAGGATGCATCCTCACTTAAATGAAATCGGTAAATTTTATATTAATGGTAACCAGAGCGACTCCCCCCCCCCTACCAAATTAATAAAATTGATAAGATTTTCAAATTAGACGTACCTGGAAACATAAGGATCCACCCTCATTCCAATAAAATCAGTAAATTTTTAATTGATGGGAATGTGAGCGACCCCCCCCCCCACCAAAATATAAAATGAATAATGTTTTTGAATACAAGGTATCTGGAAAATAAGGATGCACCCTCATTTCAATGAAATCGGTAAGTTTTAGATTGATGGCAATGTGAGCGACGCCCCCCCCCCAAATTTTAAAATTGATAAGATTTTCAAATTCGACCTACCTACAAACATAAGGATGCACCCTCATTTAAATGAAATCGGTAAATTTCAAATTGGTGGAATGTGAGCGACCCCCCCCCCCAAACAAAATTTAAAATGAATAATGTTTTCTAATTAAGTGTATCAGGAAATATAAGGATGCATAATAACTTAGATGCAATCGATAATTTCTAAATAGTGGTAATGTGAGCGACCCCCCCGCATCAGCGAAATTGAAAATTTGTAATATTACAAAGTATCTGGAAACATAAGGATGCACCCTCTTTTAATTGAAGTCGGTAAAGTGTAATTAATGGTAATGTGAGCGACCACCCACCCCCAACAAAATTAAAAATGAATAATGTTTTCTGATTCAGTGTATCTGGAAATATAAGGATGCATCCTAACTTAAATGAAATCGATAATTTCTAAATAGTGGTAATGTTAACAACCCCCTCCCATCACCGAAATTGAAAATTAGTAATATTTTCAAATTCGACGTATCTGGAAACATAAGGATGCACCCTCATTTTAATGAAATAGGTACATTTTAAATTGATGGTAATGTGGGCTACCGCCACACCAAAATTTAAAATAAATAATATTTTCGAATTCAATGTATCTGGAAACATAAGGATCCTCCCTCATTTCAATGAAATCGGTAAATTTTAAAGAAATAGTAATGTGAGCGACCACCCCCAACCAAAATTAAAAATTGATAATATTTTCAAATTCTACATACCTGGAAACATAAGGATGCACACTCAATTAAATGAAATCGTTTAATTTTAAATTAATGTTAATGTGAGCGACCCCCTCACCACCAAAGTTTAAAATTGATAATATCTTCAAACTTTACATACCTGGAAATATAAGGATGCATCCTCACTTAAATGAAATCGGTAAATTTTATATTAATGGTAACGTGAGCGACCCCCCCCCCCACCAAATTTATAAACTGATAAGATTTTCAAATTAGACATACCTGGAAACATAAGGATCCACCCTCATTCCAATAAAATCAGTAAATTTTAAATTGATGGAAATGTGAGCAACCCCCCCCCCACCAAAATATAAAATGATTAATGTTTTTGAATATAATGTATTTGGAAACATATGGATGCACCCTCATTTTAATGAAATCGGTAAATTTTAAATAAATGGTAATGTGAGCGACCCCCCCCCCACCTAAATATAAAATGAATAATGTTTGTAAATAGAATGTATCTGGAAACATAAGGATGCACCCTCTATTCAATGAAATCGATAAGTTTTAGATTGATGGCAATGTGAGCGCCCCCCCCCCCCACAAATTTTAAAATGGATAATATTTTCAAATTTGACGTACTTGGAAACATAAGGGTGCACCCTCATTTCAATGAAATCGGTAAGTTTTAGATTAAGGGCAATGTGAGCGACGCCCCCCGCCAAATTTTAAAAATTGATAATATTTTTAAATTCGACGTACCTGGAAACATAAGGGTGCACCCTCATTTCAATGAAATCGGTAAATTTTAAATAAACAGTAATGTGAGCGCCAACCCCCCCACCAAAATATAAAATGAATAATGTTTTTGAATACAATGTATCTGGAAACATAAGGATGCACCCTCATTTCAATGAAATTGGTAAGTTTTAGATTGATGGCAATGTGAGGGACTCCCCCCCAAATTTTAAAATTGATAATATTTTTAAATTAGACGTACCTGGAAACATAAGGGTGCACCTTCATTCCAATAAAATCAGTAAATTTTAAATTGATGGCAATGTGAGGGACCCCCCCCCAAATTTTAAAATTGATAATATTTTCAAATTAGACGTACCTGGAAACATAAGGATCCACCCTCATTCCAATAAAATCAGTAAATTTTTAATTGATGGGAATGTGAGCGACCCCCCCCCCACCAAAATATAAAATGAATAATATTTTTGAATACAATGTATCTGGTAACATAAGGATGCACCCTCATTTCAATGAAATCGGTAAGTTTTAGATTGATAGCAATGTGAGCGACGCCCCCCCCCCAAATTTTAAAATTGATAAGATTTTCAAATTCGACCTACCTAGAAACATAAGGATGCAACCTTATTTAAATGAAATCGGTAAAATTTAAATTAACGATAATGTGGGCGACCCTCCACCCCCAACAAAATTTAAAATGAATAATGTTTTCTAATTAAGTGTATCAGGAAATATAAGGATGCATAATAACTTAAATGAAATCGATAATTTCTAAATAGTGGTAATGTGAGCGACCCCCCCCCCATTAGCGAAATTGAAAATTTGTAATATTACAAAGTATCTGGAAACATAAGGATGCACCCTCTTTTAATTGAAGTCGGTAAATTGTAACTAATGGTAATGTGAGCGACCACCCACCCCCAACAAAATTGAAAATGAATAATGTTTTCTAATTCAGTGTATCTGGAAATATAAGGATGCATCCTCACTTAAATGAAATTGGTAATATTTCAATTAATGGTAATGTGAGCGACCCCTCCTTTCACCGAAATCGAAAATTGTTAATATTTTCAAATTCGACGTATCTGCAAACATAAGGATGCACACTCAATTAAATGAAATCGTTTAATTTTAAATTAATGTTAATGTGAGCGACCCCCTCACCACCAAAGTTTAAAATTGATAATATCTTCAAACTTTACATACCTGGAAATATAAGGATGCATTCTCACTTAAATGAAATCGGTAAATTTTTATATTAATGTTAACGTGAGCGACGCCCCCCAACCAAAATTTAAAATTGATAATATTTTCAAATTCGACGTAGCTGAACACATAGGGATGCACACTCATTTAAATGAAATCGGTTAATTTTAAATTAATGTTAATGTGTGCGACCCCCTCACCACCAAATTTTAAAATTGATAATTTTTTCAAACTCTACATACCTGGTAACATAAGGATGCATCCTCACTTAAATGAATTCGGTAAATTTTTATATAAATGGTAACCAGAGCGACTCCCCCCCCCCCAAAGAATTTATAAAATTGATAAGTCGGTAAATTGTAATTAATGGTAATGTGAGTGACCACCCACCCCCAACAAATTTGAAAATGAATAATGTTTTCTAATTCAGTGCATCAGGAAATATAAGGATGCATAACAACTTAACCCTCTAATGGTAAGGCATGAGGTTGAAACACAAATGGTAAGGCTGGGTCATTCTGACCCAAAGGAAATTCATCTTAATTTTTGTGCTTTTTAATAGATTTTTGTGATAATAAAACTAATAAAATAGATTTTAGAATATCTATTATTGAAAAATTGTTTACAAAAGTAGAAAAATGATGACAAAATTATTATTATGACTAGTCTTACAGGACTATAGGTTGCATTCAAAACACTTAAAATATATAATTAACTACAATATATCAGGTATCGTAAAACCTTTTCTCTATATTATACATTATGTATAGAAATATAACAAAAAGTAAAATAAAATTCTTTAGAAAAGTATAAAAATTATTATGACAAGTATTACAGGAACTTTTTCTTTCATTCACATTTTGAAAATTATATAATAAAAACAAGATATTAGATAATTTAAAACTAAAAAATCAAATAGCAAGTGAATGATTATTTAAATTGTAATCGTAATGTTCATTATTGTGGTCCGAAGCTCTCTTGGAAGGAATTTGCATTGCAGTCTCAAAATCATTTGTGGTTTTGCAAGCGAAAATGCTAGCTCCTTCAGAAAAGTGGATCTGGCTCTGTTGGAATAAGTAGCTTCGTTTTTATTCCACTTAAACTTTTTGCATTCAAAACACTTAAAATATATAATTAACTACAATATATCAGGTATCGTAAAACCTTTTCTCTGTATTATACATTATGTATAGAAATGTAACAAAAAGTAAAATAAAATTCTTTAGAAAAGTATAAAAATTATTATGACAAGTATTACAGGAACTTTTTCTTTCATTCACATTTTGAAAATTATATAATAAAAACAAGATATTAGATAACTTAAAACTAAAAAATCAAATAGCAAGTGAATGATTATTTAAATTGTAATCGTAATGTTCATTATTGTGGTCCGAAGCTCTCTTGGAAGGAATTTGCATTGCAGTCTCAAAATCATTTGTGGTTTTGCAAGCGAAAATGCTAGCTCCTTCAGAAAAGTGGATCTGGCTCTGTTGGAATAAGTAGCTTCGTTTTTATTCCACTTAAACAGTACAAAACTGTTTACAGCGGTAATATCTAATACAGCAAAAAAATACCGCATGGGCCACCGGCGACTTTTTCTCTTTGTGGCGACATCATGACAAAGCTTGTCCATTACATCAACACCACCTTTTGTCATATTATAAAACTCTACTACTTCCGGTTTTTTCGTCTCCTCGTTTATTTCGCCAGTAAAATGCATTGACGACGAGAGTAGGACATTCTTGTTTTTTTTTTTTTTTTTGGACTATGTGACAATAATAATTTATCGTATTGATATAAAAATTTGGTTGAATTAATTGGAAGTTTGGCCAACATCGAAGGAGGAATTTGCGGTTTGTTTTTCCGCAGAGTTCCGACAAGTGTCAAGTTTTTCTTTTTTAACTCTTCGGCCAATTCATAAGAACAGAACCAATTGTCTACTGTGACGTTCCTGTTCGTATTCCAAATTTCTTCTGTAATTTTTATGACATCTTCTTGGCGAGGCATTTCGTGAAAAACCTCTTCAGGAGTTCTAAATAATAGCACCCTATCCATTGCGAGACCGAAAATTCAAAAACAAGTAAATATTAAAATGCTGAAACAGTAAAAAATGTTTAACATAAACGGTAAGGGTGGGTCAAATTGACCCAGAGTTCGACTACGTCCTACATTATTATCCATAAGTTAAAAATGCCGCTTACCTGAGTAACTAAACTTGGTTGACAGGTAGAAGAGGACTGAAGCAAAGGGTATCTTGAATCTTGTGGGGGTATTTGAAGAGGCGCATGGGCACGGCTTCATTATACCTGGCTTGGGTCATTCTGACCCTAGCCTTACCATTAGAGGGTTAAATGAAATCGATAATTTCTAAATATTGGTAATGTGACCAACCCCCTCCCATCACCGAAATTGAAAATTTGTAACATTACAAAGTATCTGGAAACATAAGGATGCACCCTCATTTAAATGAAATCGGTAAAATTTAAATTAACGATAATGTGGGCGACCCCCCACCCCTAACAAAATTGAAAATGAATAATGTTTTCTAATTCAGTGCATCAGGAAATATAAGGATGCATAATAACTTAAATGAAATCGATAATTTCTAAATATTGGTAATGTGACCAACCCCCTCCCATCACCGAAATTGAAAATTTGTAACATTACAAAGTATCTGGAAACATAAGGATGCACCCTCATCTAATTGAAGTCGGTAAATTGTAATTAATGGTAATGTGAGCGACCACCCACCCCCAACAAATTTGAAAATGAATAATGTTTTCTAATTCAGTGTATCTGGAAATATAAGGATGCATCCTCACTAAAATGAAATTGGTACATTTTAAATTGATGGTAATGTGGGCTACCGCCACAACAAAATTGAAAATGAATAATATTTCCGAATTCAATGTATCTGGAAACATAAGGATGCATCCTCACTTAAATGAAATCGGTAAACATTAAATTAATGGTAATGTGAGCGCCCCCCACCACCAAAATATAAAATGAATAATGTTTTTGACTTCAATGTATCTGGAAACATAAGGATGCACCCTCATTTCAATTAAATCAGTAAATTTTAAATTAACAGGAATGTGAGCGACCCCCCCCCTTAAAAATTTTAAAATTAATATGATTTTCAAATTCGACGTACCTGGAAACATTAGGATCCACCCTCATTTCAATGAAATCGGTAAATTTTAAATAAATGGTAATGTGAGTGCCCCCCCCCACCAAAATATAAAATGAATAATGTTTTTGAATACAATGTATCTGGAAACATAAGGATGCACCCTCATTTCAATGAAATTGGTAAGTTTTAGATTGATGGCAATGTGAGGGACTCCCCCCCAAAATTTAAAATTGATAATATTTTTAAATTAGACGTACCTGGAAACATAAGGGTGCACCCTCATTCCAATAAAATCAGTAAATTTTAAATTGATGGGAATGTGAGCGACCCCCCCTCCACCAAAATATAAAATGAATAATATTTTTGAATACAATGTATCTGGAAACATAAGGATGCACCCTCATTTCAATGAAATCGGTAAATTTTAGATTGATAGCAATGTGCGCGACGCCCCCCCTCAATTTTAAAATTGATAAGATTTTCAAATTCGACCTACCTAGAAACATAAGGATGCACCCTCATTTAAATGAAATCGGTAAAATTTAAATTAACGATAATGTGGGCGACCCCCCACCCCTAACAAAATTGAAAATGAATAATGTTTTCTAATTCAGTGCATCAGGAAATATAAGGATGCATAACAACTTAAATGAAATCGATAATTTCTAAATATTGGTAATGTGACCAACCCCCTCCCATCACCGAAATTGAAAATTTGTAACATTACAAAGTATCTGGAAACATAAGGATGCACCCTCATCTAATTGAAGTCGGTAAATTGTAATTAATGGTAATGTGAGCGACCACCCACCCCCAACAAATTTGAAAATGAATAATGTTTTCTAATTCAGTGTATCTGGAAATATAAGGATGCATCCTCACTTAAATGAAATTGGTACATTTTAAATTGATGGTAATGTGGGCTACCGCCACAACAAAATTGAAAATGAATAATATTTCCGAATTTAATGTATCTGGAAACATAAGGATGCATCCTCACTTAAATGAAATCGGTAAATATTAAATTAATGGTAATGTGAGCGCCCCCCACCACCAAAATATAAAATGAATAATGTTTTTGAATACAATGTATCTGGAAACATAAGGATGCACCCTCATTTCAATTAAATCAGTAAATTATAAATTAACGGGAATGTGAGCGACCCCCCCCCCACAAAAATTTTAAAATTAATATGATTTTCAAATTCGACGTACCTGGAAACATAAGGATCCACCCTCATTTCAATGAAATCGGTAAATTTTAAATAAATGGTAATGTGAGCGCCCCCCCCCCCACCAAAATATAAAATGAATAATGTTTTTGAATACAATGTATCTGGAAACATAAGGATGCACCCTCATTTCAATGAAATTGGTAAGTTTTAGATTGATGGCAATGTGAGGGACTCCCCCCCAAATTTTAAAATTGATAATATTTTTAAATTAGACGTACCTGGAAACATAAGGGTGCACCCTCATTCCAATAAAATCAGTAAATTTTAAATTGATGGGAATGTGAGCGACCCCCCCTCCACCAAAATATAAAATGAATAATATTTTTGAATACAATGTATCTGGAAACATAAGGATGCACCCTCATTTCAATGAAATCGGTAAATTTTAGATTGATAGCAATGTGCGCGACGCCCCCCCTCAATTTTAAAATTGATAAGATTTTCAAATTCGACCTACCTAGAAACATAAGGATGCACCCTCATTTAAATGAAATCGGTAAAATTTAAATTAACGATAATGTGGGCGACCCCCCACCCCTAACAAAATTGAAAATGAATAATGTTTTCTAATTCAGTGCATCAGGAAATATAAGGATGCATAACAACTTAAATGAAATCGATAATTTCTAAATATTGGTAATGTGACCAACCCCCTCCCATCACCGAAATTGAAAATTTGTAACATTACAAAGTATCTGGAAACATAAGGATGCACCCTCATCTAATTGAAGTCGGTAAATTGTAATTAATGGTAATGTGAGCGACCACCCACCCCCAACAAATTTGAAAATGAATAATGTTTTCTAATTCAGTGTATCTGGAAATATAAGGATGCATCCTCACTTAAATGAAATTGGTACATTTTAAATTGATGGTAATGTGGGCTACCGCCACAACAAAATTGAAAATGAATAATATTTCCGAATTTAATGTATCTGGAAACATAAGGATTCATCCTCACTTAAATGAAATCGGTAAATATTAAATTAATGGTAATGTGAGCGCCCCCCACCACCAAAATATAAAATGAATAATGTTTTTGAATACAATGTATCTGGAAACATAAGGATGCACCCTCATTTCAATTAAATCAGTAAATTATAAATTAACAGGAATGTGAGCGACCCCCCCCCCCCCACAAAAATTTTAAAATTAATATGATTTTCAAATTCGACGTACCTGGAAACATAAGGATCCACCCTCATTTCAATGAAATCGGTAAATTTTAAATAAATGGTAATGTGAGCGCCCCCCCCCCCCACCAAAATATAAAATGAATAATGTTTTTGAATACAATGTATCTGGAAACATAAGGATGCACCCTCATTTCAATGAAATTGGTAAGTTTTAGATTGATGGCAATGTGAGGGACTCCCCCCCAAATTTTAAAATTGATAATATTTTTAAATTAGACGTACCTGGAAACATAAGGGTGCACCCTCATTCCAATAAAATCAGTAAATTTTAAATTGATGGGAATGTGAGCGACCCCCCCTCCACCAAAATATAAAATGAATAATATTTTTGAATACAATGTATCTGGAAACATAAGGATGCACCCTCATTTCAATTAAATCAGTAAATTATAAATTAACGGGAATGTGAGCGACCCCCCCCCCACAAAAATTTTAAAATTAATATGATTTTCAAATTCGACGTACCTGGAAACATAAGGATCCACCCTCATTTCAATGAAATCGGTAAATTTTTAATAAATGGTAATGTGAGCGCCCCCCCCCCCCCCACCAAAATATAAAATGAATAATGTTTTTGAATACAATGTATCTGGAAACATAATGATGCACCCTCATTTCAATGAAATTGGTAAGTTTTAGATTGATGGCAATGTGAGGGACTCCCCCCCAAATTTTAAAATTGATAATATTTTTAAATTAGACGTACCTGGAAACATAAGGATGCACCCTCATTCCAATAAAATCAGTAAATTTTAAATTGATGGGAATGTGAGCGACCCCCCCCCTCCACCAAAATATAAAATGAATAATATTTTTGAATACAATGTATCTGGAAACAAAAGGATGCACCCTCATTTCAATGAAATCGGTAAGTTTTAGATTGATAGCAATGTGAGGGACTCCCCCCCAAATTTTAATATTGATAAGATTTTCAAATTCGACCTACCTAGAAACATAAGGATGCACCCTCATTTAAATGAAATCGGTAAAATTTAAATTAACGATAATGTGGGCGACCCCCCACCCCTAACAAAATTGAAAATGAATAATGTTTTCTAATTCAGTGCATCAGGAAATATAAGGATGCATAATAACTTAAATGAAATCGATAATTTCTAAATATTGGTAATGTGACCAACCCCCTCCCATCACCGAAATTGAAAATTTGTAACATTACAAAGTATCTGGAAACATAAGGATGCACCCTCATCTAATTGAAGTCGGTAAATTGTAATTAATGGTAATGTGAGCGACCACCCACCCCCAACAAATTTGAAAATGAATAATGTTTTCTAATTCAGTGTATCTGGAAATATAAGGATGCATCCTCACTTTAATGAAATTGGTACATTTTAAATTGATGGTAATGTGGGCTACCGCCAAAACAAAATTGAAAATGAATAATATTTCCGAATTTAATGTATCTGGAAACATAAGGATGCATCCTCACTTAAATGAAATCGGTAAATATTAAATTAATGGTAATGTGAGCGCTCCCCACCACCAAAATATAAAATGAATAATGTTTTTGAATACAATGTATCTGGAAACATAAGGATGCACCCTCATTTCAATTAAATCAGTAAATTTTAAATTAACGAAAATGTGAGCGACCCCCCCCCCACAAAAATTTTAAAATTAATATGATTTTCAAATTCGACGTAGCTGGAAACATAAGGATCCACCCTCATTTCAATGAAATCGGTAAATTTTAAATAAATGGTAATGTGAGCGCCCCCCCCCCCACCAATATATAAAATGAATAATGTTTTTGAATACAATGTATCTGGAAACATAAGGATGCACCCTCATTTCAATGAAATTGGTAAGTTTTAGATTGATGGCAATGTGAGGGACTCCCCCCCAAATTTTAAAATTGATAATATTTTTAAATTAGACGTACCTGGAAACATAAGGGTGCACCCTCATTCCAATAAAATCAGTAAATTTTAAATTGATGGGAATGTGAGCGACCCCCCCCCCCCCTCCGCCAAAATATAAAATGAATAATATTTTTGAATACAATGTATCTGGAAACAAAAGGATGCACCCTCATTTCAATGAAATCGGTAAGTTTTAGATTGATAGCAATGTGAGCGACGCCCCCCCCCCCCAAATTTTAAAATTGATAAGATTTTCAAATTCGACCTACCTAGAAACATAAGGATGCACCCTCATTTAAAAGAAATCGGTAAAATTTAAATTAACGATAATGTGGGCGACCCCCCACCCCTAACAAAATTGAAAATGAATAATGTTTTCTAATTCAGTGCATCAGGAAATATAAGGATGCATAATAACTTAAATGAAATCAATAATTTCTAAATATTGGTAATGTGACCAACCCCCTCCCATCACCGAAATTTAAAATTGATAATATTTTCAAATTCGACGTATCTAGAAACATAAGGATGCACCCTCATTTTAATGAAATAGGTACATTTTAAATTGATGGTAATGTGGGCTACCGCCACAACAAAATTGAAAATGAATATTTTCGAATTCAATGTATCTGTAAACATAAGGATGCATCCTCACTTAAATGAAATCGGTAAATATTAAATAAATGGTAATATGAGCAACCGGTTCCCCCACCAAAATTTTAAATTGATAATATTTTCAAATTCGACGTACCTGGAAACATAAGGGTGCACCCTCATTTCAATGAAATCGGTAAATTTTAAATTAACGATAATGTGGGCGACCCCCCACCCCCAACAAAATTGAAAATGAATAATGTTTTCTAATTCAGTGCATCAGGAAATATAAGGATGCATAATAACTTAAATGAAATCGATAATTTCTAAATAGTTGTAATGTGAGCGACCCCCCCCCCCCATCAGCGAAATTGAAAATTTGTATTATAACAATGTATCTGGAAACATAAGGATGCACCCTCATTTAATTGAAGTCGGTAAATTGTAATTAATGGTAATGTGAGCGACCACCCACCCCCAACAAAATTGAAAATGAATAATGTTATCTAATTCAGTGTATCTGGAAATATAAGGATGCACCCTCTTTTAATTGAAGTCGGTAAATTGTAATTAATGGTAATGTGAGTGACCACCCACCCCCAACAAATTTGAAAATGAATAATGTTTTCTAATTCAGTGTATCTGGAAATATAAGTATGCATCCTCACTTAAATGAAATTGGTAATATTTCAATTAATGGTAATGTGAGCGACCCCTCCTTTCACCGAAATTGAAAATTGATAATATTTTCAAATTCGACGTATCTGGAAACATAGGGATTCACCCTCATTTTAATGAAATAGGTACATTTTAAATTGATGGTACAATTTACAAACAATGAAATCGGTAAGTTTTAGATTGATAGCAATGTGAGCGACGCCCCCCCCCAAATTTTAAAATTGATAAGATTTTCAAATTCGACCTACCTAGAAACATAAGGATGCACCCTCATTTAAATGAAATCGGTAAAATTTAAATTAACGATAATGTGGGCGACCCCCTACCCCTAACAAAATTGAAAATGAATAATGTTTTCTAATTCAGTGCATCAGGAAATATAAGGATGCATAATAACTTAAATGAAATCAATAATTTCTAAATATTGGTAATGTGACCAACCCCCTCCCATCACCGAAATTTAAAATTGATAATATTTTCAAATTCGACGTATCTAGAAACATAAGGATGCACCCTCATTTTAATGAAATAGGTACATTTTAAATTGATGGTAATGTGGGCTACCGCCACAACAAAATTGAAAATGAATATTTTCGAATTCAATGTATCTGTAAACATAAGGATGCATCCTCACTTAAATGAAATCGGTAAATATTAAATAAATGGTAATATGAGCAACCGGTTCCCCCACCAAAATTTAAAATTGATAATATTTTCAAATTCGACGTACCTGGAAACATAAGGGTGCACCCTCATTTCAATGAAATCGGTAAATTTTAAATTAACGATAATGTGGGCGACCCCCCACCCCCAACAAAATTGAAAATGAATAATGTTTTCTTATTCAGTGCATCAGGAAATATAAGGATGCATAATAACTTAAATGAAATCGATAATTTCTAAATAGTTGTAATGTGAGCGACCCCCCCCCCCCCATCAGCGAAATTGAAAATTTGTATTATAACAATGTATCTGGAAACATAAGGATGCACCCTCATTTAATTGAAGTCGGTAAATTGTAATTAATCGTAATGTGAGCGACCACTCACCCCCAACAAAATTGAAAATGAATAATGTTATCTAATTCAGTGTATCTGGAAATATAAGGATGCACCCTCTTTTAATGAAATTGGTAATATTTCAATTAATGGTAATGTGAGCGACCCCTCCTTTCACCGAAATTGAAAATTGATAATATTTTCAAATTCGACGTATCTGGAAACATAGGGATTCACCCTCATTTTAATGAAATAGGTACATTTTAAATTGATGGTAATGTGGGCTACTGCCACAACAAAATTGAAAATGAATATTTTCGAATTCAATTTATCTGGAAACATAAGGATGCATCCTCACTTAAATGAAATCGGTAAATATTAAATTAATGGTAATATGAGCAACCGGTTCCCCCACCAAAATTTAAAATTGATAATATTTTACAATTCGACAAACCTGGAAACATAAGGGTGCACCCTCATTTCAATGAAATCGGTAAATTTTAAATTAACGATAATGTGGGCGACCCCCCACCCCCAACAAAATTGAAAATGAATATTTTCGAATTCAATGTATCTGTAAACATAAGGATGCATCCTCACTTAAATGAAATCGTTAAATATTAAATATATGGTAATATGAGCAACCGGTTCCCCCACCAAAATTTAAAATTGATAATATTTTCAAATTCGACGTACCTGGAAACATAAGGGTGCACCCTCATTTCAATGAAATCGGTAAATTTTAAATTAACGATAATGTGGGCGACCCCCCACCCCGAACAAAATTGAAAATGAATAATGTTTTCTAATTCAGTGCATCAGGAAATATAAGGATGCATAATAACTTAAATGAAATCGATAATTTCTAAATAGTTGTAATGTGAGCGACCCCCCCCCCCCCCCATCAGCGAAATTGAAAATTTGTATTATAACAATGTATCTGGAAACATAAGGATGCACCCTCATTTAATTGTAGTCGGTAAATTGTAATTAATGGTAATGTGAGCGACCACCCACCCCCAACAAAATTGAAAATGAATAATGTTATCTAATTCAGTGTATCTGGAAATATAAGGATGCACCCTCTTTTAATTGAAGTCGGTAAATTGTAATTAATGGTAATGTGAGTGACCACCCACCCCCAACAAATTTGAAAATGAATAATGTTTTCTAATTCAGTGTATCTGGAAATATAAGGATGCATCCTCACTTAAATGAAATTGGTAATATTTCAATTAATGGTAATGTGAGCGACCCCTCCTTTCACCGAAATTGAAAAATGATAATATTTTCAAATTCGACGTATCTGGAAACATAGGGATTCACCCTCATTTTAATGAAATAGGTACATTTTAAATTGATGGTAATGTGGGCTACTGCCACAACAAAATTGAAAATGAATATTTTCGAATTCAATTTATCTGGAAACATAAGGATGCATCCTCACTTAAATGAAATCGGTAAATATTAAATTAATGGTAATATGAGCAACCGGTTCCCCCACCAAAATTTAAAATTGATAATATTTTCAAATTCGACAAACCTGGAAACATAAGGGTGCACCCTCATTTCAATGAAATCGGTAAATTTTAAATTAACGATAATGTGGGCGACCCCCCACCCCCAACAAAATTGAAAATGAATAATGTTTTCTAATTCAGTGCATCAGGAAATATAAGGATGCATAATAACTTAAATGAAATCGATAATTTCTAAATAGTTGTAATGTGAGCGACCCCCCCCCCCATCAGCGAAATTGAAAATTTGTATTATAACAATGTATCTGGAAACATAAGGATGCAGCCTCACTTAAATGAAATCGGTAAATATTAAATTAATGGTAATATGAGCAACCGGTTCCCCCACCAAAATTTAAAATTGATAATATTTTACAATTCGACAAACCTGGAAACATAAGGATGCACCCTCATCTAATTGAAGTCGGTAAATTGTAATTAATGGTAATGTGAGCGACCACCCACCCCCAACAAATTTGAAAATGAATAATGTTTTCTAATTCAGTGTATCTGGAAATATAAGGATGCATCCTCACTTAAATGAAATTGGTACATTTTAAATTGATGGTAATGTGGGCTACCGCCACAACAAAATTGAAAATGAATAATATTTCCGAATTTAATGTATCTGGAAACATAAGGATTCATCCTCACTTAAATGAAATCGGTAAATATTAAATTAATGGTAATGTGAGCGCCCCCCACCACCAAAATATAAAATGAATAATGTTTTTGAATACAATGTATCTGGAAACATAAGGATGCACCCTCATTTCAATTAAATCAGTAAATTATAAATTAACGGGAATGTGAGCGACCCCCCCCCCCACAAAAATTTTAAAATTAATATGATTTTCAAATTCGACGTACCTGGAAACATAAGGATCCACCCTCATTTCAATGAAATCGGTAAATTTTAAATAAATGGTAATGTGAGCGCCCCCCCCCCCACCAAAATATAAAATGAATAATGTTTTTGAATACAATGTATCTGGAAACATAAGGATGCACCCTCATTTCAATGAAATTGGTAAGTTTTAGATTGATGGCAATGTGAGGGACTCCCCCCCAAATTTTAAAATTGATAATATTTTTAAATTAGACGTACCTGGAAACATAAGGGTGCACCCTCATTCCAATAAAATCAGTAAATTTTAAATTGATGGGAATGTGAGCGACCCCCCCTCCACCAAAATATAAAATGAATAATATTTTTGAATACAATGTATCTGGAAACATAAGGATGCACCCTCATTTCAATTAAATCAGTAAATTATAAATTAACGGGAATGTGAGCGACCCCCCCCCCCACAAAAATTTTAAAATTAATATGATTTTCAAATTCGACGTACCTGGAAACATAAGGATCCACCCTCATTTCAATGAAATCGGTAAATTTTAAATAAATGGTAATGTGAGCGCCCCCCCCCCACCAAAATATAAAATGAATAATGTTTTTGAATACAATGTATCTGGAAACATAAGGATGCACCCTCATTTCAATGAAATTGGTAAGTTTTAGATTGATGGCAATGTGAGGGACTCCCCCCCAAATTTTAAAATTGATAATATTTTTAAATTAGACGTACCTGGAAACATAAGGATGCACCCTCATTCCAATAAAATCGGTAAATTTTAAATTGATGGGAATGTGAGCGACCCCCCCCCTCCACCAAAATATAAAATGAATAATATTTTTGAATACAATGTATCTGGAAACAAAAGGATGCACCCTCATTTCAATGAAATCGGTAAGTTTTAGATTGATAGCAATGTGAGGGACTCCCCCCCAAATTTTAATATTGATAAGATTTTCAAATTCGACCTACCTAGAAACATAAGGATGCACCCTCATTTAAATGAAATCGGTAAAATTTAAATTAACGATAATGTGGGCGACCCCCCACCCCTAACAAAATTGAAAATGAATAATGTTTTCTAATTCAGTGCATCAGGAAATATAAGGATGCATAATAACTTAAATGAAATCGATAATTTCTAAATATTGGTAATGTGACCAACCCCCTCCCATCACCGAAATTGAAAATTTGTAACATTACAAAGTATCTGGAAACATAAGGATGCACCCTCATCTAATTGAAGTCGGTAAATTGTAATTAATGGTAATGTGAGCGACCACCCACCCCCAACAAATTTGAAAATGAATAATGTTTTCTAATTCAGTGTATCTGGAAATATAAGGATGCACCCTCTTTTAATTGAAGTCGGTAAATTGTAATTAATGGTAATGTGAGTGACCACCCACCCCCAACAAATTTGAAAATGAATAATGTTTTCTAATTCAGTGTATCTGGAAATATAAGTATGCATCCTCACTTAAATGAAATTGGTAATATTTCAATTAATGGTAATGTGAGCGACCCCTCCTTTCACCGAAATTGAAAATTGATAATATTTTCAAATTCGACGTATCTGGAAACATAGGGATTCACCCTCATTTTAATGAAATAGGTACATTTTAAATTGATGGTACAATTTACAAACAATGAAATCGGTAAGTTTTAGATTGATAGCAATGTGAGCGACGCCCCCCCCCAAATTTTAAAATTGATAAGATTTTCAAATTCGACCTACCTAGAAACATAAGGATGCACCCTCATTTAAATGAAATCGGTAAAATTTAAATTAACGATAATGTGGGCGACCCCCTACCCCTAACAAAATTGAAAATGAATAATGTTTTCTAATTCAGTGCATCAGGAAATATAAGGATGCATAATAACTTAAATGAAATCAATAATTTCTAAATATTGGTAATGTGACCAACCCCCTCCCATCACCGAAATTTAAAATTGATAATATTTTCAAATTCGACGTATCTAGAAACATAAGGATGCACCCTCATTTTAATGAAATAGGTACATTTTAAATTGATGGTAATGTGGGCTACCGCCACAACAAAATTGAAAATGAATATTTTCGAATTCAATGTATCTGTAAACATAAGGATGCATCCTCACTTAAATGAAATCGGTAAATATTAAATAAATGGTAATATGAGCAACCGGTTCCCCCACCAAAATTTAAAATTGATAATATTTTCAAATTCGACGTACCTGGAAACATAAGGGTGCACCCTCATTTCAATGAAATCGGTAAATTTTAAATTAACGATAATGTGGGCGACCCCCCACCCCCAACAAAATTGAAAATGAATAATGTTTTCTTATTCAGTGCATCAGGAAATATAAGGATGCATAATAACTTAAATGAAATCGATAATTTCTAAATAGTTGTAATGTGAGCGACCCCCCCCCCCCCCATCAGCGAAATTGAAAATTTGTATTATAACAATGTATCTGGAAACATAAGGATGCACCCTCATTTAATTGAAGTCGGTAAATTGTAATTAATCGTAATGTGAGCGACCACTCACCCCCAACAAAATTGAAAATGAATAATGTTATCTAATTCAGTGTATCTGGAAATATAAGGATGCACCCTCTTTTAATGAAATTGGTAATATTTCAATTAATGGTAATGTGAGCGACCCCTCCTTTCACCGAAATTGAAAATTGATAATATTTTCAAATTCGACGTATCTGGAAACATAGGGATTCACCCTCATTTTAATGAAATAGGTACATTTTAAATTGATGGTAATGTGGGCTACTGCCACAACAAAATTGAAAATGAATATTTTCGAATTCAATTTATCTGGAAACATAAGGATGCATCCTCACTTAAATGAAATCGGTAAATATTAAATTAATGGTAATATGAGCAACCGGTTCCCCCACCAAAATTTAAAATTGATAATATTTTACAATTCGACAAACCTGGAAACATAAGGGTGCACCCTCATTTCAATGAAATCGGTAAATTTTAAATTAACGATAATGTGGGCGACACCCCACCCCCAACAAAATTGAAAATGAATATTTTCGAATTCAATGTATCTGTAAACATAAGGATGCATCCTCACTTAAATGAAATCGTTAAATATTAAATATATGGTAATATGAGCAACCGGTTCCCCCACCAAAATTTAAAATTGATAATATTTTCAAATTCGACGTACCTGGAAACATAAGGGTGCACCCTCATTTCAATGAAATCGGTAAATTTTAAATTAACGATAATGTGGGCGACCCCCCACCCCGAACAAAATTGAAAATGAATAATGTTTTCTAATTCAGTGCATCAGGAAATATAAGGATGCATAATAACTTAAATGAAATCGATAATTTCTAAATAGTTGTAATGTGAGCGACCCCCCCCCCCCCCATCAGCGAAATTGAAAATTTGTATTATAACAATGTATCTGAAAACATAAGGATGCACCCTCATTTAATTGTAGTCGGTAAATTGTAATTAATGGTAATGTGAGCGACCACCCACCCCCAACAAAATTGAAAATGAATAATGTTATCTAATTCAGTGTATCTGGAAATATAAGGATGCACCCTCTTTTAATTGAAGTCGGTAAATTGTAATTAATGGTAATGTGAGTGACCACCCACCCCCAACAAATTTGAAAATGAATAATGTTTTCTAATTCAGTGTATCTGGAAATATAAGAATGCATCCTCACTTAAATGAAATTGGTAATATTTCAATTAATGGTAATGTGAGCGACCCCTCCTTTCACCGAAATTGAAAATTGATAATATTTTCAAATTCGACGTATCTGGAAACATAGGGATTCACCCTCATTTTAATGAAATAGGTACATTTTAAATTGATGGTAATGTGGGCTACTGCCACAACAAAATTGAAAATGAATATTTTCGAATTCAATTTATCTGGAAACATAAGGATGCATCCTCACTTAAATGAAATCGGTAAATATTAAATTAATGGTAATATGAGCAACCGGTTCCCCCACCAAAATTTAAAATTGATAATATTTTCAAATTCGACAAACCTGGAAACATAAGGGTGCACCCTCATTTCAATGAAATCGGTAAATTTTAAATTAACGATAAATTGGGCGACCCCCCACCCCCAACAAAATTGAAAATGAATAATGTTTTCTAATTCAGTGCATCAGGAAATATAAGGATGCATAATAACTTAAATGAAATCGATAATTTCTAAATAGTTGTAATGTGAGCGACCCCCCCCCCCCCCCATCAGCGAAATTGAAAATTTGTATTATAACAATGTATCTGGAAACATAAGGATGCATCCTCACTTAAATGAAATCGGTAAATATTAAATTAATGGTAATATGAGCAACCGGTTCCCCCACCAAAATTTAAAATTGATAATATTTTACAATTCGACAAACCTGGAAACATAAGGGTGCACCCTCATTTCAATGAAATCGGTAAATTTTAAATTAAAGATAATGTGGGCGACCCCCCACCCCCAACAAAATTGAAAATGAATATTTTCGAATTCAATGTATCTGTAAACATAAGGATGCATCCTCACTTAAATGAAATCGTTAAATATTAAATAAATGGTAATATGAGCAACCGGTTCCCCCACCAAAATTTAAAATTGATAATATTTTCAAATTCGACAAACCTGGAAACATAAGGGTGCACCCTCATTTCAATGAATTCGGTAAATTTTAAATTAACGATAAATTGGGCGACCCCCCACCACCAAAATATAAAATGAATAATGTTATCTAATTCAGTGTATCTGGAAATATAAGGATGCACCCTCATTTCAATGAAATCGGTAAATTTTAAATAAATGGTAATGTGAGTGCCCCTCCCACCAAAATATAAAATGAATAATGTTTTTGAATACAATGTATCTGGAAACATAAGGATGCACCCTCATTTCAATGAAATTGGTAAGTTTTAGATTGATGGCAATGTGAGGGACTCCCCCCCAAATTTTAAAATTGATAATATTTTTAAATTAGACGTACCTGGAAACATAAGGATGCACCCTCATTCCAATAAAATCAGTAAATTTTAAATTGATGGGAATGTGAGCGACCCCCCCCCCCCACCAAAATATAAAATGAATAATATTTTTGAATACAATGTATCTGGAAACAAAAGGATGCACCCTCATTTCAATGAAATCGGTAAGTTTTAGATTGATAGCAATGTGAGGGACTCCCCCCCAAATTTTAATATTGATAAGATTTTCAAATTCGACCTACCTAGAAACATAAGGATGCACCCTCATTTAAATGAAATCGGTAAAATTTAAATTAACGATAATGTGGGCGACCCCCCACCCCTAACAAAATTGAAAATGAATAATGTTTTCTAATTCAGTGCATCAGGAAATATAAGGATGCATAATAACTTAAATGAAATCGATAATTTCTAAATATTGGTAATGTGACCAACCCCCTCCCATCACCGAAATTGAAAATTTGTAACATTACAAAGTATCTGGAAACATAAGGATGCACCCTCATCTAATTGAAGTCGGTAAATTGTAATTAATGGTAATGTGAGCGACCACCCACCCCCAACAAATTTGAAAATGAATAATGTTTTCTAATTCAGTGTATCTGGAAATATAAGGATGCATCCTCACTTAAATGAAATTGGTACATTTTAAATTGATGGTAATGTGGGCTACCGCCACAACAAAATTGAAAATGAATAATATTTCCGAATTTAATGTATCTGGAAACATAAGGATGCATCCTCACTTAAATGAAATCGGTAAATATTAAATTAATGGTAATGTGAGCGCTCCCCACCACCAAAATATAAAATGAATAATGTTTTTCAATACAATGTATCTGGAAACATAAGGATGCACCCTCATTTCAATTAAATCAGTAAATTTTAAATTAACGGGAATGTGAGCGACCCCCCCCCACAAAAATTTTAAAATTAATATGATTTTCAAATTCGACGTAGCTGGAAACATAAGGATCCACCCTCATTTCAATGAAATCGGTAAATTTTAAATAAATGGTAATGTGAGCGCCCCCCCCCCACCAATATATAAAATGAATAATGTTTTTGAATACAATGTATCTGGAAACATAAGGATGCACCCTCATTTCAATGAAATTGGTAAGTTTTAGATTGATGGCAATGTGAGGGACTCCCCCCCAAATTTTAAAATTGATAATATTTTTAAATTAGACGTACCTGGAAACATAAGGGTGCACCCTCATTCCAATAAAATCAGTAAATTTTAAATTGATGGGAATGTGAGCGACCCCCCCCCCCCTCCGCCAAAATATAAAATGAATAATATTTTTGAATACAATGTATCTGGAAACAAAAGGATGCACCCTCATTTCAATGAAATCGGTAAGTTTTAGATTGATAGCAATGTGAGCGACGCCCCCCCCCCAAATTTTAAAATTGATAAGATTTTCAAATTCGACCTACCTAGAAACATAAGGATGCACCCTCATTTAAATGAAATCGGTAAAATTTAAATTAACGATAATGTGGGCGACCCCCCACCCCTAACAAAATTGAAAATGAATAATGTTTTCTAATTCAGTGCATCAGGAAATATAAGGATGCATAATAACTTAAATGAAATCAATAATTTCTAAATATTGGTAATGTGACCAACCCCCTCCCATCACCGAAATTTAAAATTGATAATATTTTCAAATTCGACGTATCTAGAAACATAAGGATGCACCCTCATTTTAATGAAATAGGTACATTTTAAATTGATGGTAATGTGGGCTACCGCCACAACAAAATTGAAAATGAATATTTTCGAATTCAATGTATCTGTAAACATAAGGATGCATCCTCACTTAAATGAAATCGGTAAATATTAAATAAATGGTAATATGAGCAACCGGTTCCCCCACCAAAATTTTAAATTGATAATATTTTCAAATTCGACGTACCTGGAAACATAAGGGTGCACCCTCATTTCAATGAAATCGGTAAATTTTAAATTAACGATAATGTGGGCGACCCCCCACCCCCAACAAAATTGAAAATGAATAATGTTTTCTAATTCAGTGCATCAGGAAATATAAGGATGCATAATAACTTAAATGAAATCGATAATTTCTAAATAGTTGTAATGTGAGCGACCCCCCCCCCCATCAGCGAAATTGAAAATTTGTATTATAACAATGTATCTGGAAACATAAGGATGCACCCTCATTTAATTGAAGTCGGTAAATTGTAATTAATGGTAATGTGAGCGACCACCCACCCCCAACAAAATTGAAAATGAATAATGTTATCTAATTCAGTGTATCTCGAAATATAAGGATGCACCCTCTTTTAATGAAATTGGTAATATTTCAATTAATGGTAATGTGAGCGACCCCTCCTTTCACCGAAATTGAAAATTGATAATATTTTCAAATTCGACGTATCTGGAAACATAGGGATTCACCCTCATTTTAATGAAATAGGTACATTTTAAATTGATGGTAATGTGGGCTACTGCCACAACAAAATTGAAAATGAATATTTTCGAATTCAATTTATCTGGAAACATAAGGATGCATCCTCACTTAAATGGAATCGGTAAATATTAAATTAATGGTAATATGAGCAACCGGTTCCCCCACCAAAATTTAAAATTGATAATATTTTACAATTCGACAAACCTGGAAACATAAGGGTGCACCCTCATTTCAATGAAATCGGTAAATTTTAAATTAACGATAATGTGGGCGACCCCCCACCCCCAACAAAATTGAAAATGAATATTTTCGAATTCAATGTATCTGTAAACATAAGGATGCATCCTCACTTAAATGAAATCGTTAAATATTAAATAAATGGTAATATGAGCAACCGGTTCCCCCACCAAAATTTAAAATTGATAATATTTTCAAATTCGACGTACCTGGAAACATAAGGGTGCACCCTCATTTCAATGAAATCGGTAAATTTTAAATTAACGATAATGTGGGCGACCCCCCACCCCGAACAAAATTGAAAATGAATAATGTTTTCTAATTCAGTGCATCAGGAAATATAAGGATGCATAATAACTTAAATGAAATCGATAATTTCTAAATAGTTGTAATGTGAGCGACCCCGCCCCCCATCAGCGAAATTGAAAATTTGTATTATAACAATGTATCTGGAAACATAAGGATGCACCCTCATTTAATTGTAGTCGGTAAATTGTAATTAATGGTAATGTGAGCGACCACCCACCCCCAACAAAATTGAAAATGAATAATGTTATCTAATTCAGTGTATCTGGAAATATAAGGATGCACCCTCTTTTAATTGAAGTCGGTAAATTGTAATTAATGGTAATGTGAGTGACCACCCACCCCCAACAAATTTGAAAATGAATAATGTTTTCTAATTCAGTGTATCTGGAAATATAAGGATGCATCCTCACTTAAATGAAATTGGTAATATTTCAATTAATGGTAATGTGAGCGACCCCTCCTTTCACCGAAATTGAAAATTGATAATATTTTCAAATTCGACGTATCTGGAAACATAGGGATTCACCCTCATTTTAATGAAATAGGTACATTTTAAATTGATGGTACAATTTACAAACAATGAAATCGGTAAGTTTTAGATTGATAGCAATGTGAGCGACGCCCCCCCCCCCAAATTTTAAAATTGATAAGATTTTCAAATTCGACCTACCTAGAAACATAAGGATGCACCCTCATTTAAATGAAATCGGTAAAATTTAAATTAACGATAATGTGGGCGACCCCCCACCCCTAACAAAATTGAAAATGAATAATGTTTTCTAATTCAGTGCATCAGGAAATATAAGGATGCATAATAACTTAAATGAAATCAATAATTTCTAAATATTGGTAATGTGACCAACCCCCTCCCATCACCGAAATTTAAAATTGATAATATTTTCAAATTCGACGTATCTAGAAACATAAGGATGCACCCTCATTTTAATGAAATAGGTACATTTTAAATTGATGGTAATGTGGGCTACCGCCACAACAAAATTGAAAATGAATATTTTCGAATTCAATGTATCTGTAAACATAAGGATGCATCCTCACTTAAATGAAATCGGTAAATATTAAATAAATGGTAATATGAGCAACCGGTTCCCCCACCAAAATTTAAAATTGATAATATTTTCAAATTCGACGTACCTGGAAACATAAGGGTGCACCCTCATTTCAATGAAATCGGTAAATTTTAAATTAACGATAATGTGGGCGACCCCCCACCCCCAACAAAATTGAAAATGAATAATGTTTTCTAATTCAGTGCATCAGGAAATATAAGGATGCATAATAACTTAAATGAAATCGATAATTTCTAAATAGTTGTAATGTGAGCGACCCCCCCCCCCCATCAGCGAAATTGAAAATTTGTATTATAACAATGTATCTGGAAACATAAGGATGCACCCTCATTTAATTGAAGTCGGTAAATTGTAATTAATGGTAATGTGAGCGACCACCCACCCCCAACAAAATTGAAAATGAATAATGTTATCTAATTCAGTGTATCTGGAAATATAAGGATGCACCCTCTTTTAATGAAATTGGTAATATTTCAATTAATGGTAATGTGAGCGACCCCTCCTTTCACCGAAATTGAAAATTGATAATATTTTCAAATTCGACGTATCTGGAAACATAGGGATTCACCCTCATTTTAATGAAATAGGTACATTTTAAATTGATGGTAATGTGGGCTACTGCCACAACAAAATTGAAAATGAATATTTTCGAATTCAATTTATCTGGAAACATAAGGATGCATCCTCACTTAAATGGAATCGGTAAATATTAAATTAATGGTAATATGAGCAACCGGTTCCCCCACCAAAATTTAAAATTGATAATATTTTACAATTCGACAAACCTGAAAACATAAGGGTGCACCCTCATTTCAATGAAATCGGTAAATTTTAAATTAACGATAATGTGGGCGACCCCCCACCCCCAACAAAATTGAAAATGAATATTTTCGAATTCAATGTATCTGTAAACATAAGGATGCATCCTCACTTAAATGAAATCGTTAAATATTAAATAAATGGTAATATGAGCAACCGGTTCCCCCACCAAAATTTAAAATTGATAATATTTTCAAATTCGACGTACCTGGAAACATAAGGGTGCACCCTCATTTCAATGAAATCGGTAAATTTTAAATTAACGATAATGTGGGCGACCCCCCACCCCGAACAAAATTGAAAATGAATAATGTTTTCTAATTCAGTGCATCAGGAAATATAAGGATGCATAATAACTTAAATGAAATCGATAATTTCTAAATAGTTGTAATGTGAGCGACCCCGCCCCCCATCAGCGAAATTGAAAATTTGTATTATAACAATGTATCTGGAAACATAAGGATGCACCCTCATTTAATTGTAGTCGGTAAATTGTAATTAATGGTAATGTGAGCAACCACCCACCCCCAACAAAATTGAAAATGAATAATGTTATCTAATTCAGTGTATCTGGAAATATAAGGATGCACCCTCTTTTAATTGAAGTCGGTAAATTGTAATTAATGGTAATGTGAGTGACCACCCACCCCCAACAAATTTGAAAATGAATAATGTTTTCTAATTCAGTGTATCTGGAAATATAAGGATGCATCCTCACTTAAATGAAATTGGTAATATTTCAATTAATGGTAATGTGAGCGACCCCTCCTTTCACCGAAATTGAAAATTGATAATATTTTCAAATTCGACGTATCTGGAAACATAGGGATTCACCCTCATTTTAATGAAATAGGTACATTTTAAATTGATGGTAATGTGGGCTACTGTCACAACAAAATTGAAAATGAATATTTTCGAATTCAATTTATCTGGAAACATAAGGATGCATCCTCACTTAAATGAAATCGGTAAATATTAAATTAATGGTAATATGAGCAACCGGTTCCCCCACCAAAATTTAAAATTGATAATATTTTCAAATTCGACAAACCTGGAAACATAAGGGTGCACCCTCATTTCAATGAAATCGGTAAATTTTAAATTAACGATAATGTGGGCGACCCCCCACCCCCAACAAAATTGAAAATGAATAATGTTTTCTAATTCAGTGCATCAGGAAATATAAGGATGCATAATAACTTAAATGAAATCGATAATTTCTAAATAGTTGTAATGTGAGCGACCCCCCCCCCATCAGCGAAATTGAAAATTTGTATTATAACAATGTATCTGGAAACATAAGGATGCATCCTCACTTAAATGAAATCGGTAAATATTAAATTAATGGTAATATGAGCAACCGGTTCCCCCACCAAAATTTAAAATTGATAATATTTTACAATTCGACAAACCTGGAAACATAAGGGTGCACCCTCATTTCAATGAAATCGGTAAATTTTAAATTAACGATAATGTGGGCGACCCCCCACCCCCAACAAAATTGAAAATGAATATTTTCGAATTCAATGTATCTGTAAACATAAGGATGCATCCTCACTTAAATGAAATCGGTAAATATTAAATAAATGGTAATATGAGCAACCGGTTCCCCCACCAAAATTTAAAATTGATAATATTTTCAAATTCGACGTACCTGGAAACATAGGGATTCACCCTCATTTTAATGAAATAGGTACATTTTAAATTGATGGTAATGTGGGCTACTGCCACAACAAAATTGAAAATGAATATTTTCGAATTCAATTTATCTGGAAACATAAGGATGCATCCTCACTTAAATGAAATCGGTAAATATTAAATTAATGGTAATATGAGCAACCGGTTCCCCCACCAAAATTTAAAATTGATAATATTTTCAAATTCGACAAACCTGGAAACATAAGGGTGCACCCTCATTTCAATGAAATCGGTAAATTTTAAATTAACGATAATGTGGGCGACCCCCCACCCCCAACAAAATTGAAAATGAATAATGTTTTCTAATTCAGTGCATCAGGAAATATAAGGATGCATAATAACTTAAATGAAATTGATAATTTCTAAATAGTTGTAATGTGAGCGACCCCCCCCCCCCATCAGCGAAATTGAAAATTTGTATTATAACAATGTATCTGGAAACATAAGGATGCAGCCTCACTTAAATGAAATCGGTAAATATTAAATTAATGGTAATATGAGCAACCGGTTCCCCCACCAAAATTTAAAATTGATAATATTTTCAAATTCGACGTACCTGGAAACATAAGGGTGCACCCTCATTTCAATGAAATCGGTAAATTTTAAATTAACGATAATGTGGGCGACCCCCCACCCCCAACAAAATTGAAAATGAATATTTTCGAATTCAATGTATCTGTAAACATAAGGATGCATTCTCACTTAAATGAAATCGTTAAATATTAAATAAATGGTAATATGAGCAACCGGTTCCCCCACCAAAATTTAAAATTGATAATATTTTCAAATTCGACGTACCTGGAAACATAAGGGTGCACCCTCATTTCAATGAAATCGGTAAATTTTAAATTAACGATAATGTGGGCGACCCCCCACCCCGAACAAAATTGAAAATGAATAATGTTTTCTAATTCAGTGCATCAGGAAATATAAGGATGCATAATAACTTAAATGAAATCGATAATTTCTAAATAGTTGTAATGTGAGCGACCCCCCCCCCCCATCAGCGAAATTGAAAATTTGTATTATAACAATGTATCTGGAAACATAAGGATGCACCCTCATTTAATTGAAGTCGGTAAATTGTAATTAATGGTAATGTGAGCGACCACCCACCCCCAACAAAATTGAAAATGAACAATGTTTTCTAATTCAGTGCATCAGGAAATATAAGGATGCATAATAACTTAAATGAAATCGATAATTTCTAAATAGTTGTAATGTGGGCGACCCCCCACCCCCAACAAAATTGAAAATGAATATTTTCGAATTCAATGTATCTGTAAACATAAGGATGCATCCTCACTTAAATGAAATCGGTAAATATTAAATAAATGGTAATATGAGCAACCGGTTCCCCCACCAAAATTTAAAATTGATAATATTTTCAAATTCGACGTACCTGGAAACATAGGGATTCACCCTCATTTTAATGAAATAGGTACATTTTAAATTGATGGTAATGTGGGCTACTGCCACAACAAAATTGAAAATGAATATTTTCGAATTCAATTTATCTGGAAACATAAGGATGCATCCTCACTTAAATGAAATCGGTAAATATTAAATTAATGGTAATATGAGCAACCGGTTCCCCCACCAAAATTTAAAATTGATAATATTTTCAAATTCGACAAACCTGGAAACATAAGGGTGCACCCTCATTTCAATGAAATCGGTAAATTTTAAATTAACGATAATGTGGGCGACCCCTCACCCCCAACAAAATTGAAAATGAATAATGTTTTCTAATTCAGTGCATCAGGAAATATAAGGATGCATAATAACTTAAATGAAATTGATAATTTCTAAATAGTTGTAATGTGAGCGACCCCCCCCCCCATCAGCGAAATTGAAAATTTGTATTATAACAATGTATCTGGAAACATAAGGATGCAGCCTCACTTAAATGAAATCGGTAAATATTAAATTAATGGTAATATGAGCAACCGGTTCCCCCACCAAAATTTAAAATTGATAATATTTTACAATTCGACAAACCTGGAAACATAAGGGTGCACCCTCATTTCAATGAAATCGGTAAATTTTAAATTAACGATAATGTGGGCGACCCCCCACCCCCAACAAAATTGAAAATGAATATTTTCGAATTCAATGTATCTGTAAACATAAGGATGCATTCTCACTTAAATGAAATCGTTAAATATTAAATAAATGGTAATATGAGCAACCGGTTCCCCCACCAAAATTTAAAATTGATAATATTTTCAAATTCGACGTACCTGGAAACATAAGGGTGCACCCTCATTTCAATGAAATCGGTAAATTTTAAATTAACGATAATGTGGGCGACCCCCCACCCCGAACAAAATTGAAAATGAATAATGTTTTCTAATTCAGTGCATCAGGAAATATAAGGATGCATAATAACTTAAATGAAATCGATAATTTCTAAATAGTTGTAATGTGAGCGACCCCCCCCCCCATCAGCGAAATTGAAAATTTGTATTATAACAATGTATCTGGAAACATAAGGATGCACCCTCATTTAATTGAAGTCGGTAAATTGTAATTAATGGTAATGTGAGCGACCACCCACCCCCAACAAAATTGAAAATGAACAATGTTATCTAATTCAGTGTATCTGGAAATATAAGGATGCACCCTCTTTTAATTGAAGTCGGTAAATTGTAATTAATGGTAATGTGAGTGACCACCCACCCCCAACAAATTTAAAAATGAATAATGTTTTCTAATTCAGTGTATCTGGAAATATAAGGATGCATCCTCACTTAAATGAAATTGGTAATATTTCAATTAATGGTAATGTGAGCGACCCCTCCTTTCACCGAAATTGAAAATTGATAATATTTTCAAATTCGACGTATCTGGAATCATAGGGATTCACCCTCATTTTAATGAAATAGGTACATTTTAAATTGATGGTAATGTGGGCTACTGCCACAACAAAATTGAAAATGAATATTTTCGAAATCAATTTATCTGGAAACATAAGGATGCATCCTCACTTAAATGAAATCGGTAAATATTAAATTAATGGTAATATGAGCAACCGGTTCCCCCACCAAAATTTAAAATTGATAATATTTTCAAATTCGACGTACCTGGAAACATAAGGGTGCACCCTCATTTCAATGAAATCGGTAAATTTTAAATTAACGATAATGTGGGCGACCCCCCACCCCCAACAAAATTGAAAATGAATAATGTTTTCTAATTCAGTGCATCAGGAAATATAAGGATGCATAATAACTTAAATGAAATCGATAATTTCTAAATAGTTGTAATGTGAGCGACCCCCCCCCCCATCAGCGAAATTGAAAATTTGTATTATAACAATGTATCTGGAAACATAAGGATGCACCCTCATTTAATTGAAGTCGGTAAATTGTAATTAATGGTAATGTGAGCGACCACCCACCCCCAACAAAATTGAAAATGAATAATGTTATCTAATTCAGTGTATCTGGAAATATAAGGATGCACCCTCTTTTAATTGAAGTCGGTAAATTGTAATTATTGGTAATGTGAGTGACCACCCACCCCCAACAAATTTGAAAATGAATAATGTTTTCTAATTCAGTGTATCTGGAAATATAAGTATGCATCCTCACTTAAATGAAATTGGTAATATTTCAATTAATGGTAATGTGAGCGACCCCTCCTTTCACCGAAATTGAAAATTGATAATATTTTCAAATTCGACGTATCTGGAAACATAGGGATTCACCCTCATTTTAATGAAATAGGTACATTATAAATTGATGGTAATGTGGGCTACTGCCACAACAAAATTGAAAATGAATATTTTCGAATTCAATTTATCTGGAAACATAAGGATGCATCCTCACTTAAATGAAATCGGTAAATATTAAATTAATGGTAATATGAGCAACCGGTTCCCCCACCAAAATTTAAAATTGATAATATTTTACAATTCGACAAACCTGGAAACATAAGGGTGCACCCTCATTTCAATGAAATCGGTAAATTTTAAATTAACGATAATGTGGGCGACCCCCCACCCCCAACAAAATTGAAAATGAATATTTTCGAATTCAATGTATCTGTAAACATAAGGATGCATCCTCACTTAAATGAAATCGGTAAATATTAAATAAATGGTAATATGAGCAACCGGTTCCCCCACCAAAATTAAAAATTGATAATATTTTCAAATTCGACGTACCTGGAAACATAAGGGTGCACCCTCATTTCAATGAAATCGGTAAATTTTAAATTAACGATAATGTGGGCGACCCCCCACCCCCAACAAAATTGAAAATGAATAATGTTTTCTAATTCAGTGCATCAGGAAATATAAGGATGCATAATATCTTAAATGAAATCGATAATTTCTAAATAGTTGTAATGTGAGCGACCCCCCCCCCATCAGCGAAATTAAAAATTTGTATTATAACAATGTATCTGGAAACATAAGGATGCACCCTCATTTAATTGAAGTCGGTAAATTGTAATTAATGGTAATGTGAGTGACCACCCACCCCCAACAAATTTGAAAATGAATAATGTTTTCTAATTCAGTGTATCTGGAAATATAAGGATGCATCCTCACTTAAATGAAATTGGTAATATTTCAATTAATGGTAATGTGAGCGACCCCTCCTTTCACCGAAATTGAAAATTGATAATATTTTCAAATTCGACGTATCTGGAAACATAGGGATTCACCCTCATTTTAATGAAATAGGTACATTTTAAATTGATGGTAATGTGGGCTACTGCCACAACAAAATTGAAAATGAATATTTTCGAATTCAATTTATCTGGAAACATAAGGATGCATCCTCACTTAAATGAAATCGGTAAATATTAAATTAATGGTAATATGAGCAACCGGTTCCCCGACCAAAATTTAAAATTGATAATATTTTCAAATTCGACAAACCTGGAAACATAAGGGTGCACCCTCATTTCAATGAAATCGGTAAATTTTAAATTAACGATAATGTGGGCGACCCCCCACCCCCAACAAAATTGAAAATGAATAATGTTTTCTAATTCAGTGAATCAGGAAATATAAGGATGCATAATAACTTAAATGAAATCGAAAATTTCTAAATAGTTGTAATGTGATCGATCCCCCCCCCCCCATCAGCGAAATTGAAAATTTGTAATATAACAATGTATCTGGAAACATAAGGATGCACCCTCATTTAATTGAAGTCGGTAAATTGTAATTAATGGTAATGTGGGCGACCCCCCACCCCCAACAAAATTAAAAATGAATAATGTTTTCTAATTCAGTGCATCAGGAAATATAAGGATGCATAATAACTTAAATGAAATCGATAATTTCTAAATAGTTGTAATGTGAGCGACCCCCCCCCCCCATCAGCGAAATTGAAAATTTGTATTATAACAATGTATCTGGAAACATAAGGATGCACCCTCATTTAATTGAAGTCGGTAAATTGTAATTAATGGTAATGTGAGCGACCACCCACCCCCAACAAAATTGAAAATGAATAATGTTATCTAATTCAGTGTATCTGGAAATATAAGGATGCACCCTCTTTTAATTGAAGTCGGTAAATTGTAATTAATGGTAATGTGAGTGACCACCCACCCCCAACAAATTTGAAAATGAATAATGTTTTCTAATTCAGTGTATCTGGAAATATAAGGATGCATCCTCACTTAAATGAAATTGGTAATATTTCAATTAATGGTAATGTGAGCGACCCCTCCTTTCACCGAAATTGAAAATTGATAATATTTTCAAATTCGACGTATCTGGAAACATAGGGATTCACCCTCATTTTAATGAAATAGGTACATTTTAAATTGATGGTAATGTGGGCTACTGCCACAACAAAATTGAAAATGAATATTTTCGAAATCAATTTATCTGGAAACATAAGGATGCATCCTCACTTAAATGAAATCGGTAAATATTAAATTAATGGTAATATGAGCAACCGGTTCCCCCACCAAAATTTAAAATTGATAATATTTTCAAATTCGACGTACCTGGAAACATAAGGGTGCACCCTCATTTCAATGAAATCGGTAAATTTTAAATTAACGATAATGTGGGCGACCCCCCACCCCCAACAAAATTGAAAATGAATAATGTTTTCTAATTCAGTGCATCAGGAAATATAAGGATGCATAATAACTTAAATGAAATCGATAATTTCTAAATAGTTGTAATGTGAGCGACCCCCCTCCCATCAGCGAAATTGAAAATTTGTATTATAACAATGTATCTGGAAACATAAGGATGCACCCTCATTTAATTGAAGTAGGTAAATTGTAATTAATGGTAATGTGAGCGACCACCCACCCCCAACAAAATTGAAAATGAATAATGTTATCTAATTCAGTGTATCTGGAAATATAAGGATGCACCCTCTTTTAATTGAAGTCGGTAAATTGTAATTAATGGTAATGTGAGTGACCACCCACCCCCAACAAATTTGAAAATGAATAATGTTTTCTAATTCAGTGTATCTGGAAATATAAGTATGCATCCTCACTTAAATGAAATTGGTAATATTTCAATTAATGGTAATGTGAGCGACCCCTCCTTTCACCGAAATTGAAAATTGATAATATTTTCAAATTCGACGTATCTGGAAACATAGGGATTCACCCTCATTTTAATGAAATAGGTACATTTTAAATTGATGGTAATGTGGGCTACTGCCACAACAAAATTGAAAATGAATATTTTCGAAATCAATTTATCTGGAAACATAAGGATGCATCCTCACTTAAATGAAATCGGTAAATATTAAATTAATGGTAATATGAGCAACCGGTTCCCCCACCAAAATTTAAAATTGATAATATTTTACAATTCGACAAACCTGGAAACATAAGGGTGCACCCTCATTTCAATGAAATCGGTAAATTTTAAATTAACGATAATGTGGGCGACCCCCCACCCCCAACAAAATTGAAAATGAATATTTTCGAATTCAATGTATCTGTAAACATAAGGATGCATCCTCACTTAAATGAAATCGGTAAATATTAAATAAATGGTAATATGAGCAACCGGTTCCCCCACCAAAATTTAAAATTGATAATATTTTCAAATTCGACGTACCAGGAAACATAAGGGTGCACCCTCATTTCAATGAAATCGGTAAATTTTAAATTAACGATAATGTGGGCGACCCCCCACCCCCAACAAAATTAAAAATGAATAATGTTTTCTAATTCAGTGCATCAGGAAATATAAGGATGCATAATAACTTAAATGAAATCGATAATTTCTAAATAGTTGTAATGTGAGCGACCCCCCCCCCATCAGCGAAATTGAAAATTTGTATTATAACAATGTATCTGGAAACATAAGGATGCACCCTCATTTAATTGAAGTCGGTAAATTGTAATTAATGGTAATGTGAGCGACCACCCACCCCCAACAAAATTGAAAATGAATAATGTTATCTAATTCAGTGTATCTGGAAATATAAGGATGCACCCTCTTTTAATTGAAGTCGGTAAATTGTAATTAATGGTAATGTGAGTGACCACCCACCCCCAACAAATTTGAAAATGAATAATGTTTTCTAATTCAGTGTATCTGGAAATATAAGGATGCATCCTCACTTAAATGAAATTGGTAATATTTCAATTAATGGTAATGTGAGCGACCCCTCCTTTCACCGAAATTGAAAATTGATAATATTTTCAAATTCGACGTATCTGGAAACATAGGGATTCACCCTCATTTTAATGAAATAGGTACATTTTAAATTGATGGTAATGTGGGCTACTGCCACAACAAAATTGAAAATGAATATTTTCGAATTCAATTTATCTGGAAACATTAGGATGCATCCTCACTTAAATGAAATCGGTAAATATTAAATTAATGGTAATATGAGCAACCGGTTCCCCGACCAAAATTTAAAATTGATAATATTTTCAAATTCGACAAACCTGGAAACATAAGGGTGCACCCTCATTTCAATGAAATCGGTAAATTTTAAATTAACTATAATGTGGGCGACCCCCCACCCCCAACAAAATTGAAAATGAATAATGTTGTCTAATTCAGTGTATCAGGAAATATAAGGATGCATAATAACTTAAATGAAATCGAAAATTTCTAAATAGTTGTAATGTGATCGATCCCCCCCCCCCATCAGCGAAATTGAAAATTTGTAATATAACAATGTATCTGGAAACATAAGGATGCACCCTCATTTAATTGAAGTCGGTAAATTGTAATTAATGGTAATGTGGGCGACCCCCCACCCCCAACAAAATTGAAAATGAATAATGTTTTCTAATTCAGTGCATCAGGAAATATAAGGATGCATAATAACTTAAATGAAATCGATAATTTCTAAATAGTTGTAATGTGAGCGACCCCCCCCCATCAGCGAAATTGAAAATTTGTATTATAACAATGTATCTGGAAACATAAGGATGCACCCTCATTTAATTGAAGTCGGTAAATTGTAATTAATGGTAATGTGAGCGACCACCCACCCCCAACAAAATTGAAAATGAATAATGTTATCTAATTCAGTGTATCTGGAAATATAAGGATGCACCCTCTTTTAATTGAAGTCGGTAAATTGTAATTAATGGTAATGTGAGTGACCACCCACCCCCAACAAATTTGAAAATGAATAATGTTTTCTAATTCAGTGTATCTGGAAATATAAGTATGCATCCTCACTTAAATGAAATTGGTAATATTTCAATTAATGGTAATGTGAGCGACCCCTCCTTTCACCGAAATTGAAAATGGATAATATTTTCAAATTCGACGTATCTGGAAACATAGGGATTCACCCTCATTTTAATGAAATAGGTACATTTTAAATTGATGGTAATGTGGGCTACTGCCACAACAAAATTGAAAATGAATATTTTCGAATTCAATTTATCTGGAAACATAAGGATGCATCCTCACTTAAATGAAATCGGTAAATATTAAATTAATGGTAATATGAGCAACCGGTTCCCCCACCAAAATTTAAAATTGATAATATTTTCAAATTCGACAAACCTGGAAACATAAGGGTGCACCCTCATTTCAATGAAATCGGTAAATTTTAAATTAACGATAATGTGGGCGACCCCCCACCCCCAACAAAATTGAAAATGAATAATGTTTTCTAATTCAGTGTATCAGGAAATATAAGGATGCATAATAACTTAAATGAAATCGAAAATTTCTAAATAGTTGTAATGTGATCGATCCCCCCCCCCATCAGCGAAATTGAAAATTTGTAATATAACAATGTATCTGGAAACATAAGGATGCACCCTCATTTAATTGAAGTCGGTAAATTGTAATTAATGGTAATGTGAGCGACCACCCACCCCCAACAAAATTGAAAATGAATA
This sequence comes from Aelia acuminata, assembly GCA_911387785.2. NCBI lineage: Eukaryota > Metazoa > Arthropoda > Insecta > Hemiptera > Pentatomidae > Aelia > Aelia acuminata. The sequence goes on from OU426985.1 coordinate 10,494,905, forward strand.
ATGTTTTCTAATTCAGTGTATCTGGAAATATAAGGATGCATCCTAACTTAAATGAAATCGATAATTTCTAAATAGTGGTAATTTGAGCAACCCCCTCCTATCACCGAAATTGAAAATTTGTAATATTACAAAGTATCTGGAAACATAAGGATGCACCCTCATTTAATTGAAGTCGGTAAATTGTAATTAATGGTAATGTGGGCGACCCCCCACCCCCAACAAAATTGAAAATGAATAATGTTTTCTAATTCAGTGCATCAGGAAATATAAGGATGCATAATAACTTAAATGAAATCGATAATTTCTAAATAGTTGTAATGTGAGCGACCCCCCCCCCCCATCAGCGAAATTGAAAATTTGTAACATTACAAAGTATCTGGAAACATAAGGATGCACCCTCATCTAATTGAAGTCGGTAAATTGTAATTAATGGTAATGTGAGCGACCACCCACCCCCAACAAATTTGAAAATGAATAATGTTTTCTAATTCAGTGTATCTGGAAATATAAGGATGCATCCTCACTTAAATGAAATTGGTAATATTTCAATTGATGGTAATGTGAGCGACCCCTCCTTTCACCGAAATTTAAAATTGATAATATTTTCAAATTCGACGTATCTAGAAACATAAGGATGCACCCTCATTTTAATGAAATCGGTAAATTTTAAATTAACGATAATGTGGGCGACCCCCCACCCCCAACAAAATTGAAAATGAATAATGTTTTCTAATTCAGTGCATCAGGAAATATAAGGATGCATAATAACTTAAATGAAATCGATAATTTCTAAATAGTTGTAATGTGAGCGACCCCCCCCCCCCCCCCATCAGCGAAATTGAAAATTTGTATTATAACAATGTATCTGGAAACATAAGGATGCACCCTCATTTAATTGAAGTCGGTAAATTGTAATTAATGGTAATGTGAGCGACCACCCACCCCCAACAAAATTGAAAATGAATATTTTCGAATTCAATGTATCTGTAAACATAAGGATGCATCCTCACTTAAATGAAATCGGTAAATATTAAATAAATGGTAATATGAGCAACCGGTTCCCCCACCAAAATTTAAAATTGATAATATTTTCAAATTCGACGTACCTGGAAACATAAGGGTGCACCCTCATTTCAATGAAATCGGTAAATTTTAAATTAACGATAATGTGGGCGACCCCCCACCCCCAACAAAATTGAAAATGAATAATGTTTTCTAATTCAGTGCATCAGGAAATATAAGGATGCATAATAACTTAAATGAAATCGATAATTTCTAAATAGTTGTAATGTGAGCGACCTCCCCCCCCATCAGCGAAATTGAAAATTTGTATTATAACAATGTATCTGGAAACATAAGGATGCACCCTCATTTAATTGAAGTCGGTAAATTGTAATTAATGGTAATGTGAGCGACCACCCACCCCCAACAAAATTGAAAATGAATAATGTTTTCTAATTCAGTGTATCTGGAAATATAAGGATGCATCCTAACTTAAATGAAATCGATAATTTCTAAATAGTGGTAATTTGAGCAACCCCCTCCTATCACCGAAATTGAAAATTTGTAATATTACAAAGTATCTGGAAACATAAGGATGCACCCTCATTTAATTGAAGTCGGTAAATTGTAATTAATGGTAATGTGGGCGACCCCCCACCCCCAACAAAATTGAAAATGAATAATGTTTTCTAATTCAGTGCATCAGGAAATATAAAGATGCATAATAACTTAAATGAAATCGATAACTTCTAAATAGTTGTAATGTGAGCGACCCCCCCCCCCATCAGCGAAATTGAAAATTTGTAACATTACAAAGTATCTGGAAACATAAGGATGCACCCTCATCTAATTGAAGTCGGTAAATTGTAATTAATGGTAATGTGAGCGACCACCCACCCCCAACAAATTTGAAAATGAATAATGTTTTCTAATTCAGTGTATCTGGAAATATAAGGATGCATCCTCACTTAAATGAAATTGGTAATATTTCAATTGATGGTAATGTGAGCGACCCCTCCTTTCACCGAAATTTAAAATTGATAATATTTTCAAATTCGACGTATCTAGAAACATAAGGATGCACCCTCATTTTAATGAAATCGGTAAATTTTAAATTAACGATAATGTGGGCGACCCCCCACCCCCAACAAAATTGAAAATGAATAATGTTTTCTAATTCAGTGCATCAGGAAATATAAGGATGCATAATAACTTAAATGAAATCGATAATTTCTAAATAGTTGTAATGTGAGCGACCCCCCCCCCCCCATCAGCGAAATTGAAAATTTGTATTATAACAATGTATCTGGAAACATAAGGATGCACCCTCATTTAATTGAAGTCGGTAAATTGTAATTAATGGTAATGTGAGCGACCACCCACCCCCAACAAAATTAAAAATGAATATTTTCGAATTCAATGTATCTGTAAACATAAGGATGCATCCTCACTTAAATGAAATCGGTAAATATTAAATAAATGGTAATATGAGCAACCGGTTCCCCCACCAAAATTTAAAATTGATAATATTTTCAAATTCGACGTACCTGGAAACATAAGGGTGCACCCTCATTTCAATGAAATCGGTAAATTTTAAATTAACGATAATGTGGGCGACCCCCCACCCCCAACAAAATTGAAAATGAATAATGTTATCTAATTCAGTGTATCTGGAAATATAAGGATGCACCCTCTTTTAATTGAAGTCGGTAAATTGTAATTAATGGTAATGTGAGTGACCACCCACCCCCAACAAATTTGAAAATGAATAATGTTTTCTAATTCAGTGTATCTGGAAATATAAGGATGCACCCTCTTTTAATTGAAGTCGGTAAATTGTAATTAATGGTAATGTGAGTGACCACCCACCCCCAACAAATTTGAAAATGAATAATGTTTTCTAATTCAGTGTATCTGGAAATATAAGTATGCATCCTCACTTAAATGAAATTGGTAATATTTCAATTAATGGTAATGTGAGCGACCCCTCCTTTCACCGAAATTGAAAATGGATAATATTTTCAAATTCGACGTATCTGGAAACATAGGGATTCACCCTCATTTTAATGAAATAGGTACATTTTAAATTGATGGTAATGTGGGCTACTGCCACAACAAAATTGAAAATGAATATTTTCGAATTCAATTTATCTGGAAACATAAGGATGCATCCTCACTTAAATGAAATCGGTAAATATTAAATTAATGGTAATATGAGCAACCGGTTCCCCCACCAAAATTTAAAATTGATAATATTTTCAAATTCGACAAACCTGGAAACATAAGGGTGCACCCTCATTTCAATGAAATCGGTAAATTTTAAATTAACGATAATGTGGGCGACCCCCCACCCCCAACAAAATTGAAAATGAATAATGTTTTCTAATTCAGTGTATCAGGAAATATAAGGATGCATAATAACTTAAATGAAATCGAAAATTTCTAAATAGTTGTAATGTGATCGATCCCCCCCCCATCAGCGAAATTGAAAATTTGTAATATAACAATGTATCTGGAAACATAAGGATGCACCCTCATTTAATTGAAGTCGGTAAATTGTAATTAATGGTAATGTGAGCGACCACCCACCCCCAACAAAATTGAAAATGAATAATGTTTTCTAATTCAGTGTATCTGGAAATATAAGGATGCATCCTAACTTAAATGAAATCGATAATTTCTAAATAGTGGTAATTTGAGCAACCCCCTCCTATCACCGAAATTGAAAATTTGTAATATTACAAAGTATCTGGAAACATAAGGATGCACCCTCATTTAATTGAAGTCGGTAAATTGTAATTAATGGTAATGTGGGCGACCCCCCACCCCCAACAAAATTGAAAATGAATAATGTTTTCTAATTCAGTGCATCAGGAAATATAAGGATGCATAATAACTTAAATGAAATCGATAATTTCTAAATAGTTGTAATGTGAGCGACCCCCCCCCATCAGCGAAATTGAAAATTTGTAACATTACAAAGTATCTGGAAACATAAGGATGCACCCTCATCTAATTGAAGTCGGTAAATTGTAATTAATGGTAATGTGAGCGACCACCCACCCCCAACAAATTTGAAAATGAATAATGTTTTCTAATTCAGTGTATCTGGAAATATAAGGATGCATCCTCACTTAAATGAAATTGGTAATATTTCAATTGATGGTAATGTGAGCGACCCCTCCTTTCACCGAAATTTAAAATTGATAATATTTTCAAATTCGACGTATCTAGAAACATAAGGATGCACCCTCATTTTAATGAAATCGGTAAATTTTAAATTAACGATAATGTGGGCGACCCCCCACCCCCAACAAAATTGAAAATGAATAATGTTTTCTAATTCAGTGCATCAGGAAATATAAGGATGCATAATAACTTAAATGAAATCGATAATTTCTAAATAGTTGTAATGTGAGCGACCCCCCCCCCCCCATCAGCGAAATTGAAAATTTGTATTATAACAATGTATCTGGAAACATAAGGATGCACCCTCATTTAATTGAAGTCGGTAAATTGTAATTAATGGTAATGTGAGCGACCACCCACCCCCAACAAAATTGAAAATGAATATTTTCGAATTCAATGTATCTGTAAACATAAGGATGCATCCTCACTTAAATGAAATCGGTAAATATTAAATAAATGGTAATATGAGCAACCGGTTCCCCCACCAAAATTTAAAATTGATAATATTTTCAAATTCGACGTACCTGGAAACATAAGGGTGCACCCTCATTTCAATGAAATCGGTAAATTTTAAATTAACGATAATGTGGGCGACCCCCCACCCCCAACAAAATTGAAAATGAATAATGTTTTCTAATTCAGTGCATCAGGAAATATAAGGATGCATAATAACTTAAATGAAATCGATAATTTCTAAATAGTTGTAATGTGAGCGACCTCCCCCCCCATCAGCGAAATTGAAAATTTGTATTATAACAATGTATCTGGAAACATAAGGATGCACCCTCATTTAATTGAAGTCGGTAAATTGTAATTAATGGTAATGTGAGCGACCACCCACCCCCAACAAAATTGAAAATGAATAATGTTTTCTAATTCAGTGTATCTGGAAATATAAGGATGCATCCTAACTTAAATGAAATCGATAATTTCTAAATAGTGGTAATTTGAGCAACCCCCTCCTATCACCGAAATTGAAAATTTGTAATATTACAAAGTATCTGGAAACATAAGGATGCACCCTCATTTAATTGAAGTCGGTAAATTGTAATTAATGGTAATGTGGGCGACCCCCCACCCCCAACAAAATTGAAAATGAATAATGTTTTCTAATTCAGTGCATCAGGAAATATAAAGATGCATAATAACTTAAATGAAATCGATAACTTCTAAATAGTTGTAATGTGAGCGACCCCCCCCCCCATCAGCGAAATTGAAAATTTGTAACATTACAAAGTATCTGGAAACATAAGGATGCACCCTCATCTAATTGAAGTCGGTAAATTGTAATTAATGGTAATGTGAGCGACCACCCACCCCCAACAAATTTGAAAATGAATAATGTTTTCTAATTCAGTGTATCTGGAAATATAAGGATGCATCCTCACTTAAATGAAATTGGTAATATTTCAATTGATGGTAATGTGAGCGACCCCTCCTTTCACCGAAATTTAAAATTGATAATATTTTCAAATTCGACGTATCTAGAAACATAAGGATGCACCCTCATTTTAATGAAATCGGTAAATTTTAAATTAACGATAATGTGGGCGACCCCCCACCCCCAACAAAATTGAAAATGAATAATGTTTTCTAATTCAGTGCATCAGGAAATATAAGGATGCATAATAACTTAAATGAAATCGATAATTTCTAAATAGTTGTAATGTGAGCGACCCCCCCCCCCCCATCAGCGAAATTGAAAATTTGTATTATAACAATGTATCTGGAAACATAAGGATGCACCCTCATTTAATTGAAGTCGGTAAATTGTAATTAATGGTAATGTGAGCGACCACCCACCCCCAACAAAATTAAAAATGAATATTTTCGAATTCAATGTATCTGTAAACATAAGGATGCATCCTCACTTAAATGAAATCGGTAAATATTAAATAAATGGTAATATGAGCAACCGGTTCCCCCACCAAAATTTAAAATTGATAATATTTTCAAATTCGACGTACCTGGAAACATAAGGGTGCACCCTCATTTCAATGAAATCGGTAAATTTTAAATTAACGATAATGTGGGCGACCCCCCACCCCCAACAAAATTGAAAATGAATAATGTTTTCTAATTCAGTGCATCAGGAAATATAAGGATGCATAATAACTTAAATGAAATCGATAATTTCTAAATAGTTGTAATGTGAGCGACCCCCCCCCCCCCCATCAGCGAAATTGAAAATTTGTATTATAACAATGTATCTGGAAACATAAGGATGCACCCTCATTTAATTGAAGTCGGTAAATTGTAATTAATGGTAATGTGAGCGACCACCCACCCCCAACAAAATTGAAAATGAATAATGTTATCTAATTCAGTGTATCTGGAAATATAAGGATGCACCCTCTTTTAATTGAAGTCGGTAAATTGTAATTAATGGTAATGTGAGTGACCACCCACCCCCAACAAATTTGAAAATGAATAATGTTTTCTAATTCAGTGTATCTGGAAATATAAGGATGCACCCTCTTTTAATTGAAGTCGGTAAATTGTAATTAATGGTAATGTGAGCGACCACCCACCCCCAACAAATTTGAAAATGAATAATGTTTTCTAATTCAGTGTATCTGGAAATATAAGTATGCATCCTCACTTAAATGAAATTGGTAATATTTCAATTAATGGTAATGTGAGCGACCCCTCCTTTCACCGAAATTGAAAATGGATAATATTTTCAAATTCGACGTATCTGGAAACATAGGGATTCACCCTCATTTTAATGAAATAGGTACATTTTAAATTGATGGTAATGTGGGCTACTGCCACAACAAAATTGAAAATGAATATTTTCGAATTCAATTTATCTGGAAACATAAGGATGCATCCTCACTTAAATGAAATCGGTAAATATTAAATTAATGGTAATATGAGCAACCGGTTCCCCCACCAAAATTTAAAATTGATAATATTTTCAAATTCGACAAACCTGGAAACATAAGGGTGCACCCTCATTTCAATGAAATCGGTAAATTTTAAATTAACGATAATGTGGGCGACCCCCCACCCCCAACAAAATTGAAAATGAATAATGTTTTCTAATTCAGTGTATCAGGAAATATAAGGATGCATAATAACTTAAATGAAATCGAAAATTTCTAAATAGTTGTAATGTGATCGATCCCCCCCCCCATCAGCGAAATTGAAAATTTGTAATATAACAATGTATCTGGAAACATAAGGATGCACCCTCATTTAATTGAAGTCGGTAAATTGTAATTAATGGTAATGTGAGCGACCACCCACCCCCAACAAAATTGAAAATGAATAATGTTTTCTAATTCAGTGTATCTGGAAATATAAGGATGCATCCTAACTTAAATGAAATCGATAATTTCTAAATAGTGGTAATTTGAGCAACCCCCTCCTATCACCGAAATTGAAAATTTGTAATATTACAAAGTATCTGGAAACATAAGGATGCACCCTCATTTAATTGAAGTCGGTAAATTGTAATTAATGGTAATGTGGGCGACCCCCCACCCCCAACAAAATTGAAAATGAATAATGTTTTCTAATTCAGTGCATCAGGAAATATAAGGATGCATAATAACTTAAATGAAATCGATAATTTCTAAATAGTTGTAATGTGAGCGACCCCCCCCCCATCAGCGAAATTGAAAATTTGTAACATTACAAAGTATCTGGAAACATAAGGATGCACCCTCATCTAATTGAAGTCGGTAAATTGTAATTAATGGTAATGTGAGCGACCACCCACCCCCAACAAATTTGAAAATGAATAATGTTTTCTAATTCAGTGTATCTGGAAATATAAGGATGCATCCTCACTTAAATGAAATTGGTAATATTTCAATTGATGGTAATGTGAGCGACCCCTCCTTTCACCGAAATTTAAAATTGATAATATTTTCAAATTCGACGTATCTAGAAACATAAGGATGCACCCTCATTTTAATGAAATCGGTAAATTTTAAATTAACGATAATGTGGGCGACCCCCCACCCCCAACAAAATTGAAAATGAATAATGTTTTCTAATTCAGTGCATCAGGAAATATAAGGATGCATAATAACTTAAATGAAATCGATAATTTCTAAATAGTTGTAATGTGAGCGACCCCCCCCCCCCCATCAGCGAAATTGAAAATTTGTATTATAACAATGTATCTGGAAACATAAGGATGCACCCTCATTTAATTGAAGTCGGTAAATTGTAATTAATGGTAATGTGAGCGACCACCCACCCCCAACAAAATTAAAAATGAATATTTTCGAATTCAATGTATCTGTAAACATAAGGATGCATCCTCACTTAAATGAAATCGGTAAATATTAAATAAATGGTAATATGAGCAACCGGTTCCCCCACCAAAATTTAAAATTGATAATATTTTCAAATTCGACGTACCTGGAAACATAAGGGTGCACCCTCATTTCAATGAAATCGGTAAATTTTAAATTAACGATAATGTGGGCGACCCCCCACCCCCAACAAAATTGAAAATGAATAATGTTTTCTAATTCAGTGCATCAGGAAATATAAGGATGCATAATAACTTAAATGAAATCGATAATTTCTAAATAGTTGTAATGTGAGCGACCTCCCCCCCCATCAGCGAAATTGAAAATTTGTATTATAACAATGTATCTGGAAACATAAGGATGCACCCTCATTTAATTGAAGTCGGTAAATTGTAATTAATGGTAATGTGAGCGACCACCCACCCCCAACAAAATTGAAAATGAATAATGTTTTCTAATTCAGTGTATCTGGAAATATAAGGATGCATCCTAACTTAAATGAAATCGATAATTTCTAAATAGTGGTAATTTGAGCAACCCCCTCCTATCACCGAAATTGAAAATTTGTAATATTACAAAGTATCTGGAAACATAAGGATGCACCCTCATTTAATTGAAGTCGGTAAATTGTAATTAATGGTAATGTGGGCGACCCCCCACCCCCAACAAAATTGAAAATGAATAATGTTTTCTAATTCAGTGCATCAGGAAATATAAAGATGCATAATAACTTAAATGAAATCGATAACTTCTAAATAGTTGTAATGTGAGCGACCCCCCCCCCCCATCAGCGAAATTGAAAATTTGTAACATTACAAAGTATCTGGAAACATAAGGATGCACCCTCATCTAATTGAAGTCGGTAAATTGTAATTAATGGTAATGTGAGCGACCACCCACCCCCAACAAATTTGAAAATGAATAATGTTTTCTAATTCAGTGTATCTGGAAATATAAGGATGCATCCTCACTTAAATGAAATTGGTAATATTTCAATTGATGGTAATGTGAGCGACCCCTCCTTTCACCGAAATTTAAAATTGATAATATTTTCAAATTCGACGTATCTAGAAACATAAGGATGCACCCTCATTTTAATGAAATCGGTAAATTTTAAATTAACGATAATGTGGGCGACCCCCCACCCCCAACAAAATTGAAAATGAATAATGTTTTCTAATTCAGTGCATCAGGAAATATAAGGATGCATAATAACTTAAATGAAATCGATAATTTCTAAATAGTTGTAATGTGAGCGACCCCCCCCCCCCATCAGCGAAATTGAAAATTTGTATTATAACAATGTATCTGGAAACATAAGGATGCACCCTCATTTAATTGAAGTCGGTAAATTGTAATTAATGGTAATGTGAGCGACCACCCACCCCCAACAAAATTAAAAATGAATATTTTCGAATTCAATGTATCTGTAAACATAAGGATGCATCCTCACTTAAATGAAATCGGTAAATATTAAATAAATGGTAATATGAGCAACCGGTTCCCCCACCAAAATTTAAAATTGATAATATTTTCAAATTCGACGTACCTGGAAACATAAGGGTGCACCCTCATTTCAATGAAATCGGTAAATTTTAAATTAACGATAATGTGGGCGACCCCCCCCCCCCAAAAAAATTGAAAATGAATAATGTTTTCTAATTCAGTGCATCAGGAAATATAAGGATGCATAATAACTTAAATGAAATCGATAATTTCTAAATAGTTGTAATGTGGGCGCCCCCCCCCCCCCCCCATCAGCGAAATTGAAAATTTGTATTATAACAATGTATCTGGAAACATAAGGATGCACCCTCATTTAATTGAAGTCGGTAAATTGTAATTAATGGTAATGTGAGCGACCACCCACCCCCAACAAAATTGAAAATGAATAATGTTATCTAATTCAGTGTATCTGGAAATATAAGGATGCACCCTCTTTTAATTGAAGTCGGTAAATTGTAATTAATGGTAATGTGAGTGACCACCCACCCCCAACAAATTTGAAAATGAATAATGTTTTCTAATTCAGTGTATCTGGAAATATAAGGATGCATCCTCACTTAAATGAAATTGGTAATATTTCAATTAATGGTAATGTGAGCGACCCCTCCTTTCACCGAAATTGAAAATTGATAATATTTTCAAATTCGACGTATCTGGAAACATAGGGATTCACCCTCATTTTAATAAAATAGGTACATTTTAAATTGATGGTAATGTGGGCTACTGCCACAACAAAATTGAAAATGAATATTTTCGAATTCAATTTATCTGGAAACATAAGGATGCATCCTCACTTAAATGAAATCGGTAAATATTAAATTAATGGTAATATGAGCAACCGGTTCCCCCACCAAAATTTAAAATTGATAATATTTTCAAATTCGACAAACCTGGAAACATAAGGGTGCACCCTCATTTCAATGAAATCGGTAAATTTTAAATTAACGATAATGTGGGCGACCCCCCACCCCCAACAAAATTGAAAATGAATAATGTTTTCTAATTCAGTGCATCAGGAAATATAAGGATGCATAATAACTTAAATGAAATCGATAATTTCTAAATAGTTGTAATGTGAGCGACCCCCCCCATCAGCGAAATTGAAAATTTGTATTATAACAATGTATCTGGAAACATAAGGATGCACCCTCATTTAATTGAAGTCGGTAAATTGTAATTAATGGTAATGTGAGCGACCACCCACCCCCAACAAAATTGAAAATGAATAATGTTATCTAATTCAGTGTATCTGGAAATATAAGGATGCACCCTCTTTTAATTGAAGTCGGTAAATTGTAATTAATGGTAATGTGAGTGACCACCCACCCCCATCAAATTTGAAAATGAATAATGTTTTCTAATTCAGTGTATCTGGAAATATAAGGATGCATCCTCACTTAAATGAAATTGGTAATATTTCAATTAATGGTAATGTGAGCGACCCCTCCTTTCACCGAAATTGAAAATTGATAATATTTTCAAATTCGACGTATCTGGAAACATAGGGATTCACCCTCATTTTAATGAAATAGGTACATTTTAAATTGATGGTAATGTGGGCTACTGCCACAACAAAATTGAAAATGAATATTTTCGAATTCAATGTATCTGTAAACATAAGGATGCATCCTCACTTAACACGTTAACTGCGACGAGGGGTCATTTGACCCCTTGCGGTGACTTCCATTACTGCGAGCCATTAAACGTGTATTTGTCGTTAACTGCGAAGCTTGTCACGCATGCTGTTTTAATATTTTTCATATTTTTTATTTTTTTTTTATAATGCACTAATTAATACTAATTATATATCGAAAAAAAATGTTAGGGGTCACTTGACCCCTTGTCGCATTATAGTTTAAATGTTTTCCTTAATGCGGCAAGGGGTCAAATGACCCCTAACATTTTTTTTCGATATATAATTAGTATGCTCATTAACTTGCTCTTTTAATGCTCATTAAACTTCATCTTACTATTGTTTTGGCATATTATATAAAATATTAATGAATATGTAAATAAAAAATATTTTTTCTATTCTAAAATATATTTTTCTAATGTTTGAAAGCTGTGAAAGCGGCAGTAATTTATTGTGAATCACATTTATCTAAGGGTGAATCACAGATTCCCCTTCTTTTCTTGTTCTTTGACTGATTCTACTTAGTATTGTTGACACCTGAGCTCTGGTTTATTTGTCTCGTCTCGATTCAGTAAATAATTTCGAAGAAGGTCCGGACCACTGTGACGACTGTGCCGACAAACCGTCTCTTTGTTTGCAATGCTTCAATGATAAACATTATAAAATGTAGTTTTCACATGTTATTTCTATTTAAATAATTTAATTAGTAATATTTAAGTTTATTTTTTTAAATATATAAAAGGTACACCTATGTTCATTTATTTATAATAAAAACATACTTTTGGTTTTATTTTTTATATCTGAATTCTTCCTTTCATGAATTATATAAGCTGAAAATTAAGAAAATTAAAACCATATAGCAAACATTTTATGATTAAACGTAAAAGGAAAGAAAAAAATTACTGTTAGTATAACACAGATGTAGTGGAAAAAATAAGTAATAAAAAATATATTCAGAGGCAACAGAATTCAACCCTGCTTCTGTTACGAATTCTTGTATGTCAGGTATTTGTAAAAAAAATGGATTTCACTTTAAAACATTCATCAATGTTTACAGAGAGTTAATTTTAATGTCTAAGGGACAAGGGGTCAATCAGCCCCTTGACGCAGTTTAGCGGTGTGGTAGCAAGGGGTCATTTGACCCCTCGTCGCAGTTAACGAAAATCCCAGTTTATTTGTTTCGCAGCTAACGTGTTAAATGAAATCGGTAAATATTAAATAAATGGTAATATGAGCAACCGGTTCCCCCACCAAAATTTAAAATTGATAATATTTTCAAATTCGACGTACCTGGAAACATAAGGGTGCACCCTCATTTCAATGAAATCGGTAAATTTTAAATTAACGATAATGTGGGCGACCCCCCACCCCCAACAAAATTGAAAATGAATAATGTTTTCTAATTCAGTGCATCAGGAAATATAAGGATGCATAATAACTTAAATGAAATCGAAAATTTCTAAATAGTTGTAATGTGATCGATCCCCCCCCCCCATCAGCGAAATTGAAAATTTGTAATATAACAATGTATCTGGAAACATAAGGATGCACCCTCATTTAATTGAAGTCGGTAAATTGTAATTAATGGTAATGTGAGCGACCACCCACCCCCAACAAAATTGAAAATGAATAATGTTTTCTAATTCAGTGTATCTGGAAATATAAGGATGCATCCTAACTTAAATGAAATCGATAATTTCTAAATAGTGGTAATTTGAGCAACCCCCTCCTATCACCGAAATTGAAAATTTGTAATATTACAAAGTATCTGGAAACATAAGGATGCACCCTCATTTAATTGAAGTCGGTAAATTGTAATTAATGGTAATGTGGGCGACCCCCCACCCCCAACAAAATTGAAAATGAATAATGTTTTCTAATTCAGTGCATCAGGAAATATAAGGATGCATAATAACTTAAATGAAATCGATAATTTCTAAATAGTTGTAATGTGAGCGACCCCCCCCCATCAGCGAAATTGAAAATTTGTATTATAACAATGTATCTGGAAACATAAGGATGCACCCTCATTTAATTGAAGTCGGTAAATTGTAATTAATGGTAATGTGAGCGACCACCCACCCCCAACAAAATTGAAAATGAATAATGTTATCTAATTCAGTGTATCTGGAAATATAAGGATGCACCCTCTTTTAATTGAAGTCGGTAAATTGTAATTAATGGTAATGTGAGTGACCACCCACCCCCAACAAATTTGAAAATGAATAATGTTTTCTAATTCAGTGTATCTGGAAATATAAGTATGCATCCTCACTTAAATGAAATTGGTAATATTTCATATAATGGTAATGTGAGCGACCCCTCCTTTCACCGAAATCGAAAATTGATAATATTTTCAAATTCGACGTATCTGGAAACATAGGGATTCACCCTCATTTTAATGAAATAGGTACATTTTAAATTGATGGTAATGTGGGCTACTGCCACAACAAAATTGAAAATGAATATTTTCGAATTCAATTTATCTGGAAACATAAGGATGCATCCTCACTTAAATGAAATCGGTAAATATTAAATTAATTTTAATATGAGCAACCGGTTCCCCCACCAAAATTTAAAATTGATAATATTTTACAATTCGACAAACCTGGAAACATAAGGGTGCACCCTCATTTCAATGAAATCGGTAAATTTTAAATTAACGATAATGTGGGCGACCCCCCACCCCCAACAAAATTGAAAATGAATATTTTCGAATTCAATGTATCTGTAAACATAAGGATGCATCCTCACTTAAATGAAATCGGTAAATATTAAATAAATGGTAATATGAGCAACCGGTTCCCCCACCAAAATTTAAAATTGATAATATTTTCAAATTCGACGTACCTGGAAACATAAGGGTGCACCCTCATTTCAATGAAATCGGTAAATTTTAAATTAACGATAATGTGGGCGACCCCCCACCCCCAACAAAATTGAAAATGAATAATGTTTTCTAATTCAGTGCATCAGGAAATATAAGGATGCATAATAACTTAAATGAAATCGATAATTTCTAAATAGTTGTAATGTGAGCGACCCCCCCCCCCATCAGCGAAATTGAAAATTTGTATTATAACAATGTATCTGGAAACATAAGGATGCACCCGGGCCATTCCACGTCAAATCATCCAGCCGAAATTCAAAATTTTACCTCACCCCCTCGGATTTTGATAAAAATTTGTAGGTATCAAGTACATATATACATCAGAAAAAATTCCAAATTTTACCCAATTCCATCAAGTAGTTTCAGAGTTATGGCCATTTGAACTTTTGAGATATTTGAAGTTCCGTCGACGACTTGAGCTCAAAACCAACTTGTACATGTTAAGACTTTCCTCTGTAGAATGGTTACTAATTGAACTAGAGCTTTCAAAATTTATTCATTAATTCTGCCTTTCATGCAGAATCAGATGGTACCATATATATCAGAGAGATAATTTTCCTTCATGAAAAAAAAAATTCTTAAACATAAAAATTTATATTTTTTCCAAGTTGTAAAATGGTCATAGAAAAATGCCATGAGCAAAAATCTCTCTCCAACCGGCCTTACACACTATATATTAAAAGAAAGAGGAAGAAATTCTCTATCTAATGATGAAATAATATGAGTGGCTCTTTGACTTATAAGAGTTTTATCACGATTTGAATCTAACATATTAAAATTTAATTTCAAAGTGGCGCATACAAATTAATACAGCTGAAATCTCTCTTAGATATACTCCTTCAAAGATATATTATTAAAAAGGGCATCTAATTTCCTTTAAAATGACATGATAATGTTTGTGAACTTTTGAGCTGAAATTGTTTTATTACAATGTAAATCTAATAAAATTAATTCAACTCGGTGTTATATGAAAATTTCTGTATGGCTAAAATCTCTCTCCAAGCCCATTAAAATATTATATATCACTGAAAAGAGGATGAAATTTTCTATCTAATGATGAAATAATATGAGTGGCTCTTTGACTTATAAGAGTTTTATCACGATTTGAATCTAACATATTAAAATTTAATTTCCAAGTGGCGCATACAAATTAATACAGCTGAAATCTCTCTTAGATATACTCCTTCAAAGGTATATTATTAAAAAGGGCATCTAATTTCCTTTAAAATGACATGATAATGTTTGTGAACTTTTGAGCTGAAATTGTTTTATTACAATGTAAATCTAATAAAATTAATTCAACTCGGTGTTATATGAAAATTTCTGTATGGCTAAAATCTCTCTCCAAGCCCATTAAAATATTATATATCACTGAAAAGAGGATGAAATTTTCTATCTAATGATGAAATAATATTGGTGGCTTATTGAGTTATAAGAGTTATATTTCGATTTGAATGTAATGTAGTAAACCTAACTTTAAAAGTAATGTATACAAATTATTATAGTAAAAAGTATAATTAAAAAAAGTAAAAAGAATAATTAGAAAGAAAAATCTGAAAAAGTTTATCAAATAATGATCAAATCGTAAATGCAATGCAAATGCACGAATATTGTGGTAAGATTTTTTCCAAAATAATTTTTTTTTTTTTTTTTTTTGAGCAAAGAAGAAATCGAAATCAATAGAAAAGCTTTAGGTATTCGATTTGAGTCTGGTCTAAGAATTACCGGAACCAGGAGTTTCAATTATTTTCAGCCTGCATCAACTGTAGAAATAATAGCAAAAAGGGTAAGCTCAGACTCTATTATCTGTTTGCGACAAAATGTTTTTCACTAAACAGGACCAACTGTATAACCAGAAGTCAATTCTTTCGTGGCCTGTGTATATGAAAACAACTGGTGGATCGGAATAGTCCATAGTATAAATGAGACAGAAGGTGATTATGATTTGCTATTTATGCACCCCTCTGGGCCAACAGAAACATTTTTTGGCCTAAAAATGAAGACCAATGTCCAGTTCCACCATCTCATATACTATGTGTAATCAATCCGCCATCCAAATAATTTTCCCGTTCAGTGATACTTACAAGATTGATTGCGATTCTGTCAACAAAATTAACAAGGCATACAACTTTATGAACTCATTATAGCCTAATGCTAAGATTTTCACCATTATAATTTATTAGCTGAAATAAATAAAAATTGTGAGTTGATTTGATATTATTATTACATTTAATTTAAAAAAAAAAATCTTTAAACTTAAAAGCCTGCACATATTATTAAATTACATTAAAGTTAAGAACATGATCTTTTCAGCAATAAGTATATGGTGATTTAAGGATATTTGGAAATAGATTTCAGATGTATTAATTTGTATGCGCCACTTTGAAATTAAATTTTAATATGTTAGATTCAAATCATGATAAAACTCTTATAAGTCAATAAGCCACTAATATTATTTCATCATTAGATAGAAAATTTCATCCTCTTTTCAGTGATATATAATATTTTAATGGGCTTGGAGAGAGATTTTAGCCATACAGAAATTTTCATATAACACCGAGTTGAATTAATTTTATTAGATTTACATTGTAATAAAACAATTTCAGCTCAAAAGTTCACAAACATTATCATATCATTTAAAAGGAAATTAGATGCCCTTTTCAATAATATACCTTTGAAGGAGTATATCTAAGAGAGATTTCAGCTGTATTAATTTGTATGCGCCACTTGGAAATTAAATTTTAATATGTTAGATTCAAATCGTGATAAAACTCTTATAAGTCAAAGAGCCACTCATATTATTTCATCATTAGATAGAAAATTTCATCCTCTTTTCAGTGATATATAATATTTTAATGGGCTTGGAGAGAGATTTTAGCCATACAGAAATTTTCATATAACACCGAGTTGAATTAATTTTATTAGATTTACATTGTAATAAAACAATTTCAGCTCAAAAGTTCACAAACATTATCATATCATTTAAAAGGAAATTAGATGCCCTTTTCAATAATATACCTTTGAAGGAGTATATCTAAGAGAGATTTCAGCTGTATTAATTTGTATGCGCCACTTGGAAATTAAATTTTAATATGTTAGATTCAAATCGTGATAAAACTCTTATAAGTCAAAGAGCCACTAATATTATTTCATCATTAGATAGAAAATTTCATCCTCTTTTCAGTGATATATAATATTTTAATGGGCTTGGAGAGAGATTTTAGCCATACAGAAATTTTCATATAACACCGAGTTGAATTAATTTTATTAGATTTACATTGTAATAAAACAATTTCAGCTCAAAAGTTCACAAACATTATCATGTCATTTTAAAGGAAATTAGATGCCCTTTTTAATAATATATCTTTGAAGGAGTATATCTAAGAGAGATTTCAGCTGTATTAATTTGTATGCGCCACTTGGAAATTAAATTTTAATATGTTAGATTCAAATCGTGATAAAACTCTTATAAGTCAAAGAGCCACTCATATTATTTCATCATTAGATAGAGAATTTCCTCCTCTTTCTTTTGATACATAGTGTGCAAGGCCGGTTGGAGAGAGATTTTTGCTCATGGCATTTTTCTATGACCATTTTACAACTTGGAAAAAATATAAATTTTTATGTTTAAGAATTTTTTTTTCATGAAGGAAAATTATCTCTCTGATATATATGGTACCATCTGATTCTGCATGAAAGGCAGAATTAATGAATAAATTTTGAAAGCTCTAGTTCAATTAGTAACCATTCTACAGAGGAAAGTCTTAACATGTACAAGTTGGTTTTGAGCTCAAGTCGTCGACGGAACTTCAAATATCTCAAAAGTTCAAATGGCCATAACTCTGAAACTACTTGATGGAATTGGGTAAAATTTGGAATTTTTTCTGATGTATATATGTAATTGATACCTACAAATTTTTATCAAAATCCGAGGGGGTGAGGTAAAATTTTGAATTTCGGCTGGATGATTTGACGTGGAATGGCCCACCCTCATTTAATTGAAGTCGGTAAATTGTAATTAATGGTAATGTGAGCGACCACCCACCCCCAACAAAATTGAAAATGAATAATGTTATCTAATTCAGTGTATCTAGAAATATAAGGATGCACCCTCTTTTAATTGAAGTCGGTAAATTGTAATTAATGGTAATGTGAGTGACCACCCACCCCCAACAAATTTGAAAATGAATAATGTTTTCTAATTCAGTGTATCTGGAAATATAAGGATGCATCCTCACTTAAATGAAATTGGTAATATTTCAATTAATGGTAATGTGAGCGACCCCTCCTTTCACCGAAATTGAAAATTGATAATATTTTCAAATTCGACGTATCTGGAAACATAGGGAATCACCCTCATTTTAATGAAATAGGTACATTTTAAATTGATGGTAATGTGGGCTACTGCCACAACAAAATTGAAAATGAATATTTTCGAATTCAATTTATCTGGAAACATAAGGATGCATCCTCACTTAAATGAAATCGGTAAATATTAAATTAATGGTAATATGAGCAACCGGTCCCCCCCCCCAAAATTTAAAATTGATAATATTTTCAAATTCGACAAACCTGGAAACATAAGGGTGCACCCTCATTTCAATGAAATCGGTAAATTTTAAATCAACGATAATGTGGGCGACCCCCCACCCCCAACAAAATTGAAAATGAATAATGTTTTCTAATTCAGTGCATCAGGAAATATAAGGATGCATAATAACTTAAATGAAATCGATAATTTCTAAATATTTGTAATGTGAGCGACCCCCCCCCCCCATCAGCGAAATTGAAAATTTGTATTATAACAATGTATCTGGAAACATAAGGATGCATCCTCACTTAAATGAAATCGGTAAATATTAAATTAATGGTAATATGAGCAACCGGTTCCCCCACCAAAATTTAAAATTGATAATATTTTCAAATTCGACAAACCTGGAAACATAAGGGTGCACCCTCATCCAATGAAATCGGTAAATTTTAAATTAACGATAATGTGGGCGACCCCCCACCCCCAACAAAATTGAAAATGAATATTTTCGAATTCAATGTATCTGTAAACATAAGGATGCATCCTCACTTAAATGAAATCGGTAAATATTAAATAAATGGTAATATGAGCAACCGGTTCCCCCACCAAAATTTAAAATTGATAATATTTTCAAATTCGACGTACCTGGAAACATAAGGGTGCACCCTCATTTCAATGAAATCGGTAAATTTTAAATTAACGATAATGTGGGTGACCCCCCACCCCCAACAAAATTGAAAATGAATAATGTTTTCTAATTCAGTGCATCAGGAAATATAAGGATGCATAATAACTTAAATGAAATCGATAATTTCTAAATAGTTGTAATGTGAGCGACCCCCCCCCATCAGCGAAATTGAAAATTTGTATTATAACAATGTATCTGGAAACATAAGGATGCACCCTCATTTAATTGAAGTCGGTAAATTGTAATTAATGGTAATGTGAGCGACCACCCACCCCCAACAAAATTGAAAATGAACAATGTTATCTAATTCAGTGTATCTGGAAATATAAGGATGCACCCTCTTTTAATTGAAGTCGGTAAATTGTAATTAATGGTAATGTGAGTGACCACCCACCCCCAACAAATTTGAAAATGAATAATGTTTTCTAATTCAGTGTATCTGGAAATATAAGTATGCATCCTCACTTAAATGAAATTGGTAATATTTCAATTAATGGTAATGTGAGCGACCCCTCCTTTCACCGAAATTGAAAATTGATAATATTTTCAAATTCGACGTATCTGGAAACATAGGGATTCACCCTCATTTTAATGAAATAGGTACATTTTAAATTGATGGTAATGTGGGCTACTGCCACAACAAAATTGAAAATGAATATTTTCGAATTCAATTTATCTGGAAACATAAGGATGCATCCTCACTTAAATGAAATCGGTAAATATTAAATTAATGGTAATATGAGCAACCGGTTCCCCCACAAAAATTTAAAATTGATAATATTTTACAATTCGACAAACCTGGAAACATAAGGGTGCACCCTCATTTCAATGAAATCGGTAAATTTTAAATTAACGATAATGTGGGCGACCCCCCACCCCCAACAAAATTGAAAATGAATATTTTCGAATTCAATGTATCTGTAAACATAAGGATGCATCCTCACTTAAATGAAATCGGTAAATATTAAATAAATGGTAATATGAGCAACCGGTTCCCCCACCAAAATTTAAAATTGATAATATTTTCAAATTCGACGTACCTGGAAACATAAGGGTGCACCCTCATTTCAATGAAATCGGTCAATTTTAAATTAACGATAATGTGGGCGACCCCCCACCCCCAACAAAATTGAAAATGAATAATGTTTTCTAATTCAGTGCATCAGGAAATATAAGGATAGTAATCAATCTGTATGTTAAACTCTTCTAACTTAACACAAAACGAATCAAAGGCGAAAAACATAAAAAAAACAGAAATAAACAAAACAAAAATAAACAAAAATAAAAGTTCCAAACACCACTGGGTGCGGTGGAAGATAAGGTCCATTTGTTCTGCTGGGTCTTCTGTCTTCTCTGGAGTCAATTCTGAAGGTTAATTAATTTTGAAAATTTTAGTAGTTCCAATTTATATTTTTCAAACAACTTGTTTTCCGGAGTAGGCCATGTGTCGCCCTTCATCATGATTGTTTTTATTAAGTGTCCTCTGTTGTGTTCGTGCAAGTGACAGTCATATAAGATATGTTTAAAAGTTTGTGGAGTTTGTCCGTCACAGTTACAAGTGTTTGTGTTACAAAGGTGGAACCGGTTCAAATAGTGTTTTGTTTGTCCGTGTTCTGTCAGTAATTGTGTTAGTTTGTAATGTGTGCTTTTTGGATTTTCATGATTTTGTTGTGTGATTTTTGGGATATATTTGTGTAAAGGTCGTCCTTTAATAGATTTCTGCCATTCTTTGTTCCAGTTAGTTAGTGTGTCAGTTTTGATATTTTTCTTTATGTATGTCAGAGGCACTGTGGTGTAAGAGATTAGTGTCTTTGTGTCGTGAGCAGCTTTCTTGGCCAATACGTCTGCTCTCTCATTGCCTTCGATGCCACTGTGTCCTCTAATCCACGTCAGTCTAGTTTGAATTCCTTTGTCCATGATTTTGATTAAGTTTTTCTTCAGTTGTGATGTCAGTGAGTCATATGATTTGAAGTTTTTGACTGAGTCTATCAAAGATCTGTTGTCTGTCAGGATGTTGTACGAGTATATCTTGTTTCCTGTCAGGCTTAAAATGTACTCTGTGGCCTTAACTACTGCCAGTTTTTCCGCCTGATTGTTGGAGCAATTTGGTCCTAATTTATATTGTTCCTCGTGCCATGTGTTTTTGTCATAAAAAGTCAGTGCGCATCCCGTGTTCTGATCATCTTTACTTCCGTCAGTGTATATGTCAATGTTAAAGTTGCCAATGTCTGTGGTGGTTATGAAATCGGTTAATTTGGCGTTTATTGAGGGATGTATCCAGTGTTTGGTTGGCAAGCTGGTTTCAATTTCGTCGTTTCTTATGTCCTTGTAGTTCATTCCTTGTTTTTTAATTTTGTAGATTGTCGCTATTTCATTTATTTTATGGTGAATTGGTAATATCCCCGCAAGAACACATGCGGCGTCATATGAAATAGTACGAAAGGCCCTACTAATCCTAATTCCCATTAATCGCTGAACCCGTTGTAGCTTTTGTAGATTAATGGATTTGATAGCCGCTGAATCCCAGACTGGTATGGCGTAAAGAAGTTTAGGAATAATAGCACCTTCATATATGGTTTTTAGGGCTTCTGCCTTAAGTCCCCATGTGTTTCTTGCGGCGATGGTCAGTCCGTTCACGGTCTTTAGCGTCTTATTAACTACCTTGTCTGTGTGTGATTTCCAATTTAGTTTTCTATCGAATGTTAGACCTAAGTATGTCATCGTGTCAGTTTGGGAGATTGCTTTAGAGTATAGCCGAATGTTTAAATTTGGAATTTTTCTTTTCTTAGTAAAAATAATATATTTCGTTTTGTCAATGTTGAATTCAAGTTTGTTGTCGATTGCCCATCTTTCCAGTTTTGTTAGCGTATTGTTAGTGTCAGATTCTAGTTGATTGAATATTTTGCTAGTTACAAGAAGTAAAATGTCGTCGGCGTATGTAATTATCTGTACATTGTTGGGTATGGAAATTTCAAATATAGAATTTATAAATAAATATAAATATAATAAATAAATATAAGGATGCATAATAACTTAAATGAAATCGATAATTTCTAAATAGTTGTAATGTGAGCGACCCCCCCCCCCCCCATCAGCGAAATTGAAAATTTGTATTATAACAATGTATCTGGAAAAATAAGGATGCACCCTCATTTAATTGTAGTCGGTAAATTGTAATTAATGGTAATGTGAGTGACCACCCACCCCCAACAAAATTGAAAATGAATAATGTTTTCTAATTCAGTGTATCTGGAAATATAAGGATGCATCCTCACTTAAATGAAATTGGTAATATTTCAATTAATGGTAATGTGAGCGACCCCTCCTTTCACCGAAATTGAAAATTGATAATATTTTCAAATTCGACGTATCTGGAAACATAGGGATTCACCCTCATTTTAATGAAATAGGTACATTTTAAATTGATGGTAATGTGGGCTACTGCCACAACAAAATTGAAAATGAATATTTTCGAATTCAATTTATCTGGAAACATAAGGATGCATCCTCACTTAAATGAAATCGGTAAATATTAAATTAATGGTAATATGAGCAACCGGTTCCCCCACCAAAATTTAAAATTGATAATATTTTACAATTCGACAAACCTGGAAACATAAGGGTGCACCCTCATTTCAATGAAATCGGTAAATTTTAAATTAACGATAATGTGGGCGACCCCCCACCCACAACAAAATTGAAAATGAATATTTTCGAATTCAATGTATCTGTAAACATAAGGATGCATCCTCACTTAAATGAAATCGGTAAATATTAAATAAATGGTAATATGAGCAACCGGTTCCCCCACCAAAATTTAAAATTGATAATATTTTCAAATTCGACGTACCTGGAAACATAAGGGTGCACCCTCATTTCAATGAAATCGGTAAATTTTAAATTAACGATAAAGTGGGCGACCCCCCACCCCCCAACAAAATTGAAAATGAATAATGTTTTCTAATTCAGTGCATCAGGAAATATAAGGATGCATAATAACTTAAATGAAATCGATAATTTCTAAATATTTGTAATGTGAGCGACCCCCCCCCCCATCAGCGAAATTGAAAATTTGTATTATAACAATGTATCTGGAAACATAAGGATGCACCCTCATTTAATTGAAGTCGGTAAATTGTAATTAATGGTAATGTGAGCGACCACCCACCCCCAACAAAATTGAAAATGAACAATGTTATCTAATTCAGTGTATCTGGAAATATAAGGATGCACCCTCTTTTAATTGAAGTCGGTAAATTGTAATTAATGGTAATGTGAGTGACCACCCACCCCCAACAAATTTGAAAATGAATAATGTTTTCTAATTCAGTGTATCTGGAAATATAAGGATGCATCCTCACTTAAATGAAATTGGTAATATTTCAATTAATGGTAATGTGAGCGACCCCTCCTTTCACCGAAATTGAAAATTGATAATATTTTCAAATTCGACGTATCTGGAAACATAGGGATTCACCCTCATTTTAATGAAATAGGTACATTTTAAATTGATGGTAATGTAGGCTACTGCCACAACAAAATTGAAAATGAATATTTTCGAAATCAATTTATCTGGAAACATAAGGATGCATCCTCACTTAAATGAAATCGGTAAATATTAAATTAATGGTAATATGAGCAACCGGTTCCCCCACCAAAATTTAAAATTGATAATATTTTCAAATTCGACAAACCTGGAAACATAAGGGTGCAACCTCATTTCAATGAAATCGGTAAATTTTAAATTAACGATAATGTGGGCGACCCCCCACCCCCAACAAAATTGAAAATGAATATTTTCAAATTCAATGTATCTGTAAACATAAGGATGCATCCTCACTTAAATGAAATCGATAATTTCTAAATAGTTGTAATGTGAGCGACCCCCCCCCCCATCAGCGAAATTGAAAATTTGTATTATAACAATGTATCTGGAAACATAAGGATGCACCCTCATTTAATTGAAGTCGGTAAATTGTAATTAATGGTAATGTGAGCGACCACCCACCCCCAACAAAATTGAAAATGAATAATGTTATCTAATTCAGTGTATCTGGAAATATAAGGATGCACCCTCTTTTAATTGAAGTCGGTAAATTGTAATTAATGGTAATGTGAGTGACCACCCACCCCCAACAAATTTGAAAATGAATAATGTTTTCTAATTCAGTGTATCTGGAAATATAAGTATGCATCCTCACTTAAATGAAATTGGTAATATTTCAATTAATGGTAATGTGAGCGACCCCTCCTTTCACCGAAATTGAAAATTGATAATATTTTCAAATTCGACGTATCTGGAAACATAGGGATTCACCCTCATTTTAATGAAATAGGTACATTTTAAATTGATGGTAATGTGGGCTACTGCCACAACAAAATTGAAAATGAATATTTTCAAATTCAATTTATCTGGAAACATAAGGATGCATCCTCACTTAAATGAAATCGGTAAATATTAAATTAATGGTAATATGAGCAACCGGTTCCCCCACCTAAATTTAAAATTGATAATATTTTACAATTCGACAAACCTGGAAACATAAGGGTGCACCCTCATTTCAATGAAATCGGTAAATTTTAAATTACCGATAATGTGGGCGACCCCCCACCCCCAACAAAATTGAAAATGAATATTTTCAAATTCAATGTATCTGTAAACATAAGGATGCATCCTCACTTAAATGAAATCGATAATTTCTAAATAGTTGTAATGTGAGCGACCCCCCCCCCCCATCAGCGAAATTGAAAATTTGTATTATAACAATGTATCTGGAAACATAAGGATGCACCCTCATTTAATTGAAGTCGGTAAATTGTAATTAATGGTAATGTGAGCGACCACCCACCCCCAACAAAATTGAAAATGAATAATGTTATCTAATTCAGTGTATCTGGAAATATAAGGATGCACCCTCTTTTAATTGAAGTCGGTAAATTGTAATTAATGGTAATGTGAGTGACCACCCACCCCCAACAAATTTGAAAATGAATAATGTTTTCTAATTCAGTGTATCTGGAAATATAAGTATGCATCCTCACTTAAATGAAATTGGTAATATTTCAATTAATGGTAATGTGAGCGACCCCTCCTTTCACCGAAATTGAAAATTGATAATATTTTTAAATTCGACGTATCTGGAAACATAGGGATTCACCCTCATTTTAATGAAATAGGTACATTTTAAATTGATGGTAATGTGGGCTACTGCCACAACAAAATTGAAAATGAATATTTTCAAATTCAATTTATCTGGAAACATAAGGATGCATCCTCACTTAAATGAAATCGGTAAATATTAAATTAATGGTAATATGAGCAACCGGTTCCCCCCACCTAAATTTAAAATTGATAATATTTTACAATTCGACAAACCTGGAAACATAAGGGTGCACCCTCATTTCAATGAAATCGGTAAATTTTAAATTACCGATAATGTGGGCGACCCCCCACCCCCCAACAAAATTGAAAATGAATATTTTCGAATTCAATGTATCTGTAAACATAAGGATGCATCCTCACTTAAATGAAATCGGTAAATATTAAATAAATGGTAATATGAGCAACCGGTTCCCCCACCAAAATTTAAAATTGATAATATTTTCAAATTCGACGTACCTGGAAACATAAGGGTGCACCCTCATTTCAATGAAATCGGTAAATTTTAAATTAACGATAATGTGGGCGACCCCCCACCCCCAACAAAATTGAAAATGAATAATGTTTTCTAATTCAGTGCATCAGGAAATATAAGGATGCATAATAACTTAAATGAAATCGATAATTTCTAAATAGTTGTAATGTGAGCGACCCCCCCCCCCATCAGCGAAATTGAAAATTTGTATTATAACAATGTATCTGGAAACATAAGGATGCACCCTCATTTAATTGAAGTCGGTAAATTGTAATTAATGGTAATGTGAGCGACCACCCACCCACAACAAAATTGAAAATGAATAATGTTATCTAATTCAGTGTATCTGGAAATATAAGGATGCACCCTCTTTTAATTGAAGTCGGTAAATTGTAATTAATGGTAATGTGAGTGACCACCCACCCCTAACAAATTTGAAAATGAATAATGTTTTCTAATTCAGTGTATCTGGAAATATAAGGATGCATCCTCACTTAAATGAAATTGGTAATATTTCAATTAATGGTAATGTGAGCGACCCCTCCTTTCACCGAAATTGAAAATTGATAATATTTTCAAATTCGACGTATCTGGAAACATAGGGATTCACCCTCATTTTAATGAAATAGGTACATTTTAAATTGATGGTAATGTGGGCTACTGCCACAACAAAATTGAAAATGAATATTTTCGAATTCAATTTATCTGGAAACATAAGGATGCATCCTCACTTAAATGAAATCGGTAAATATTAAATTAATGGTAATATGAGCAACCGGTTCCCCCACCAAAATTTAAAATTGATAATATTTTCAAATTCGACAAACCTGGAAACATAAGGGTGCACCCTCATTTCAATGAAATCGGTAAATTTTAAATTAACGATAATGTGGGCGACCCCCCACCCCCAACAAAATTGAAAATGAATAATGTTTTCTAATTCAGTGCATCAGGAAATATAAGGATGCATCCTCACTTAAATGAAATCGGTAAATATTAAATAAATGGTAATATGACCAACCGGTTCCCCCACCAAAATTTAAAATTGATAATATTTTCAAATTCGACGTACCTGGAAACATAAGGGTGCACCCTCATTTCAATGAAATCGGTAAATTTTAAATTAACGATAATGTGGGCGACCCCCCACCCCCAACAAAATTGAAAATGAATAATGTTTTCTAATTCAGTGCATCAGGAAATATAAGGATGCATAATAACTTAAATGAAATCGATAATTTCTAAATAGTTGTAATGTGAGCGACCCCCCCCCCCATCAGCGAAATTGAAAATTTGTATTATAACAATGTATCTGGAAACATAAGGATGCACCCTCATTTAATTGGAGTCGGTAAATTGTAATTAATGGTAATGTGAGCGACCACCCACCCCCAACAAAATTGAAAATGAATAATGTTATCTAATTCAGTGTATCTAGAAATATAAGGATGCACCCTCTTTTAATCGAAGTCGGTAAATTGTAATTAATGGTAATGTGAGTGACCACCCACCCCCAACAAATTTGAAAATGAATAATGTTTTCTAATTCAGTGTATCTGGAAATATAAGGATGCATCCTCACTTAAATGAAATTGGTAATATTTCATTTAATGGTAATGTGAGCGACCCCTCCTTTCACCGAAATTGAAAATTGATAATATTTTCAAATTCGACGTATCTGGAAACATAGGTATTCACCCTCATTTTAATGAAATAGGTACATTTTAAATTGATGGTAATGTGGGCTACTGCCACAACAAAATTGAAAATGAATATTTTCGAATTCAATTTATCTGGAAACATAAGGATGCATCCTCACTTAAATGAAATCGGTAAATATTAAATTAATGGTAATATGAGCAACCGGTTCCCCCCCCCCAAAATTTAAAATTGATAATATTTTCAAATTCGACCAACCTGGAAACATAAGGGTGCACCCTCATTTCAATGAAATCGGTAAATTTTAAATTAACGATAATGTGGGCGACCCCCCACCCCCAACAAAATTGAAAATGAATAATGTTTTCTAATTCAGTGCATCAGGAAATATAAGGATGCATAATAACTTAAATGAAATCGATAATTTCTAAATAGTTGTAATGTGAGCGACCCCCCCCCCCCATCAGCGAAATTGAAAATTTGTATTATAACAATGTATCTGGAAACATAAGGATGCATCCTCACTTAAATGAAATCGGTAAATATTAAATTAATGGTAATATGAGCAACCGGTTCCCCCACCAAAATTTAAAATTGATAATATTTTCAAATTCGACAAACCTGGAAACATAAGGGTGCACCCTCATCCAATGAAATCGGTAAATTTTAAATTAACGATAATGTGGGCGACCCCCCACCCCCCAACAAAATTGAAAATGAATATTTTCGAATTCAATGTATCTGTAAACATAAGGATGCATCCTCACTTAAATGAAATCGGTAAATATTAAATAAATGGTAATATGAGCAACCGGTTCCCCCACCCAAATTTAAAATTGATAATATTTTCAAATTCGACGTACCTGGAAACATAAGGGTGCACCCTCATTTCAATGAAATCGGTAAATTTTAAATTAACGATAATGTGGGCGACCCCCCACCCCCAACAAAAATTGAAAATGAATAATGTTTTCTAATTCAGTGCATCAGGAAATATAAGGATGCATAATAACTTAAATGAAATCGATAATTTCTAAATAGTTGTAATGTGAGCGACCCCCCCCCCCCCCCATCAGCGAAATTGAAAATTTGTATTATAACAATGTATCTGGAAACATAAGGATGCACCCTCATTTAATTGAAGTCGGTAAATTGTAATTAATGGTAATGTGAGCGACCACCCACCCCCAACAAAATTGAAAATGAACAATGTTATCTAATTCAGTGTATCTGGAAATATAAGGATGCACCCCTCTTTTAATTGAAGTCGGTAAATTGTAATTAATGGTAATGTGAGTGACCACCCACCCCCAACAAATTTGAAAATGAATAATGTTTTCTAATTCAGTGTATCTGGAAATATAAGGATGCATCCTCACTTAAATGAAATTGGTAATATTTCAATTAATGGTAATGTGAGCGACCCCTCCTTTCACCGAAATTGAAAATTGATAATATTTTCAAATTCGACGTATCTGGAAACATAGGGATTCACCCTCATTTTAATGAAATAGGTACATTTTAAATTGATGGTAATGTGGGCTACTGCCACAACAAAATTGAAAATGAATATTTTCGAATTCAATTTATCTGGAAACATAAGGATGCATCCTCACTTAAATGAAATCGGTAAATATTAAATTAATGGTACATATGAGCAACCGGTTCCCCCCCCCAAAAATTTAAAATTGATAATATTTTCAAATTCGACAAACCTGGAAACATAAGGGTGCACCCCTCATCTCAATGAAATCGGTAAATTTTAAATTAACGATAATGTGGGCGACCCCCCACCCCCAACAAAATTGAAAATGAATAATGTTTTCTAATTCAGTGCATCAGGAAATATAAGGATGCATAATAACTTACAATGAAATCGATAATTTCTAAATAGTTGTAATGTGAGCGACCCCCCCCCCCCCCCCCATCAGCGAAATTGAAAATTTGTATTATAACAATGTATCTGGAAACATAAGGATGCATCCTCACTTAAATGAAATCGGTAAATATTAAATTAATGGTAATATGAGCAACCGGTTCCCCCCACCAAAATTTAAAATTGATAATATTTTCAAATTCGACAAACCTGGAAACATAAGGGTGCACCCTCATCCAATGAAATCGGTAAATTTTAAATTAACGATAATGTGGGCGACCCCCCACCCCCAACAAAATTGAAAATGAATATTTTTCGAATTCAATGTATCTGTAAACATAAGGATGCATCCTCACTTAAATGAAATCGGTAAATATTAAATAAATGGTAATATGAGCAACCGGTTCCCCCACCAAAATTTAAAATTGATAATATTTTCAAATTCGACGTACCTGGAAACATAAGGGTGCACCCTCATTTCAATGAAATCGGTAAATTTTAAATTAACGATAATGTGGGCGACCCCCCACCCCCAACAAAATTGAAAATGAATAATGTTTTCTAATTCAGTGCATCAGGAAATATAAGGATGCATAATAACTTAAATGAAATCGATAATTTCTAAATAGTTGTAATGTGAGCGACCCCCCCCCCCATCAGCGAAATTGAAAATTTGTATTATAACAATGTATCTGGAAACATAAGGATGCACCCTCATTTAATTGAAGTCGGTAAATTGTAATTAATGGTAATGTGAGCGACCACCCACCCCCAACAAAATTGAAAATGAACAATGTTATCTAATTCAGTGTATCTGGAAATATAAGGATGCACCCTCTTTTAATTGAAGTCGGTAAATTGTAATTAATGGTAATGTGAGTGACCACCCCCCCCCAACAAATTTGAAAATGAATAATGTTTCTAATTCAGTGTATCTGGAAATATAAGGATGCATCCTCACTTAAATGAAATTGGTAATATTTCAATTAATGGTAATGTGAGCGACCCCTCCTTTCACCGAAATTGAAAATTGATAATATTTTCAAATTCGACGTATCTGGAAACATAGGGATTCACCCTCATTTTAATGAAATAGGTACATTTTAAATTGATGGTAATGTGGGCTACTGCCACAACAAAATTGAAAATGAATATTTTCGAAATCAATTTTATCTGGAAACATGAGGATGCATCCTCACTTAAATGAAATCGGTAAATATTAAATTAATGGTAATATGAGCAACCGGTTCCCCCACCAAAATTTAAAATTGATAATATTTACAAATTCGACGTACGTGGAAACATAAGGGTGCACCCTCATTTCAATGAAATCGGTAAATTTTAAATTAACGATAATGTGGGCGACCCCCCACCCCCAACAAAATTGAAAATGAATAATGTTTTCTAATTCAGTGCATCAGGAAATATAAGGATGCATAATAACTTAAATGAAATCGATAATTTCTAAATAGTTGTAATGTGAGCGACCCCCCCCCCCCATCAGCGAAATTGAAAATTTGTATTATAACAATGTATCTGGAAACATAAGGATGCACCCTCATTTAATTGAAGTCGGTAAATTGTAATTAATGGTAATGTGAGCGACCACCCACCCCCAACAAAATTGAAAATGAATAATGTTATCTAATTCAGTGTATCTGGAAATATAAGGATGCACCCTCTTTTAATTGAAGTCGGTAAATTGTAATTAATGGTAATGTGAGTGACCACCCACCCCCAACAAATTTGAAAATGAATAATGTTTTCTAATTCAGTGTATCTGGAAATATAAGTATGCATCCTCACTTAAATGAAATTGGTAATATTTCAATTAATGGTAATGTGAGCGACCCCTCCTTTCACCGAAATTGAAAATTGATAATATTTTCAAATTCGACGTATCTGGAAACATAGGGATTCACCCTCATTTTAATGAAATAGGTACATTTTATATTGATGGTAATGTGGGCTACTGCCACAACAAAATTGAAAATGAATATTTTCGGATTCAATTTATCTGGAAACATAAGGATGCATCCGCACTTAAATGAAATCGGTAAATATTAAATTAATGGTAATATGAGCAACCGGTTCCCCCACCAAAATTTAAAATTGATAATATTTTACAATTCGACAAACCTGGAAACATAAGGGTGCACCCTCATTTCAATGAAATCGGTAAATTTTAAATTAACGATAATGTGGGCGACCCCCCACCCCCAACAAAATTGAAAATGAATATTTTCGAATTCAATGTATCTGTAAACATAAGGATGCATCCTCACTTAAATGAAATCGGTAAATATTAAATAAATGGTAATATGAGCAACCGGTTCCCCCACCAAAATTTAAAATTGATAATATTTTCAAATTCGACGTACCTGGAAACATAAGGGTGCACCCTCATTTCAATGAAATCGGTAAATTTTAAATTAACGATAATGTGGGCGACCCCCCACCCCCAACAAAATTGAAAATGAATAATGTTTTCTAATTCAGTGCATCAGGAAATATAAGGATGCATAATAACTTAAATGAAATCGATAATTTCTAAATAGTTGTAATGTGAGCGACCCCCCCCCCATCAGCGAAATTGAAAATTTGTATTATAACAATGTATCTGGAAACATAAGGATGCACCCTCATTTAATTGTAGTCGGTAAATTGTAATTAATGGTAATGTGAGCGACCACCCCCAACCAAAATTTAAAATTGATAATATTTTCAAATTCTACATACCTGGAAACATAAGGAAGCATCCTCATTTGAATGAAATCAGTAAATTTTATATTGATGGCAATGTGAGCGAACCCCCCCACCAAAATTTTTAAATTAATAATATTTTTAAATAAGACGTACCTGGAAACATAAGGATCCACCCTCATTCCAATAAAATCAGTAAATTTTAAATTGATGGGAATGTGAGCGACCCCCCTCCCCCAACAAAATATAAAATGAATAATGTTTTTGAATACAATGTATCTGGAAAATAAGGATGCACCCTCATTTCAATGAAATAGGTACATTTAAATTTATGGTAATGTGGGCTACCGCCACAACA
This sequence comes from Aelia acuminata, assembly GCA_911387785.2. Classification (NCBI taxonomy): domain Eukaryota; kingdom Metazoa; phylum Arthropoda; class Insecta; order Hemiptera; family Pentatomidae; genus Aelia; species Aelia acuminata. The sequence continues at coordinate 10,527,846 of OU426985.1, forward strand.
AAATTGAAAATGAATAATATTTTCGAATTCAATGTATCTGGAAACATAAGGATGCATCCTCACTTAAATGAAATCAGTAAATATTAAATTAATGGTAATATGAGCAACCGGTTCCCCCCCCCTACCAAATTAATAAAATTGATAAGATTTTCAAATTAGACGTACCTGGAAACATAAGGATCCACCCTCATTCCAATAAAATCAGTAAATTTTTAATTGATGGGAATGTGAGCGACCCCCCCCCACCAAAATATAAAATGAATAATGTTTTTGAATACAAGGTATCTGGAAAATAAGGATGCACCCTCATTTCAATGAAATCGGTAAGTTTTAGATTGATGGCAATGTGAGCGACGCCCCCCCCCCAAATTTTAAAATTGATAAGATTTTCAAATTCGACCTACCTACAAACATAAGGATGCACCCTCATTTAAATGAAATCGGTAAATTTCAAATTGGTGGAATGTGAGCGACCCCCCACCCCAAACAAAATTTAAAATGAATAATGTTTTCTAATTAAGTGTATCAGGAAATATAAGGATGCATAATAACTTAGATGCAATCGATAATTTCTAAATAGTGGTAATGTGAGCGACCCCCCCGCATCAGCGAAATTGAAAATTTGCAATATTACAAAGTATCTGGAAACATAAGGATGCACCCTCTTTTAATTGAAGTCGGTAAAGTGTAATTAATGGTAATGTGAGCGACCACACACCCCCAACAAAATTAAAAATGAATAATGTTTTCTGATTCAGTGTATCTGGAAATATAAGGATGCATCCTAACTTAAATGAAATCGATAATTTCTAAATAGTGGTAATGTGAACAACCCCCTCCCATCACCGAAATTGAAAATTAGTAATATTTTCAAATTCGACGTATCTGGAAACATAAGGATGCACCCTCATTTTAATGAAATAGGTACATTTTAAATTGATGGTAATGTGGGCTACCGCCACACCAAAATTGAAAATAAATAATATTTTCGAATTCAATGTATCTGAAAACATAAGGATCCACCCTCATTTCAATGAAATCGGTAAATTTTAAAGAAATAGTAATGTGAGAGACCACTCCCAACCAAAATTAAAAATTGATAATATTTTCAAATTCTACATACCTGGAAACATAAGGATGCACACTCAATTAAATGAAATCGGTAAATTTTATATTAATGGTAACGTGAGCGACCCCCCCCCCAACCAAAATTTAAAATTGATAATATTTTCAAATTCGACGTAGCTGAACACATAGGGATGCACACTCATTTAAATGAAATCGGTTAATTTTAAATTAATGTTAATGTGTGCGACCCCCTCACCACCAAATTTTAAAATTGATAATTTTTTCAAACTCTACATACCTGGTAACATAAGGATGCATCCTCACTTAAATGAATTCGGTAAATTTTTATATAAATGGTAACCAGAGCGACTCCCCCCCCCCCAAAGAATTTATAAAATTGATAAGTCGGTAAATTGTAATTAATGGTAATGTGAGTGACCACCCACCCCCAACAAATTTGAAAATGAATAATGTTTTCTAATTCAGTGTATCTGGAAATATAAGGATGCATCCTCACTTAAATGAAATTGGTAATATTTAATTAATGGTAATGTGAGCGACCCCTCCTTTCACCGAAATTGAAAATTGATAATATTTTCAAATTCGACGTATCTGGAAACATAGGGATGCACCCTCATTTTAATGAAATAGGTACATTTTAAATTGATGGTAATGTGGGCTACTGCCACAACAAAATTGAAAATGAATATTTTCGAATTCAATGTATCTGGAAACATAAGGATGCATCCTCACTTAAATGAAATGGGTAAATATTAAATTAATGGTAATATGAGCAACCGGTTCCCCCACCAAAATTTAAAATTGATAATATTTTCAAATTCGACGTACCTGGAAACATAAGGGTGCACCCTCATTTCAATGAAATCGGTAAATTTTAAATTAACGATAATGTGGGCGACCCCCCACCCCCAACAAAATTGAAAATGAATAATGTTTTCTAATTCAGTGTATCAGGAAATATAAGGATGCATAATAACTTAAATGAAATCGAAAATTTCTAAATAGTTGTAATGTGATCGATCCCCCCCCCCCCCATCAGCGAAATTGAAAATTTGTAATATAACAATGTATCTGGAAACATAAGGATGCACCCTCATTTAATTGAAGTCGGTAAATTGTAATTAATGGTAATGTGAACGACCACCAACCCCCAACAAAATTGAAAATGAATAATGTTTTCTAATTCAGTGTATCTGGAAATATAAGGATGCATCCTAACTTAAATGAAATCGATAATTTCTAAATAGTGGTAATTTGAGCAACCCCCTCCTATCACCGAAATTGAAAATTTGTAATATTACAAAGTATCTGGAAACATAAGGATGCACCCTCATTTAATTGAAGTCGGTAAATTGTAATTAATGGTAATGTGAGCGACCACCCCCAACCAAAATTTAAAATTGATAATATTTTCAAATTCTACATACCTGGAAACATAAGGAAGCATCCTCATTTGAATGAAATCAGTAAATTTTATATTGATGGCAATGTGAGCGACCCCCCCCCCCCCCACCAAAATTTTTAAATTAATAATATTTTTAAATAAGACGTACCTGGAAACATAAGGATCCACCCTCATTCCAATAAAATCAGTAAATTTTAAATTGATGGGAATGTGAGCGACCCCCCCCCCCCCCCAACAAAATATAAAATGAATAATGTTTTTGAATATAATGTATATGGAAAATAAGGATGCACCCTCATTTCAATGAAATAGGTACATTTTAAATTTATGGTAATGTGGGCTACCGCCACAACAAAATTGAAAATGAATAATATTTTCGAATTCAATGTATCTGGAAACATAAGGATGCATCCTCACTTAAATGAAATCGGTAAATATTAAATTAATGGTAATATGGGCAACCGGTTCCCCCACTAAAATTTAAAATTGATAATATTTTCAAACTCTACATACCTGGTAACATAAGGATGCATCCTCACTTAAATGAAATCGGTAAATTTTATATTAATGGTAAACAGAGCGACTCCCCCCCCCCCTACCAAATTCATATATTGATAAGATTTTCAAATTAGACGTACCTGGAAACATAAGGATCCACCCTCATTCCAATTAAATCAGTAAATTTTTAATTGATGGCACTGTAAGGGACCCCCCCCCCCCAAATTTTAAAATTGATAATATTTTTAAATTAGACGTACCTGGAAACATAAGGGTGCACCCTCATTCCAATAAAATCAGTAAATTTTTAATTGATGGGAATGTGAGCGACCCCCCCCCACCAAAATATAAAATGAATAATGTTTTTGAATACAAGATATCTGGAAAATAAGGATGCACCCTCATTTCAATGAAATCGGTAAATTTTAAATTAACGATAATGTGGGCGACCCCCCACCCCCAACAAAATTAAAAATGAATAATGTTTTCTAATTCAGTGCATCAGGAAATATAAGGATGCATAATAACTTAAATGAAATCGATAATTTCTAAATAGTTGTAATGTGAGCGACCCCCCCCCCCATCAGCGAAATTGAAAATTTGTATTATAACAATGTATCTGGAAACATAAGGATGCACCCTCATTTAATTGTAGTCGGTAAATTGTAATTAATGGTAATGTGAGCGACCACCCCCAACCAAAATTTAAAATTGATAATATTTTCAAATTCTACATACCTGGAAACATAAGGAAGCATCCTCATTTGAATGAAATCAGTAAATTTTATATTGATGGCAATGTGAGCGAACCCCCCCACCAAAATTTTTAAATTAATAATATTTTTAAATAAGACGTACCTGGAAACATAAGGATCCACCCTCATTCCAATAAAATCAGTAAATTTTAAATTGATGGGAATGTGAGCGACCCCCCTCCCCCAACAAAATATAAAATGAATAATGTTTTTGAATACAATGTATCTGGAAAATAAGGATGCACCCTCATTTCAATGAAATAGGTACATTTAAATTTATGGTAATGTGGGCTACCGCCACAACAAAATTGAAAATGAATAATATTTTCGAATTCAATGTATCTGGAAACATAAGGATGCATCCTCACTTAAATGAAATCAGTAAATATTAAATTAATGGTAATATGAGCAACCGGTTCCCCCCCCCTACCAAATTAATAAAATTGATAAGATTTTCAAATTAGACGTACCTGGAAACATAAGGATCCACCCTCATTCCAATAAAATCAGTAAATTTTTAATTGATGGGAATGTGAGCGACCCCCCCCCCACCAAAATATAAAATGAATAATGTTATCTAATTCAGTGTATCTGGAAATATAAGGATGCACCCTCTTTTAATTGAAGTCGGTAAATTGTAATTAATGGTAATGTGAGTGACCACCCACCCCCAACAAATTTGAAAATGAATAATGTTTTCTAATTCAGTGTATCTGGAAATATAAGTATGCATCCTCACTTAAATGAAATTGGTAATATTTCAATTAATGGTAATGTGAGCGACCCCTCCTTTCACCGAAATTGAAAATTGATAATATTTTCAAATTCGACGTATCTGGAAACATAGGGATTCACCCTCATTTTAATGAAATAGGTACATTTTAAATTGATGGTAATGTGGGCTACTGCCACAACAAAATTGAAAATGAATATTTTCGGATTCAATTTATCTGGAAACATAAGGATGCATCCGCACTTAAATGAAATCGGTAAATATTAAATTAATGGTAATATGAGCAACCGGTTCCCCCACCAAAATTTAAAATTGATAATATTTACAAATTCGACGTACGTGGAAACATAAGGGTGCACCCTCATTTCAATGAAATCGGTAAATTTTAAATTAACGATAATGTGGGCGACCCCCCACCCCCAACAAAATTGAAAATGAATAATGTTTTCTAATTCAGTGCATCAGGAAATATAAGGATGCATAATAACTTAAATGAAATCGATAATTTCTAAATAGTTGTAATGTGAGCGACCCCCCCCCCCATCAGCGAAATTGAAAATTTGTATTATAACAATGTATCTGGAAACATAAGGATGCACCCTCATTTAATTGAAGTCGGTAAATTGTAATTAATGGTAATGTGAGCGACCACCCACCCCCAACAAAATTGAAAATGAATAATGTTATCTAATTCAGTGTATCTGGAAATATAAGGATGCACCCTCTTTTAATTGAAGTCGGTAAATTGTAATTAATGGTAATGTGAGTGACCACCCACCCCCAACAAATTTGAAAATGAATAATGTTTTCTAATTCAGTGTATCTGGAAATATAAGTATGCATCCTCACTTAAATGAAATTGGTAATATTTCAATTAATGGTAATGTGAGCGACCCCTCCTTTCACCGAAATTGAAAATTGATAATATTTTCAAATTCGACGTATCTGGAAACATAGGGATTCACCCTCATTTTAATGAAATAGGTACATTTTAAATTGATGGTAATGTGGGCTACTGCCACAACAAAATTGAAAATGAATATTTTCGGATTCAATTTATCTGGAAACATAAGGATGCATCCGCACTTAAATGAAATCGGTAAATATTAAATTAATGGTAATATGAGCAACCGGTTCCCCCACCAAAATTTAAAATTGATAATATTTTACAATTCGACAAACCTGGAAACATAAGGGTGCACCCTCATTTCAATGAAATCGGTAAATTTTAAATTAACGATAATGTGGGCGACCCCCCACCCCCAACAAAATTGAAAATGAATATTTTCGAATTCAATGTATCTGTAAACATAAGGATGCATCCTCACTTAAATGAAATCGGTAAATATTAAATAAATGGTAATATGAGCAACCGGTTCCCCCACCAAAATTTAAAATTGATAATATTTTCAAATTCGACGTACCTGGAAACATAAGGGTGCACCCTCATTTCAATGAAATCGGTAAATTTTAAATTAACGATAATGTGGGCGACCCCCCACCCCCAACAAAATTGAAAATGAATAATGTTTTCTAATTCAGTGCATCAGGAAATATAAGGATGCATAATAACTTAAATGAAATCGATAATTTCTAAATAGTTGTAATGTGAGCGACCCCCCCCCCATCAGCGAAATTGAAAATTTGTATTATAACAATGTATCTGGAAACATAAGGATGCACCCTCATTTAATTGTAGTCGGTAAATTGTAATTAATGGTAATGTGAGCGACCACCCCCAACCAAAATTTAAAATTGATAATATTTTCAAATTCTACATACCTGGAAACATAAGGAAGCATCCTCATTTGAATGAAATCAGTAAATTTTATATTGATGGCAATGTGAGCGAACCCCCCCACCAAAATTTTTAAATTAATAATATTTTTAAATAAGACGTACCTGGAAACATAAGGATCCACCCTCATTCCAATAAAATCAGTAAATTTTAAATTGATGGGAATGTGAGCGACCCCCCTCCCCCAACAAAATATAAAATGAATAATGTTTTTGAATACAATGTATCTGGAAAATAAGGATGCACCCTCATTTCAATGAAATAGGTACATTTAAATTTATGGTAATGTGGGCTACCGCCACAACAAAATTGAAAATGAATAATATTTTCGAATTCAATGTATCTGGAAACATAAGGATGCATCCTCACTTAAATGAAATCAGTAAATATTAAATTAATGGTAATATGAGCAACCGGTTCCCCCCCCCTACCAAATTAATAAAATTGATAAGATTTTCAAATTAGACGTACCTGGAAACATAAGGATCCACCCTCATTCCAATAAAATCAGTAAATTTTTAATTGATGGGAATGTGAGCGACCCCCCCCCCACCAAAATATAAAATGAATAATGTTTTTGAATACAAGGTATCTGGAAAATAAGGATGCACCCTCATTTCAATGAAATCGGTAAGTTTTAGATTGATGGCAATGTGGGCGACGCCCCCCCCCCCAAATTTTAAAATTGATAAGATTTTCAAATTCGACCTACCTACAAACATAAGGATGCACCCTCATTTAAATGAAATCGGTAAATTTCAAATTGGTGGAATGTGAGCGACCCCCCACCCCAAACAAAATTTAAAATGAATAATGTTTTCTAATTAAGTGTATCAGGAAATATAAGGATGCATAATAACTTAGATGCAATCGATAATTTCTAAATAGTGGTAATGTGAGCGACCCCCCCGCATCAGCGAAATTGAAAATTTGCAATATTACAAAGTATCTGGAAACATAAGGATGCACCCTCTTTTAATTGAAGTCGGTAAAGTGTAATTAATGGTAATGTGAGCGACCACCCACCCCCAACAAAATTAAAAATGAATAATGTTTTCTGATTCAGTGTATCTGGAAATATAAGGATGCATCCTAACTTAAATGAAATCGATAATTTCTAAATAGTGGTAATGTGAACAACCCCCTCCCGTCACCGAAATTGAAAATTAGTAATATTTTCAAATTCGACGTATCTGGAAACATAAGGATGCACCCTCATTTTAATGAAATAGGTACATTTTAAATTGATGGTAATGTGGGCTACCGCCACACCAAAATTGAAAATAAATAATATTTTCGAATTCAATGTATCTGAAAACATAAGGATCCACCCTCATTTCAATGAAATCGGTAAATTTTAAAGAAATAGTAATGTGAGAGACCACTCCCAACCAAAATTAAAAATTGATAATATTTTCAAATTCTACATACCTGGAAACATAAGGATGCACACTCAATTAAATGAAATCGGTAAATTTTATATTAATAGTAACGTGAGCGACCCCCCCCCCAACCAAAATTTAAAATTGATAATATTTTCAAATTCGACGTAGCTGAACACATAGGGATGCACACTCATTTAAATGAAATCGGTTAATTTTAAATTAATGTTAATGTGTGCGACCCCCTCACCACCAAATTTTAAAATTGATAATTTTTTCAAACTCTACATACCTGGTAACATAAGGATGCATCCTCACTTAAATGAATTCGGTAAATTTTTATATAAATGGTAACCAGAGCGACTCCCCCCCCCCCAAAGAATTTATAAAATTGATAAGTCGGTAAATTGTAATTAATGGTAATGTGAGTGACCACCCACCCCCAACAAATTTGAAAATGAATAATGTTTTCTAATTCAGTGTATCTGGAAATATAAGGATGCATCCTCACTTAAATGAAATTGGTAATATTTAATTAATGGTAATGTGAGCGACCCCTCCTTTCACCGAAATTGAAAATTGATAATATTTTCAAATTCGACGTATCTGGAAACATAGGGATGCACCCTCATTTTAATGAAATAGGTACATTTTAAATTGATGGTAATGTGGGCTACTGCCACAACAAAATTGAAAATGAATATTTTCGAATTCAATGTATCTGGAAACATAAGGATGCATCCTCACTTAAATGAAATGGGTAAATATTAAATTAATGGTAATATGAGCAACCGGTTCCCCCACCAAAATTTAAAATTGATAATATTTTCAAATTCGACGTACCTGGAAACATAAGGGTGCACCCTCATTTCAATGAAATCGGTAAATTTTAAATTAACGATAATGTGGGCGACCCCCCACCCCCAACAAAATTGAAAATGAATAATGTTTTCTAATTCAGTGTATCAGGAAATATAAGGATGCATAATAACTTAAATGAAATCGAAAATTTCTAAATAGTTGTAATGTGATCGATCCCCCCCCCCCCCATCAGCGAAATTGAAAATTTGTAATATAACAATGTATCTGGAAACATAAGGATGCACCCTCATTTAATTGAAGTCGGTAAATTGTAATTAATGGTAATGTGAACGACCACCAACCCCCAACAAAATTGAAAATGAATAATGTTTTCTAATTCAGTGTATCTGGAAATATAAGGATGCATCCTAACTTAAATGAAATCGATAATTTCTAAATAGTGGTAATTTGAGCAACCCCCTCCTATCACCGAAATTGAAAATTTGTAATATTACAAAGTATCTGGAAACATAAGGATGCACCCTCATTTAATTGAAGTCGGTAAATTGTAATTAATGGTAATGTGAGCGACCACCCCCAACCAAAATTTAAAATTGATAATATTTTCAAATTCTACATACCTGGAAACATAAGGAAGCATCCTCATTTGAATGAAATCAGTAAATTTTATATTGATGGCAATGTGAGCGACCCCCCCCCCCCCCACCAAAATTTTTAAATTAATAATATTTTTAAATAAGACGTACCTGGAAACATAAGGATCCACCCTCATTCCAATAAAATCAGTAAATTTTAAATTGATGGGAATGTGAGCGACCCCCCCCCCCCCAACAAAATATAAAATGAATAATGTTTTTGAATATAATGTATATGGAAAATAAGGATGCACCCTCATTTCAATGAAATAGGTACATTTTAAATTTATGGTAATGTGGGCTACCGCCACAACAAAATTGAAAATGAATAATATTTTCGAATTCAATGTATCTGGAAACATAAGGATGCATCCTCACTTAAATGAAATCGGTAAATATTAAATTAATGGTAATATGGGCAACCGGTTCCCCCACTAAAATTTAAAATTGATAATATTTTCAAACTCTACATACCTGGTAACATAAGGATGCATCCTCACTTAAATGAAATCGGTAAATTTTATATTAATGGTAAACAGAGCGACTCCCCCCCCCCCCTACCAAATTCATAAATTGATAAGATTTTCAAATTAGACGTACCTGGAAACATAAGGATCCACCCTCATTCCAATTAAATCAGTAAATTTTTAATTGATGGCACTGTAAGGGACCCCCCCCCCCAAATTTTAAAATTGATAATATTTTTAAATTAGACGTACCTGGAAACATAAGGGTGCACCCTCATTCCAATAAAATCAGTAAATTTTTAATTGATGGGAATGTGAGCGACCCCCCCCCACCAAAATATAAAATGAATAATGTTTTTGAATACAAGATATCTGGAAAATAAGGATGCACCCTCATTTCAATGAAATCGGTAAATTTTAAATTAACGATAATGTGGGCGACCCCCCACCCCCAACAAAATTGAAAATGAATAATGTTTTCTAATTCAGTGCATCAGGAAATATAAGGATGCATAATAACTTAAATGAAATCGATAATTTCTAAATAGTTGTAATGTGAGCGACCCCCCCCCCCATCAGCGAAATTGAAAATTTGTATTATAACAATGTATCTGGAAACATAAGGATGCACCCTCATTTAATTGTAGTCGGTAAATTGTAATTAATGGTAATGTGAGCGACCACCCCCAACCAAAATTTAAAATTGATAATATTTTCAAATTCTACATACCTGGAAACATAAGGAAGCATCCTCATTTGAATGAAATCAGTAAATTTTATATTGATGGCAATGTGAGCGAACCCCCCCCACCAAAATTTTTAAATTAATAATATTTTTAAATAAGACGTACCTGGAAACATAAGGATCCACCCTCATTCCAATAAAATCAGTAAATTTTAAATTGATGGGAATGTGAGCGACCCCCCTCCCCCAACAAAATATAAAATGAATAATGTTTTTGAATACAATGTATCTGGAAAATAAGGATGCACCCTCATTTCAATGAAATAGGTACATTTAAATTTATGGTAATGTGGGCTACCGCCACAACAAAATTGAAAATGAATAATATTTTCGAATTCAATGTATCTGGAAACATAAGGATGCATCCTCACTTAAATGAAATCAGTAAATATTAAATTAATGGTAATATGAGCAACCGGTTCCCCCCCCCTACCAAATTAATAAAATTGATAAGATTTTCAAATTAGACGTACCTGGAAACATAAGGATCCACCCTCATTCCAATAAAATCAGTAAATTTTTAATTGATGGGAATGTGAGCGACCCCCCCCCACCAAAATATAAAATGAATAATGTTATCTAATTCAGTGTATCTGGAAATATAAGGATGCACCCTCTTTTAATTGAAGTCGGTAAATTGTAATTAATGGTAATGTGAGTGACCACCCACCCCCAACAAATTTGAAAATGAATAATGTTTTCTAATTCAGTGTATCTGGAAATATAAGTATGCATCCTCACTTAAATGAAATTGGTAATATTTCAATTAATGGTAATGTGAGCGACCCCTCCTTTCACCGAAATTGAAAATTGATAATATTTTCAAATTCGACGTATCTGGAAACATAGGGATTCACCCTCATTTTAATGAAATAGGTTCATTTTAAATTGATGGTAATGTGGGCTACTGCCACAACAAAATTGAAAATGAATATTTTCGGATTCAATTTATCTGGAAACATAAGGATGCATCCGCACTTAAATGAAATCGGTAAATATTAAATTAATGGTAATATGAGCAACCGGTTCCCCCACCAAAATTTAAAATTGATAATATTTTACAATTCGACAAACCTGGAAACATAAGGGTGCACCCTCATTTCAATGAAATCGGTAAATTTTAAATTAACGATAATGTGGGCGACCCCCCACCCCCAACAAAATTGAAAATGAATATTTTCGAATTCAATGTATCTGTAAACATAAGGATGCATCCTCACTTAAATGAAATCGGTAAATATTAAATAAATGGTAATATGAGCAACCGGTTCCCCCACCAAAATTTAAAATTGATAATATTTTCAAATTCGACGTACCTGGAAACATAAGGGTGCACCCTCATTTCAATGAAATCGGTAAATTTTAAATTAACGATAATGTGGGCGACCCCCCACCCCCAACAAAATTGAAAATGAATAATGTTTTCTAATTCAGTGCATCAGGAAATATAAGGATGCATAATAACTTAAATGAAATCGATAATTTCTAAATAGTTGTAATGTGAGCGACCCCCCCCCCCATCAGCGAAATTGAAAATTTGTATTATAACAATGTATCTGGAAACATAAGGATGCACCCTCATTTAATTGTAGTCGGTAAATTGTAATTAATGGTAATGTGAGCGACCACCCCCAACCAAAATTTAAAATTGATAATATTTTCAAATTCTACATACCTGGAAACATAAGGAAGCATCCTCATTTGAATGAAATCAGTAAATTTTATATTGATGGCAATGTGAGCGAACCCCCCCACCAAAATTTTTAAATTAATAATATTTTTAAATAAGACGTACCTGGAAACATAAGGATCCACCCTCATTCCAATAAAATCAGTAAATTTTAAATTGATGGGAATGTGAGCGACCCCCCTCCCCCAACAAAATATAAAATGAATAATGTTTTTGAATACAATGTATCTGGAAAATAAGGATGCACCCTCATTTCAATGAAATAGGTACATTTAAATTTATGGTAATGTGGGCTACCGCCACAACAAAATTGAAAATGAATAATATTTTCGAATTCAATGTATCTGGAAACATAAGGATGCATCCTCACTTAAATGAAATCAGTAAATATTAAATTAATGGTAATATGAGCAACCGGTTCCCCCCCCCTACCAAATTAATAAAATTGATAAGATTTTCAAATTAGACGTACCTGGAAACATAAGGATCCACCCTCATTCCAATAAAATCAGTAAATTTTTAATTGATGGGAATGTGAGCGACCCCCCCCCACCAAAATATAAAATGAATAATGTTTTTGAATACAAGGTATCTGGAAAATAAGGATGCACCCTCATTTCAATGAAATCGGTAAGTTTTAGATTGATGGCAATGTGAGCGACGCCCCCCCCCCAAATTTTAAAATTGATAAGATTTTCAAATTCGACCTACCTACAAACATAAGGATGCACCCTCATTTAAATGAAATCGGTAAATTTCAAATTGGTGGAATGTGAGCGACCCCCCACCCCAAACAAAATTTAAAATGAATAATGTTTTCTAATTAAGTGTATCAGGAAATATAAGGATGCATAATAACTTAGATGCAATCGATAATTTCTAAATAGTGGTAATGTGAGCGACCCCCCCGCATCAGCGAAATTGAAAATTTGCAATATTACAAAGTATCTGGAAACATAAGGATGCACCCTCTTTTAATTGAAGTCGGTAAAGTGTAATTAATGGTAATGTGAGCGACCACCCACCCCCAACAAAATTAAAAATGAATAATGTTTTCTGATTCAGTGTATCTGGAAATATAAGGATGCATCCTAACTTAAATGAAATCGATAATTTCTAAATAGTGGTAATGTGAACAACCCCCTCCCATCACCGAAATTGAAAATTAGTAATATTTTCAAATTCGACGTATCTGGAAACATAAGGATGCACCCTCATTTTAATGAAATAGGTACATTTTAAATTGATGGTAATGTGGGCTACCGCCACACCAAAATTGAAAATAAATAATATTTTCGAATTCAATGTATCTGAAAACATAAGGATCCACCCTCATTTCAATGAAATCGGTAAATTTTAAAGAAATAGTAATGTGAGAGACCACTCCCAACCAAAATTAAAAATTGATAATATTTTCAAATTCTACATACCTGGAAACATAAGGATGCACACTCAATTAAATGAAATCGGTAAATTTTATATTAATGGTAACGTGAGCGACCCCCCCCCCCAACCAAAATTTAAAATTGATAATATTTTCAAATTCGACGTAGCTGAACACATAGGGATGCACACTCATTTAAATGAAATCGGTTAATTTTAAATTAATGTTAATGTGTGCGACCCCCTCACCACCAAATTTTAAAATTGATAATTTTTTCAAACTCTACATACCTGGTAACATAAGGATGCATCCTCACTTAAATGAATTCGGTAAATTTTTATATAAATGGTAACCAGAGCGACTCCCCCCCCCCCAAAGAATTTATAAAATTGATAAGTCGGTAAATTGTAATTAATGGTAATGTGAGTGACCACCCACCCCCAACAAATTTGAAAATGAATAATGTTTTCTAATTCAGTGTATCTGGAAATATAAGGATGCATCCTCACTTAAATGAAATTGGTAATATTTAATTAATGGTAATGTGAGCGACCCCTCCTTTCACCGAAATTGAAAATTGATAATATTTTCAAATTCGACGTATCTGGAAACATAGGGATGCACCCTCATTTTAATGAAATAGGTACATTTTAAATTGATGGTAATGTGGGCTACTGCCACAACAAAATTGAAAATGAATATTTTCGAATTCAATGTATCTGGAAACATAAGGATGCATCCTCACTTAAATGAAATGGGTAAATATTAAATTAATGGTAATATGAGCAACCGGTTCCCCCACCAAAATTTAAAATTGATAATATTTTCAAATTCGACGTACCTGGAAACATAAGGGTGCACCCTCATTTCAATGAAATCGGTAAATTTTAAATTAACGATAATGTGGGCGACCCCCCACCCCCAACAAAATTGAAAATGAATAATGTTTTCTAATTCAGTGTATCAGGAAATATAAGGATGCATAATAACTTAAATGAAATCGAAAATTTCTAAATAGTTGTAATGTGATCGATCCCCCCCCCCCCATCAGCGAAATTGAAAATTTGTAATATAACAATGTATCTGGAAACATAAGGATGCACCCTCATTTAATTGAAGTCGGTAAATTGTAATTAATGGTAATGTGAACGACCACCAACCCCCAACAAAATTGAAAATGAATAATGTTTTCTAATTCAGTGTATCTGGAAATATAAGGATGCATCCTAACTTAAATGAAATCGATAATTTCTAAATAGTGGTAATTTGAGCAACCCCCTCCTATCACCGAAATTGAAAATTTGTAATATTACAAAGTATCTGGAAACATAAGGATGCACCCTCATTTAATTGAAGTCGGTAAATTGTAATTAATGGTAATGTGAGCGACCACCCCCAACCAAAATTTAAAATTGATAATATTTTCAAATTCTACATACCTGGAAACATAAGGAAGCATCCTCATTTGAATGAAATCAGTAAATTTTATATTGATGGCAATGTGAGCGACCCCCCCCCCCCCCACCAAAATTTTTAAATTAATAATATTTTTAAATAAGACGTACCTGGAAACATAAGGATCCACCCTCATTCCAATAAAATCAGTAAATTTTAAATTGATGGGAATGTGAGCGACCCCCCCCCCCCCCCAACAAAATATAAAATGAATAATGTTTTTGAATATAATGTATATGGAAAATAAGGATGCACCCTCATTTCAATGAAATAGGTACATTTTAAATTTATGGTAATGTGGGCTACCGCCACAACAAAATTGAAAATGAATAATATTTTCGAATTCAATGTATCTGGAAACATAAGGATGCATCCTCACTTAAATGAAATCGGTAAATATTAAATTAATGGTAATATGGGCAACCGGTTCCCCCACTAAAATTTAAAATTGATAATATTTTCAAACTCTACATACCTGGTAACATAAGGATGCATCCTCACTTAAATGAAATCGGTAAATTTTATATTAATGGTAAACAGAGCGACTCCCCCCCCCCCCTACCAAATTCATAAATTGATAAGATTTTCAAATTAGACGTACCTGGAAACATAAGGATCCACCCTCATTCCAATTAAATCAGTAAATTTTTAATTGATGGCACTGTAAGGGACCCCCCCCCCCAAATTTTAAAATTGATAATATTTTTAAATTAGACGTACCTGGAAACATAAGGGTGCACCCTCATTCCAATAAAATCAGTAAATTTTTAATTGATGGGAATGTGAGCGACCCCCCCCCACCAAAATATAAAATGAATAATGTTTTTGAATACAAGATATCTGGAAAATAAGGATGCACCCTCATTTCAATGAAATCGGTAAATTTTAAATTAACGATAATGTGGGCGACCCCCCACCCCCAACAAAATTGAAAATGAATAATGTTTTCTAATTCAGTGCATCAGGAAATATAAGGATGCATAATAACTTAAATGAAATCGATAATTTCTAAATAGTTGTAATGTGAGCGACCCCCCCCCCCATCAGCGAAATTGAAAATTTGTATTATAACAATGTATCTGGAAACATAAGGATGCACCCTCATTTAATTGTAGTCGGTAAATTGTAATTAATGGTAATGTGAGCGACCACCCCCAACCAAAATTTAAAATTGATAATATTTTCAAATTCTACATACCTGGAAACATAAGGAAGCATCCTCATTTGAATGAAATCAGTAAATTTTATATTGATGGCAATGTGAGCGAACCCCCCCACCAAAATTTTTAAATTAATAATATTTTTAAATAAGACGTACCTGGAAACATAAGGATCCACCCTCATTCCAATAAAATCAGTAAATTTTAAATTGATGGGAATGTGAGCGACCCCCCTCCCCCAACAAAATATAAAATGAATAATGTTTTTGAATACAATGTATCTGGAAAATAAGGATGCACCCTCATTTCAATGAAATAGGTACATTTAAATTTATGGTAATGTGGGCTACCGCCACAACAAAATTGAAAATGAATAATATTTTCGAATTCAATGTATCTGGAAACATAAGGATGCATCCTCACTTAAATGAAATCAGTAAATATTAAATTAATGGTAATATGAGCAACCGGTTCCCCCCCCCCTACCAAATTAATAAAATTGATAAGATTTTCAAATTAGACGTACCTGGAAACATAAGGATCCACCCTCATTCCAATAAAATCAGTAAATTTTTAATTGATGGGAATGTGAGCGACCCCCCCCCACCAAAATATAAAATGAATAATGTTTTTGAATACAAGGTATCTGGAAAATAAGGATGCACCCTCATTTCAATGAAATCGGTAAGTTTTAGATTGATGGCAATGTGAGCGACGCCCCCCCCCCCAAATTTTAAAATTGATAAGATTTTCAAATTCGACCTACCTACAAACATAAGGATGCACCCTCATTTAAATGAAATCGGTAAATTTCAAATTGGTGGAATGTGAGCGACCCCCCACCCCAAACAAAATTTAAAATGAATAATGTTTTCTAATTAAGTGTATCAGGAAATATAAGGATGCATAATAACTTAGATGCAATCGATAATTTCTAAATAGTGGTAATGTGAGCGACCCCCCCGCATCAGCGAAATTGAAAATTTGCAATATTACAAAGTATCTGGAAACATAAGGATGCACCCTCTTTTAATTGAAGTCGGTAAAGTGTAATTAATGGTAATGTGAGCGACCACCCACCCCCAACAAAATTAAAAATGAATAATGTTTTCTGATTCAGTGTATCTGGAAATATAAGGATGCATCCTAACTTAAATGAAATCGATAATTTCTAAATAGTGGTAATGTGAACAACCCCCTCCCATCACCGAAATTGAAAATTAGTAATATTTTCAAATTCGACGTATCTGGAAACATAAGGATGCACCCTCATTTTAATGAAATAGGTACATTTTAAATTGATGGTAATGTGGGCTACCGCCACACCAAAATTGAAAATAAATAATATTTTCGAATTCAATGTATCTGAAAACATAAGGATCCACCCTCATTTCAATGAAATCGGTAAATTTTAAAGAAATAGTAATGTGAGAGACCACTCCCAACCAAAATTAAAAATTGATAATATTTTCAAATTCTACATACCTGGAAACATAAGGATGCACACTCAATTAAATGAAATCGGTAAATTTTATATTAATGGTAACGTGAGCGACCCCCCCCCCAACCAAAATTTAAAATTGATAATATTTTCAAATTCGACGTAGCTGAACACATAGGGATGCACACTCATTTAAATGAAATCGGTTAATTTTAAATTAATGTTAATGTGTGCGACCCCCTCACCACCAAATTTTAAAATTGATAATTTTTTCAAACTCTACATACCTGGTAACATAAGGATGCATCCTCACTTAAATGAATTCGGTAAATTTTTATATAAATGGTAACCAGAGCGACTCCCCCCCCCCCCCAAAGAATTTATAAAATTGATAAGTCGGTAAATTGTAATTAATGGTAATGTGAGTGACCACCCACCCCCAACAAATTTGAAAATGAATAATGTTTTCTAATTCAGTGTATCTGGAAATATAAGGATGCATCCTCACTTAAATGAAATTGGTAATATTTAATTAATGGTAATGTGAGCGACCCCTCCTTTCACCGAAATTGAAAATTGATAATATTTTCAAATTCGACGTATCTGGAAACATAGGGATGCACCCTCATTTTAATGAAATAGGTACATTTTAAATTGATGGTAATGTGGGCTACTGCCACAACAAAATTGAAAATGAATATTTTCGAATTCAATGTATCTGGAAACATAAGGATGCATCCTCACTTAAATGAAATGGGTAAATATTAAATTAATGGTAATATGAGCAACCGGTTCCCCCACCAAAATTTAAAATTGATAATATTTTCAAATTCGACGTACCTGGAAACATAAGGGTGCACCCTCATTTCAATGAAATCGGTAAATTTTAAATTAACGATAATGTGGGCGACCCCCCACCCCCAACAAAATTGAAAATGAATAATGTTTTCTAATTCAGTGTATCAGGAAATATAAGGATGCATAATAACTTAAATGAAATCGAAAATTTCTAAATAGTTGTAATGTGATCGATCCCCCCCCCCCCATCAGCGAAATTGAAAATTTGTAATATAACAATGTATCTGGAAACATAAGGATGCACCCTCATTTAATTGAAGTCGGTAAATTGTAATTAATGGTAATGTGAACGACCACCAACCCCCAACAAAATTGAAAATGAATAATGTTTTCTAATTCAGTGTATCTGGAAATATAAGGATGCATCCTAACTTAAATGAAATCGATAATTTCTAAATAGTGGTAATTTGAGCAACCCCCTCCTATCACCGAAATTGAAAATTTGTAATATTACAAAGTATCTGGAAACATAAGGATGCACCCTCATTTAATTGAAGTCGGTAAATTGTAATTAATGGTAATGTGAGCGACCACCCCCAACCAAAATTTAAAATTGATAATATTTTCAAATTCTACATACCTGGAAACATAAGGAAGCATCCTCATTTGAATGAAATCAGTAAATTTTATATTGATGGCAATGTGGGCGCCCCCCCCCCCCCCCACCAAAATTTTTAAATTAATAATATTTTTAAATAAGACGTACCTGGAAACATAAGGATCCACCCTCATTCCAATAAAATCAGTAAATTTTAAATTGATGGGAATGTGAGCGACCCCCCCCCCCCCAACAAAATATAAAATGAATAATGTTTTTGAATATA
The DNA here is from genome assembly GCA_911387785.2 of Aelia acuminata. Taxonomy (NCBI): domain Eukaryota; kingdom Metazoa; phylum Arthropoda; class Insecta; order Hemiptera; family Pentatomidae; genus Aelia; species Aelia acuminata. The sequence goes on from OU426985.1 coordinate 10,546,987, forward strand.
ATGTATATGGAAAATAAGGATGCACCCTCATTTCAATGAAATAGGTACATTTTAAATTTATGGTAATGTGGGCTACCGCCACAACAAAATTGAAAATGAATAATATTTTCGAATTCAATGTATCTGGAAACATAAGGATGCATCCTCACTTAAATGAAATCGGTAAATATTAAATTAATGGTAATATGGGCAACCGGTTCCCCCACTAAAATTTAAAATTGATAATATTTTCAAACTCTACATACCTGGTAACATAAGGATGCATCCTCACTTAAATGAAATCGGTAAATTTTATATTAATGGTAAACAGAGCGACTCCCCCCCCCCCCTACCAAATTCATAAATTGATAAGATTTTCAAATTAGACGTACCTGGAAACATAAGGATCCACCCTCATTCCAATTAAATCAGTAAATTTTTAATTGATGGCACTGTAAGGGACCCCCCCCCCCAAATTTTAAAATTGATAATATTTTTAAATTAGACGTACCTGGAAACATAAGGGTGCACCCTCATTCCAATAAAATCAGTAAATTTTTAATTGATGGGAATGTGAGCGACCCCCCCCCACCAAAATATAAAATGAATAATGTTTTTGAATACAAGATATCTGGAAAATAAGGATGCACCCTCATTTCAATGAAATCGGTAAGTTTTAGATTGATGGCAATGTGAGCGACGCCCCCCCCAAACAAAATTTAAAATGAATAATGTTTTCTAATTAAGTGTATCAGGAAATATAAGGATGCATAATAACTTAGATGCAATCGATAATTTCTAAATAGTGGTAATGTGAGCGACCCCCCCGCATCAGCGAAATTGAAAATTTGCAATATTACAAAGTATCTGGAAACATAAGGATGCACCCTCTTTTAATTGAAGTCGGTAAAGTGTAATTAATGGTAATGTAAACGACCACCCACCCCCAACAAAATTAAAAATGAATAATGTTTTCTGATTCAGTGTATCTGGAAATATAAGGATGCATCCTAACATAAATGAAATCGATAATTTCTAAATAGTGGTAATGTGAACAACCCCCTCCCATCACCGAAATTGAAAATTAGTAATATTTTCAAATTCGACGTATCTGGAAACATAAGGATGCACCCTCATTTTAATGAAATAGGTACATTTTAAATTGATGGTAATGTGGGCTACCGCCACACCAAAATTGAAAATAAATAATATTTTCGAATTCAATGTATCTGGAAACATAAGGATCCACCCTCATTTCAATGAAATCGGTAAATTTTAAAGAAATAGTAATGTGAGCGACCACTCCCAACCAAAATTAAAAATTGATAATATTTTCAAATTCTACATACCTGGAAACATAAGGATGCACACTCAATTAAATGAAATCGGTAAATTTTATATTACTGGTAACGTGAGCGACCCCCCCCCCAACCAAAATTTAAAATTGATAATATTTTCAAATTCGACGTAGCTGAACACATAGGGATGCACACTCATTTAAATGAAATCGGTTAATTTTAAATTAATGTTAATGTGTGCGACCCCCTCACCACCAAATTTTAAAATTGATAATTTTTTCAAACTCTACATACCTGGTAACATAAGGATGCATCCTCACTTAAATGAATTCGGTAAATTTTTATATAAATGGTAACCAGAGCGACTCCCCCCCCCCCCAAACAATTTATAAAATTGATAAGTCGGTAAATTGTAATTAATGGTAATGTGAGTGACCACCCACCCCCAACAAATTTGAAAATGAATAATGTTTTCTAATTCAGTGTATCTGGAAATATAAGGATGCATCCTCACTTAAATGAAATTGGTAATATTTAATTAATGGTAATGTGAGCGACCCCTCCTTTCACCGAAATTGAAAATTGATAATATTTTCAAATTCGACGTATCTGGAAACATAGGGATGCACCCTCATTTTAATGAAATAGGTACATTTTAAATTGATGGTAATGTGGGCTACTGCCACAACAAAATTGAAAATGAATATTTTCGAATTCAATGTATCTGGAAACATAAGGATGCATCCTCACTTAAATGAAATCGGTAAATATTAAATTAATGGTAATATGAGCAACCGGTTCCCCCACCAAAATTTAAAATTGATAATATTTTCAAATTCGACGTACCTGGAAACATAAGGGTGCACCCTCATTTCAATGAAATCGGTAAATTTTAAATTAACGATAATGTGGGCGACCCCCCACCCCCAACAAAATTGAAAATGAATAATGTTTTCTAATTCAGTGTATCAGGAAATATAAGGATGCATAATAACTTAAATGAAATCGAAAATTTCTAAATAGTTGTAATGTGATCGATCCCCCCCCCCCCCATCAGCGAAATTGAAAATTTGTAATATAACAATGTATCTGGAAACATAAGGATGCACCCTCATTTAATTGAAGTCGGTAAATTGTAATTAATGGTAATGTGAACGACCACCAACCCCCAACAAAATTGAAAATGAATAATGTTTTCTAATTCAGTGTATCTGGAAATATAAGGATGCATCCTAACTTAAATGAAATCGATAATTTCTAAATAGTGGTAATTTGAGCAACCCCCTCCTATCACCGAAATTGAAAATTTGTAATATTACAAAGTATCTGGAAACATAAGGATGCACCCTCATTTAATTGAAGTCGGTAAATTGTAATTAATGGTAATGTGAGCGACCACCCCCAACCAAAATTTAAAATTGATAATATTTTCAAATTCTACATACCTGGAAACATAAGGAAGCATCCTCATTTGAATGAAATCAGTAAATTTTATATTGATGGCAATGTGAGCGACCCCCCCCCCACCAAAATTTTTAAATTAATAATATTTTTAAATAAGACGTACCTGGAAACATAAGGATCCACCCTCATTCCAATAAAATCAGTAAATTTTAAATTGATGGGAATGTGAGCGACCCCCCCCCCCAACAAAATATAAAATGAATAATGTTTTTGAATACAATGTATCTGGAAAATAAGGATGCACCCTCATTTCAATGAAATAGGTACATTTTAAATTTATGCTAATGTGGGCTACCGCCACAACAAAATTGAAAATGAATAATATTTTCGAATTCAATGTATCTGGAAACATAAGGATGCATCCTCACTTAAATGAAATCGGTAAATATTAAATTAATGGTAATATGAGCAACCGGTTCCCCCACCAAAATTTAAAATTGATAATATTTTCAAACTCTACATACCTGGTAACATAAGGATGCATCCTCACTTAAATGAAATCGGTAAATTTTATATTAATGGTAAACAGAGCGACTCCCCCCCCCCCCACCAAATTCATAAATTGATAAGATTTTCAAATTAGACGTACCTGGAAACATAAGGATCCACCCTCATTCCAATTAAATCAGTAAATTTTTAATTGATGGGAATGTGAGCGACCCCCCCCCCACCAAAATATAAAATGAATAATGTTTTTGAATACAAGGTATCTGGAAAATAAGGATGCACCCTCATTTCAATGAAATCGGTAAGTTTTAGATTGATGGCAATGTGAGCGACGCCCCCCCCCAAATTTTAAAATTGATAAGATTTTCAAATTCGACCTACCTACAAACATAAGGATGCACCCTCATTTAAATGAAATCGGTAAATTTCAAATTGGTGGAATGTGAGCGACCCCCCACCCCAAACAAAATTTAAAATGAATAATGTTTTCTAATTAAGTGTATCAGGAAATATAAGGATGCATAATAACTTAGATGCAATCGATAATTTCTAAATAGTGGTAATGTGAGCGACCCCCCCCCATCAGCGAAATTGAAAATTTGTAATATTACAAAGTATCTGGAAACATAAGGATGCACCCTCTTTTAATTGAAGTCGGTAAAGTGTAATAAATGGTAATATGAGCGACCACCCACCCCCAACAAAATTAAAAATGAATAATGTTTTCTGATTCAGTGTATCTGGAAATATAAGGATGCATCCTAACTTAAATGAAATCGATAATTTCTAAATAGTTGTAATGTGAACAACCCCCTCCCATCACCGAAATTGAAAATTAGTAATATTTTCAAATTCGACGTATCTGGAAACATAAGGATGCACCCTCATATTAATGAAATAGGTACAATTTAAATTGATGGTAATGTGGGCTACCGCCACACCAAAATTAAAAATAAATAATATTTTCGAATTCAATGTATCTGGAAACATAAGGATCCACCCTCATTTCAATGAAATCGGTAAATTTTAAAGAAATAGTAATGTGAGCGACCACCCCCAACCAAAATTAACAATTGATAATATTTTCAAATTCTACATACCTGGAAACATAAGGATGCACACTCAATTAAATGAAATCGTTTAATTTTAAATTAATGTTAATGTGAGCGACCCCCTCACCACCAAAGTTTAAAATTGATAATATCTTCAAACTTTACATACCTGGAAATATAAGAATGCATCCTCACTTAAATGAAATCGGTAAATTTTATATTAATGGTAACGTGAGCGACCCCCCCCACCAAATTTATAAACTGATAAGATTTTCAAATTAGACATACCTGGAAACATAAGGATCCACCCTCATTCCAATAAAATCAGTAAATTTTAAATTGATGGAAATGTGAGCAACCCCCCCCCCACCAAAATATAAAATGATTAATGTTTTTGAATATAATGTATTTGGAAACATATGGATGCACCCTCATTTCAATGAAATAGGTACATTTAAATTTATGGTAATGTGGGCTACCGCCACAACAAAATTGAAAATGAATAATATTTTCGAATTCAATGTATCTGGAAACATAAGGATGCATCCCCACTTAAATGAAATCAGTAAATATTAAATTAATGGTAATATGAGCAACCGGTTCCCCCACCAAAATTTAAAATTGATAATATTTTCAAACTCTACATACCTGGTAACATAAGGATGCATCCTCACATAAATGAAATCGGTAAATTTTATATTAATGGTAACCAGAGCGACTCCCCCCCCCCCTACCAAATTAATAAAATTGATAAGATTTTCAAATTAGACGTACCTGGAAACATAAGGATCCACCCTCATTCCAATAAAATCAGTAAATTTTTAATTGATGGGAATGTGAGCGACCCCCCCCCCCACCAAAATATAAAATGAATAATGTTTTTGAATACAAGGTATCTGGAAAATAAGGATGCACCCTCATTTCAATGAAATCGGTAAGTTTTAGATTGATGGCAATGTGAGCGACGCCCCCCCCCAAATTTTAAAATTGATAAGATTTTCAAATTCGACCTACCTACAAACATAAGGATGCACCCTCATTTAAATGAAATCGGTAAATTTCAAATTGGTGGAATGTGAGCGACCCCCCACCCCAAACAAAATTTAAAATGAATAATGTTTTCTAATTAAGTGTATCAGGAAATATAAGGATGCATAATAACTTAGATGCAATCGATAATTTCTAAATAGTGGTAATGTGAGCGACCCCCCCGCATCAGCGAAATTGAAAATTTGTAATATTACAAAGTATCTGGAAACATAAGGATGCACCCTCTTTTAATTGAAGTCGGTAAAGTGTAATTAATGGTAATGTGAGCGACCACCCACCCCCAACAAAATTAAAAATGAATAATGTTTTCTGATTCAGTGTATCTGGAAATATAAGGATGCATCCTAACTTAAATGAAATCGATAATTTCTAAATAGTTGTAATGTGAACAACCCCCTCCCATCACCGAAATTGAAAATTAGTAATATTTTCAAATTCGACGTATCTGGAAACATAAGGATGCACCCTCATATTAATGAAATAGGTACAATTTAAATTGATGGTAATGTGGGCTACCGCCACACCAAAATTGAAAATAAATAATATTTTCGAATTCAATGTATCTGGAAACATAAGGATCCACCCTCATTTCAATGAAATCGGTAAATTTTAAAGAAATAGTAATGTGAGCGACCACCCCCAACCAAAATTAACAATTGATAATATTTTCAAATTCTACATACCTGGAAACATAAGGATGCACACTCAATTAAATGAAATCGTTTAATTTTAAATTAATGTTAATGTGAGCGACCCCCTCACCACCAAAGTTTAAAATTGATAATATCTTCAAACTTTACATACCTGGAAATATAAGCATGCATCCTCACTTAAATGAAATCGGTAAATTTTATATTAATGGTAACGTGAGTGACCCCCCCCACCAAATTTATAAACTGATAAGATTTTCAAATTAGACATACCTGGAAACATAAGGATCCACCCTCATTCCAATAAAATCAGTAAATTTTAAATTGATGGAAATGTGAGCAACCCCCCCCCCCCACCAAAATATAAAATGATTAATGTTTTTGAATATAATGTATTTGGAAACATATGGATGCACCCTCATTTCAATGAAATAGGTACATTTAAATTTATGGTAATGTGGGCTACCGCCACAACAAAATTGAAAATGAATAATATTTTCGAATTCAATGTATCTGGAAACATAAGGATGCATCCTCACTTAAATGAAATCAGTAAATATTAAATTAATGGTAAGATGAGCAACCGGTTCCCCCACCAAAATTTAAAATTGATAATATTTTCAAACTCTACATACCTGGTAACATAAGGATGCATCCTCACATAAATGAAATCGGTAAATTTTATATTAATGGTAACCAGAGCGACTCCCCCCCCCCCTACCAAATTAATAAAATTGATAAGATTTTCAAATTAGACGTACCTGGAAACATAAGGATCCACCCTCATTCCAATAAAATCAGTAAATTTTTAATTGATGGGAATGTGAGCGACCCCCCCCCCCCCCACCAAAATATAAAATGAATAATGTTTTTGAATACAAGGTATCTGGAAAATAAGGATGCACCCTCATTTCAATGAAATCGGTAAGTTTTAGATTGATGGCAATGTGAGCGACGCCCCCCCCCAAATTTTAAAATTGATAAGATTTTCAAATTCGACCTACCTACAAACATAAGGATGCACCCTCATTTAAATGAAATCGGTAAATTTCAAATTGGTGGAATGTGAGCGACCCCCCACCCCAAACAAAATTTAAAATGAATAATGTTTTCTAATTAAGTGTATCAGGAAATATAAGGATGCATAATAACTTAGATGCAATCGATAATTTCTAAATAGTGGTAATGTAAGCGACCCCCCCGCATCAGCGAAATTGAAAATTTGCAATATTACAAAGTATCTGGAAACATAAGGATGCACCCTCTTTTAATTGAAGTCGGTAAAGTGTAATTAATAGTAATGTGAGCGACCACCCACCCCCAACAAAATTAAAAATGAGTAATGTTTTCTGATTCAGTGTATCTGGAAATATAAGGATGCATCCTAACTTAAATGAAATCGATAATTTCTAAATAGTGGTAATGTGAACAACCCCCTCCCATCACCGAAATTGAAAATTAGTAATATTTTCAAATTCGACGTATCTGGAAACATAAGGATGCACCCTCATTTTAATGAAATAGGTACATTTTAAATTGATGGTAATGTGGGCTACCGCCACACCAAAATTGAAAATAAATAATATTTTCGAATTCAATGTATCTGGAAACATAAGGATCCACCCTCATTTCAATGAAATCGGTAAATTTTAAAGATATAGTAATGTGAGCGACCACTCCCAACCAAAATTAAAAATTGATAATATTTTCAAATTCTACATACCTGGAAACATAAGGATGCACACTCAATTAAATGAAATCGGTAAATTTTATATTAATGGTAACGTGAGCGACCCCCCCCCAACCAAAATTTAAAATTGATAATATTTTCAAATTCGACGTAGCTGAACACATAGGGATGCACACTCATTTAAATGAAATCGGTTAATTTTAAATTAATGTTAATGTGTGCGACCCCCTCACCACCAAATTTTAAAATTGATAATTTTTTCAAACTCTACATACCTGGTAACATAAGGATGCATCCTCACTTAAATGAATTCGGTAAATTTTTATATAAATGGTAACCAGAGCGACTCCCCCCCCCCCACAAAGAATTTATAAAATTGATAAGTCGGTAAATTGTAATTAATGGTAATGTGAGTGACCACCCACCCCCAACAAATTTGAAAATGAATAATGTTTTCTAATTCAGTGTATCTGGAAATATAAGGATGCATCCTCACTTAAATGAAATTGGTAATATTTTATTAATGGTAATGTGAGCGACCCCTCCTTTCACCGAAATTGAAAATTGATAATATTTTCAAATTCGACGTATCTGGAAACATAGGGATGCACCCTCATTTTAATGAAATAGGTACATTTTAAATTGATGGTAATGTGGGCTACTGCCACAACAAAATTGAAAATGAATATTTTCGAATTCAATGTATCTGGAAACATAAGGATGCATCCTCACTTAAATGAAATCGGTAAATATTAAATTAATGGTAATATGAGCAACCGGTTCCCCCACCAAAATTTAAAATTGATAATATTTTCAAATTCGACGTACCTGGAAACATAAGGGTGCACCCTCATTTCAATGAAATCGGTAAATTTTAAATTAACGATAATGTGGGCGACCCCCCACCCCCAACAAAATTGAAAATGAATAATGTTTTCTAATTCAGTGTATCTGGAAATATAAGGATGCATAATAACTTAAATGAAATCGATAATTTCTAAATAGTGGTAATGTGAGCGACCCCCCCGCATCAGCGAAATTGAAAAGTTGCAATATTACAAAGTATCTGGAAACATAAGGATGCACCCTCTTTTATTTGAAGTCGGTAAAGTGTAATTAATGGTAATGTGAGCGACCACCCACCCCCAACAAAATTAAAAATGAATAATGTTTTCTGATTCAGTGTATCTGGAAATATAAGGATGCATCCTAACTTAAATGAAATCGATAATTTCTAAATAGTGGTAATGTGAACAACCCCCTCCCATCACCGAAATTGAAAATTAGTAATATTTTCAAATTCGACGTATCTGGAAACATAAGGATCCACCCTCATTTCAATGAAATCGGTAAATTTTAAAGATATAGTAATGTGAGCGACCACTCCCAACCAAAATTAAAAATTGATAATATTTTCAAATTCTACATACCTGGAAACATAAGGATGCACACTCAATTAAATGAAATCGGTAAATTTTATATTAATGGTAACGTGAGCGACCCCCCCCTAACCAAAATTTAAAATTGATAATATTTTCAAATTCGACGTAGCTGAACACATAGGGATGCACACTCATTTAAATGAAATCGGTTAATTTTAAATTAATGTTAATGTGTGCGACCCCCCTCACCACCAAATTTTAAAATTGATAATTTTTTCAAACTCTACATACCTGGTAACATAAGGATGCATCCTCACTTAAATGAATTCGGTAAATTTTTATATAAATGGTAACCAGAGCGACTCCCCCCCCCCAAAGAATTTATAAAATTGATAAGTCGGTAAATTGTAATTAATGGTAATGTGAGTGACCACCCACCCCCAACAAATTTGAAAATGAATAATGTTTTCTAATTCAGTGTATCTGGAAATATAAGGATGCATCCTCACTTAAATGAAATCGGTAAATTTTATATTAATGGTAAACAGAGCGACTCCCCCCCCCCTACCAAATTCATAAATTGATAAGATTTTTAAATTAGACGTACCTGGAAACATAAGGATCCACCCTCATTCCAATTAAATCAGTAAATTTTTAATTGATGGCAATGTGAGGGACCCCCCCCCCCAAATTTTAAAATTGATAATATTTTTAAATTAGACGTACCTGGAAACATAAGGGTGCACCCTCATTCCAATAAAATCAGTAAATTTTTAATTGATGGGAATGTGAGCGACCCCCCCCCCCACCAAAATATAAAATGAATAATGTTTTTGAATACAAGGTATCTGGAAAATAAGGATGCACCCTCATTTCAATGAAATCGGTAAGTTTTAGATTGATGGCAATGTGAGCGACGCCCCCCCCCAAATTTTAAAATTGATAAGATTTTCAAATTCGACCTACCTACAAACATAAGGATGCACCCTCATTTAAATGAAATCGGTAAATTTCAAATTGGTGGAATGTGAGCGACCCCCCACCACAAACAAAATTTAAAATGAATAATGTTTTCTAATTAAGTGTATCAGGAAATATAAGGATGCATAATAACTTAGATGCAATCGATAATTTCTAAATAGTGGTAATGTGAGCGACCCCCCCGCATCAGCGAAATTGAAAATTTGTAATATTACAAAGTATCTGGAAACATAAGGATGCACCCTCTTTTAATTGAAGTCGGTAAAGTGTAATTAATGGTAATGTGAGCGACCACCCACCCCCAACAAAATTAAAAATGAATAATGTTTTCTGATTCAGTGTATCTGGAAATATAAGGATGCATCCTAACTTAAATGAAATCGATAATTTCTAAATAGTTGTAATGTGAACAACCCCCTCCCATCACCGAAATTGAAAATTAGTAATATTTTCAAATTCGACGTATCTGGAAACATAAGGATGCACCCTCATATTAATGAAATAGGTACAATTTAAATTGATGGTAATGTGGGCTACCGCCACACCAAAATTGAAAATAAATAATATTTTCGAATTCAATGTATCTGGAAACATAAGGATCCACCCTCATTTCAATGAAATCGGTAAATTTTAAAGAAATAGTAATGTGAGCGACCACCCCCAACCAAAATTAAAAATTGATAATATTTTCAAATTCTACATACCTGGAAACATAAGGATGCACACTCAATTAAATGAAATCGTTTAATTTTAAATTAATGTTAATGTGAGCGACCCCCTCACCACCAAAGTTTAAAATTGATAATATCTTCAAACTTTACATACCTGGAAATATAAGGATGCATCCTCACTTAAATGAAATCGGTAAATTTTATATTAATGGTAACGTGAGCGACCCCCCCCCACCAAATTTATAAACTGATAAGATTTTCAAATTAGACATACCTGGAAACATAAGGATCCACCCTCATTCCAATAAAATCAGTAAATTTTAAATTGATGGAAATGTGAGCAACCCCCCCCCCCCCACCAAAATATAAAATGATTAATGTTTTTGAATATAATGTATTTGGAAACATATGGATGCACCCTTATTTTAATGAAATCGGTAAATTTTAAATAAATGGTAATGTGAGCAACCCCCCCCACCTAAATATAAAATGAATAATGTTTGTAAATAGAATGTATCTGGAAACATAAGGATGCACCCTCTATTCAATGAAATCGATAAGTTTTAGATTGATTGCAATGTTAGCGACCCCCCCCCCAAATTTTAAAATTGATAATATTTTCATATTTGACGTACCTGGAAACATAAGGGTGCACCCTCATTTCAATGAAATCGGTAAGTTTTAGATTGAGGGCAATGTGAGCGACCCCCCCCCCTCCAAAATTTTAAAATTGATAATATTTTAAAATTCGACGTACCTGGAAACATAAGGGTGCACCCTCATTTTAATGAAATTGGTAAGTTTTAGATTGATGGCAATGTGAGGGACAGCCCCCTAAATTTTAAAATTGATAATATTTTTAAATTCGACGTTCCTGGAAACATAAGGATCCACCCTCATTTCAATGAAATCGGTAAATTTTAAATAAACGGTAATGTGAGCGCCTCCCCCACCAAAATATAAAATGAATAATGTTTTTGAATACAATGTATCTGGAAACATAAGGATGCACCCCCATTTCAATGAAATTGGTAAGTTTTAGATTGATGGCAATGTGAGGGACCCCCCCCCCAAATTTTAAAATTGATAATATTTTCAAATTAGACGTACCTGGAAACATAAGGATCCACCCTCATTCCAATAAAATCAGTAAATATTAAATTGATGGAAATGTGAGCGACCCCCCCCCCCCCACCAAAATATAAAATGAATAATGTTTTTGAATACAATGTATCTGGAAAATAAGGATGCACCCTTGAGCGACCCCCCCCCAACCAAAATTTAAAATTGATAATATTTTCAAATTCGACGTAGCTGAACACATAGGGATGCACACTCATTTAAATGAAATCGGTTAATTTTAAATTAATGTTAATGTGTGCGACCCCCTCACCACCAAATTTTAAAATTGATAATTTTTTCAAACTCTACATACCTGGTAACATAAGGATGCATCCTCACTTAAATGAATTCGGTAAATTTTTATATAAATGGTAACCAGAGCGACTCCCCCCCCCCCTACCAAATTCATAAATTGATAAGATTTTTAAATTAGACGTACCTGGGAACATAAGGATCCACCCTCATTCCAATTAAATCAGTAAATTTTTAATTGATGGCAATGTGAGGGACCCCCCCCCAAATTTTAAAATTGATAATATTTTTAAATTAGACGTACCTGGAAACATAAGGGTACACCCTCATTCCAATAAAATCAGTAAATTTTTAATTGATGGGAATGTGAGCGACCCCCCCCCCCCCCACCAAAATATAAAATGAATAATGTTTTTGAATACAAGGTATCTGGAAAATAAGGATGCACCCTCATTTCAATGAAATCGGTAAGTTTTAGATTGATGGCAATGTGAGCGACGCCCCCCCCCAAATTTTAAAATTGATAAGATTTTCAAATTCGACCTACCTACAAACATAAGGATGCACCCTCATTTAAATGAAATCGGTAAATTTCAAATTGGTGGAATGTGAGCGACCCCCCACCACAAACAAAATTTAAAATGAATAATGTTTTCTAATTAAGTGTATCAGGAAATATAAGGATGCATAATAACTTAGATGCAATCGATAATTTCTAAATAGTGGTAATGTGAGCGACCCCCCCGCATCAGCGAAATTGAAAATTTGTAATATTACAAAGTATCTGGAAACATAAGGATGCACCCTCTTTTAATTGAAGTCGGTAATTTCTAAATAGTGGTAATGTGAGCGACCCCCCCGCATCAGCGAAATTGAAAATTTGCAATATTACAAAGTATCTGGAAACATAAGGATGCACCCTCTTTTAATTGAAGTCGGTAAAGTGTAATTAATGGTAATGTGAGCGACCACCCACCCCCAACAAAATTAAAAATGAATAATGTTTTCTGATTCAGTGTATCTGGAAATATAAGGATGCATCCTAACTTAAATGAAATCGATAATTTCTAAATAGTGGTAATGTGAACAACCCCCTCCCATCACCGAAATTGAAAATTAGTAATATTTTCAAATTCGACGTATCTGGAAACATAAGGATGCACCCTCATTTTAATGAAATAGGTACATTTTAAATTGATGGTAATGTGGGCTACCGCCACACCAAAATTGAAAATAAATAATATTTTCGAATTCAATGTATCTGGAAACATAAGGATCCACCCTCATTTCAATGAAATCGGTAAATTTTAAAGATATAGTAATGTGAGCGACCACTCCCAACCAAAATTAAAAATTGATAATATTTTCAAATTCTACATACCTGGAAACATAAGGATGCACACTCAATTAAATGAAATCGGTAAATTTTATATTAATGGTAACGTGAGCGACCCCCCCCCAACCAAAATTTAAAATTGATAATATTTTCAAATTCGACGTAGCTGAACACATAGGGATGCACACTCATTTAAATGAAATCGGTTAATTTTAAATTAATGTTAATGTGTGCGACCCCCTCACCACCAAATTTTAAAATTGATAATTTTTTCAAACTCTACATACCTGGTAACATAAGGATGCATCCTCACTTAAATGAATTCGGTAAATTTTTATATAAATGGTAACCAGAGCGACTCCCCCCCCCCAAAGAATTTATAAAATTGATAAGTCGGTAAATTGTAATTAATGGTAATGTGAGTGACCACCCACCCCCAACAAATTTGAAAATGAATAATGTTTTCTAATTCAGTGTATCTGGAAATATAAGGATGCATCCTCACTTAAATGAAATCGGTAAATTTTATATTAATGGTAAACAGAGCGACTCCCCCCCCCCCTACCAAATTCATAAATTGATAAGATTTTTAAATTAGACGTACCTGGAAACATAAGGATCCACCCTCATTCCAATTAAATCAGTAAATTTTTAATTGATGGCAATGTGAGGGACCCCCCCCCAAATTTTAAAATTGATAATATTTTTAAATTAGACGTACCTGGAAACATAAGGGTGCACCCTCATTCCAATAAAATCAGTAAATTTTTAATTGATGGGAATGTGAGCGACCCCCCCCCCCCCACCAAAATATAAAATGAATAATGTTTTTGAATACAAGGTATCTGGAAAATAAGGATGCACCCTCATTTCAATGAAATCGGTAAATTTCAAATTGGTGGAATGTGAGCGACCCCCCACCACAAACAAAATTTAAAATGAATAATGTTTTCTAATTAAGTGTATCAGGAAATATAAGGATGCATAATAACTTAGATGCAATCGATAATTTCTAAATAGTGGTAATGTGAGCGACCCCCCCGCATCAGCGAAATTGAAAATTTGTAATATTACAAAGTATCTGGAAACATAAGGATGCACCCTCTTTTAATTGAAGTCGGTAAAGTGTAATTAATGGTAATGTGAGCGACCACCCACCCCCAACAAAATTAAAAATGAATAATGTTTTCTGATTCAGTGTATCTGGAAATATAAGGATGCATCCTAACTTAAATGAAATCGATAATTTCTAAATAGTTGTAATGTGAACAACCCCCTCCCATCACCGAAATTGAAAATTAGTAATATTTTCAAATTCGACGTATCTGGAAACATAAGGATGCACCCTCATATTAATGAAATAGGTACAATTTAAATTGATGGTAATGTGGGCTACCGCCACACCAAAATTGAAAATAAATAATATTTTCGAATTCAATGTATCTGGAAACATAAGGATCCACCCTCATTTCAATGAAATCGGTAAATTTTAAAGAAATAGTAATGTGAGCGACCACCCCCAACCAAAATTAAAAATTGATAATATTTTCAAATTCTACATACCTGGAAACATAAGGATGCACACTCAATTAAATAAAATCGTTTAATTTTAAATTAATGTTAATGTGAGCGACCCCCTCACCACCAAAGTTTAAAATTGATAATATCTTCAAACTTTACATACCTGGAAATATAAGGATGCATCCTCACTTAAATGAAATCGGTAAATTTTATATTAATGGTAACGTGAGCGACCCCCCCCCCACCAAATTTATAAACTGATAAGATTTTCAAATTAGACATACCTGGAAACATAAGGATCCACCCTCATTCCAATAAAATCAGTAAATTTTAAATTGATGGAAATGTGAGCAACCCCCCCCCCACCAAAATATAAAATGATTAATGTTTTTGAATATAATGTATTTGGAAACATATGGATGCACCCTTATTTTAATGAAATCGGTAAATTTTAAATAAATGGTAATGTGAGCGACCCCCCCCACCTAAATATAAAATGAATAATGTTTGTAAATAGAATGTATCTGGAAACATAAGGATGCACCCTCTATTCAATGAAATCGATAAGTTTTAGATTGATGGCAATGTTAGCGACCCCCCCCCAAATTTTAAAATTGATAATATTTTCATATTTGACGTACCTGGAAACATAAGGGTGCACCCTCATTTCAATGAAATCGGTAAGTTTTAGATTGAGGGCAATGTGAGCGACCCCCCCCCTCCAAAATTTTAAAATTGATAATATTTTCAAATTCGACGTACCTGGAAACATAAGGGTGCACCCTCATTTTAATGAAATTGGTAAGTTTTAGATTGATGGCAATGTGAGGGACAACCCCCTAAATTTTAAAATGAATAATATTTTCGAATTCAATGTATCTGGAAACATAAGGATGCATCCTTACTTAAATGATATCGGTAAATATTAAATTAATGGTAATTTGAGCGCCCCCCCTCCACCAAAATATAAAATGAATAATGTTTTTGAATACAATGTATCTGGAAACATAAGGATGCACCCTCATTTCAATGAAATTGGTAAGTTTTAGATTGATGACAATGTGAGGGACCCCCCAAATTTTAAAATTGATAAGATTTTCAAATTAGACATACCTGGAAACATAAGGATCCACCCTCATTCCAATAAAATCAGTAAATTTTAAATTGATAGAAATGTGAGCAACCCCCCCCCCACCAAAATATAAAATGATTAATGTTTTTGAATACAATGTATCTGGAAACATAAGGCTGCACCCTCATTTCAATGAAATCGGTAAGTTTTTGATTGATGGAAATGTGACCGACCCCCCCCCACAAAAAGTTAAAAATTAATATGATTTTAAAATTCGATGTACCTGGAAACATAAGGATCCACCCTCATTTTAATGAAATCGGTAAATTTTAAATAAATGGTAATGTGAGTAACCCCCCCCCCCCCCACCAAAATATAAAATGAATAATGTTTTTGAATTCAATGTATCTGGAAAATAAGGATGCACCCTCATTTCAATAAAAACCGGTAAGTTTTAGATTGATGGCAATGTAAGCGACGCCCCCCCCCCAAATTTTAAAATTAATAAGATTTTTAAATTCGACCTACCTAGAAACATAAGGCTGCACCCTCATATAAATGAAATCGGTAAATTTCAAATTGATAGCAATGTGAGCGACCCCCCCCCCCAAATTTTAAAATTGATATTTTCAAATTTGACGTACCAGGAAAAATGAGGGTGCACCCTCATTTCAATGAAATTGGTAAGTTTTAGATTGATGGCATTGTGAGGGACCCCCCCCCCCCTAATTTTAAAATTGATAATATTTTTAAATTAGACGTATCTGGAAACATAAGGGTGCACCCTCATTCCAATAAAATCAGTAAATTTTAAATTGATGGGATTGTAAGCGACCCCCCCCCCCACCAAAATATAAAATGAATAATGTTTTTGAATACAATGTATCTGGAAAATAAGGATGCACCCTCATTTCAATGAAATCGGTAAGTTTTAGATTGATGGCAATGTGAGCGACGCCCCCCCCAAATTTTAAAATTGATAAGATTTTCAAATTCGACCTACCTACAAACATAAGGATGCACCCTCATTTAAATGAAATCGGTAAATTTCAAATTGGTGGAATGTGAGCGACCCCCCACCACAAACAAAATTTAAAATGAATAATGTTTTCTAATTAAGTGTATCAGGAAATATAAGGATGCATAATAACTTAGATGCAATCGATAATTTCTAAATAGTGGTAATGTGAGCGACCCCCCCGCATCAGCGAAATTGAAAATTTGTAATATTACAAAGTATCTGGAAACATAAGGATGCACCCTCTTTTAATTGAAGTCGGTAAAGTGTAATTAATGGTAATGTGAGCGACCACCCACCCCCAACAAAATTAAAAATGAATAATGTTTTCTGATTCAGTGTATCTGGAAATATAAGGATGCATCCTAACTTAAATGAAATCGATAATTTCTAAATAGTTGTAATGTGAACAACCCCCTCCCATCACCGAAATTGAAAATTAGTAATATTTTCAAATTCGACGTATCTGGAAACATAAGGATGCACCCTCATATTAATGAAATAGGTACAATTTAAATTGATGGTAATGTGGGCTACCGCCACACCAAAATTGAAAATAAATAATATTTTCGAATTCAATGTATCTGGAAACATAAGGATCCACCCTCATTTCAATGAAATCGGTAAATTTTAAAGAAATAGTAATGTGAGCGACCACCCCCAACCAAAATTAAAAATTGATAATATTTTCAAATTCTACATACCTGGAAACATAAGGATGCACACTCAATTAAATAAAATCGTTTAATTTTAAATTAATGTTAATGTGAGCGACCCCCTCACCACCAAAGTTTAAAATTGATAATATCTTCAAACTTTACATACCTGGAAATATAAGGATGCATCCTCACTTAAATGAAATCGGTAAATTTTATATTAATGGTAACGTGAGCGACCCCCCCCCCACCAAATTTATAAACTGATAAGATTTTCAAATTAGACATACCTGGAAACATAAGGATCCACCCTCATTCCAATAAAATCAGTAAATTTTAAATTGATGGAAATGTGAGCAACCCCCCCCCCACCAAAATATAAAATGATTAATGTTTTTGAATATAATGTATTTGGAAACATATGGATGCACCCTTATTTTAATGAAATCGGTAAATTTTAAATAAATGGTAATGTGAGCGACCCCCCCCACCTAAATATAAAATGAATAATGTTTGTAAATAGAATGTATCTGGAAACATAAGGATGCACCCTCTATTCAATGAAATCGATAAGTTTTAGATTGATGGCAATGTTAGCGACCCCCCCCCAAATTTTAAAATTGATAATATTTTCATATTTGACGTACCTGGAAACATAAGGGTGCACCCTCATTTCAATGAAATCGGTAAGTTTTAGATTGAGGGCAATGTGAGCGACCCCCCCCCTCCAAAATTTTAAAATTGATAATATTTTCAAATTCGACGTACCTGGAAACATAAGGGTGCACCCTCATTTTAATGAAATTGGTAAGTTTTAGATTGATGGCAATGTGAGGGACAACCCCCTAAATTTTAAAATGAATAATATTTTCGAATTCAATGTATCTGGAAACATAAGGATCCACCCTCATTCCAATAAAATCAGTAAATTTTAAATTGATAGAAATGTGAGCAACCCCCCCCCCACCAAAATATAAAATGATTAATGTTTTTGAATACAATGTATCTGGAAACATAAGGCTGCACCCTCATTTCAATGAAATCGGTAAGTTTTTGATTGATGGAAATGTGACCGACCCCCCCCCACAAAAAGTTAAAAATTAATATGATTTTAAAATTCGATGTACCTGGAAACATAAGGATCCACCCTCATTTTAATGAAATCGGTAAATTTTAAATAAATGGTAATGTGAGTAACCCCTCCCCCCCCACCAAAATATAAAATGAATAATGTTTTTGAATTCAATGTATCTGGAAAATAAGGATGCACCCTCATTTCAATAAAAACCGGTAAGTTTTAGATTGATGGCAATGTAAGCGACGCCCCCCCCCAAATTTTAAAATTAATAAGATTTTTAAATTCGACCTACCTAGAAACATAAGGCTGCACCCTCATATAAATGAAATCGGTAAATTTCAAATTGATAGCAATGTGAGCGACCCCCCCCCCCCCAAATTTTAAAATTGATATTTTCAAATTTGACGTACCAGGAAAAATGAGGGTGCACCCTCATTTCAATGAAATTGGTAAGTTTTAGATTGATGGCATTGTGAGGGACCCCCCCCCCCCTAATTTTAAAATTGATAATATTTTTAAATTAGACGTATCTGGAAACATAAGGGTGCACCCTCATTCCAATAAAATCAGTAAATTTTAAATTGATGGGATTGTAAGCGACCCCCCCCCCACCAAAATATAAAATGAATAATGTTTTTGAATACAATGTATCTGGAAAATAAGGATGCACCCTCATTTCAATGAAATCGGTAAGTTTTAGATTGATGGCAATGTGAGCGACGCCCCCCCCAAATTTTAAAATTGATAAGATTTTCAAATTCGACCTACCTACAAACATAAGGATGCACCCTCATTTAAATGAAATCGGTAAATTTCAAATTGGTGGAATGTGAGCGACCCCCCACCACAAACAAAATTTAAAATGAATAATGTTTTCTAATTAAGTGTATCAGGAAATATAAGGATGCATAATAACTTAGATGCAATCGATAATTTCTAAATAGTGGTAATGTGAGCGACCCCCCCGCATCAGCGAAATTGAAAATTTGTAATATTACAAAGTATCTGGAAACATAAGGATGCACCCTCTTTTAATTGAAGTCGGTAATTTCTAAATAGTGGTAATGTGAGCGACCCCCCCGCATCAGCGAAATTGAAAATTTGCAATATTACAAAGTATCTGGAAACATAAGGATGCACCCTCTTTTAATTGAAGTCGGTAAAGTGTAATTAATGGTAATGTGAGCGACCACCCACCCCCAACAAAATTAAAAATGAATAATGTTTTCTGATTCAGTGTATCTGGAAATATAAGGATGCATCCTAACTTAAATGAAATCGATAATTTCTAAATAGTGGTAATGTGAACAACCCCCTCCCATCACCGAAATTGAAAATTAGTAATATTTTCAAATTCGACGTATCTGGAAACATAAGGATGCACCCTCATTTTAATGAAATAGGTACATTTTAAATTGATGGTAATGTGGGCTACCGCCACACCAAAATTGAAAATAAATAATATTTTCGAATTCAATGTATCTGGAAACATAAGGATCCACCCTCATTTCAATGAAATCGGTAAATTTTAAAGATATAGTAATGTGAGCGACCACTCCCAACCAAAATTAAAAATTGATAATATTTTCAAATTCTACATACCTGGAAACATAAGGATGCACACTCAATTAAATGAAATCGGTAAATTTTATATTAATGGTAACGTGAGCGACCCCCCCCCAACCAAAATTTAAAATTGATAATATTTTCAAATTCGACGTAGCTGAACACATAGGGATGCACACTCATTTAAATGAAATCGGTTAATTTTAAATTAATGTTAATGTGTGCGACCCCCTCACCACCAAATTTTAAAATTGATAATTTTTTCAAACTCTACATACCTGGTAACATAAGGATGCATCCTCACTTAAATGAATTCGGTAAATTTTTATATAAATGGTAACCAGAGCGACTCCCCCCCCCAAAGAATTTATAAAATTGATAAGTCGGTAAATTGTAATTAATGGTAATGTGAGTGACCACCCACCCCCAACAAATTTGAAAATGAATAATGTTTTCTAATTCAGTGTATCTGGAAATATAAGGATGCATCCTCACTTAAATGAAATCGGTAAATTTTATATTAATGGTAAACAGAGCGACTCCCCCCCCCCTACCAAATTCATAAATTGATAAGATTTTTAAATTAGACGTACCTGGAAACATAAGGATCCACCCTCATTCCAATTAAATCAGTAAATTTTTAATTGATGGCAATGTGAGGGACCCCCCCCCCCCCAAATTTTAAAATTGATAATATTTTTAAATTAGACGTACCTGGAAACATAAGGGTGCACCCTCATTCCAATAAAATCAGTAAATTTTTAATTGATGGGAATGTGAGCGACCCCCCCCCCACCAAAATATAAAATGAATAATGTTTTTGAATACAAGGTATCTGGAAAATAAGGATGCACCCTCATTTCAATGAAATCGGTAAGTTTTAGATTGATGGCAATGTGAGCGACCCCCCCCCCCCAAATTTTAAAATTGATAAGATTTTCAAATTCGACCTACCTACAAACATAAGGATGCACCCTCATTTAAATGAAATCGGTAAATTTCAAATTGGTGGAATGTGAGCGACCCCCCACCACAAACAAAATTTAAAATGAATAATGTTTTCTAATTAAGTGTATCAGGAAATATAAGGATGCATAATAACTTAGATGCAATCGATAATTTCTAAATAGTGGTAATGTGAGCGACCCCCCCGCATCAGCGAAATTAAAAATTTGTAATATTACAAAGTATCTGGAAACATAAGGATGCACCCTCTTTTAATTGAAGTCGGTAAAGTGTAATTAATGGTAATGTGAGCGACCACCCACCCCCAACAAAATTAAAAATGAATAATGTTTTCTGATTCAGTGTATCTGGAAATATAAGGATGCATCCTAACTTAAATGAAATCGATAATTTCTAAATAGTTGTAATGTGAACAACCCCCTCCCATCACCGAAATTGAAAATTAGTAATATTTTCAAATTCGACGTAACTGGAAACATAAGGATGCACCCTCATATTAATGAAATAGGTACAATTTAAATTGATGGTAATGTGGGCTACCGCCACACCAAAATTGAAAATAAATAATATTTTCGAATTCAATGTATCTGGAAACATAAGGATCCACCCTCATTTCAATGAAATCGGTAAATTTTAAAGAAATAGTAATGTGAGCGACCACCCCCAACCAAAATTAAAAATTGATAATATTTTCAAATTCTACATACCTGGAAACATAAGGATGCACACTCAATTAAATGAAATCGTTTAATTTTAAATTAATGTTAATGTGAGCGACCCCCTCACCACCAAAGTTTAAAATTGATAATATCTTCAAACTTTACATACCTGGAAATATAAGGATGCATCCTCACTTAAATGAAATCGGTAAATTTTATATTAATGGTAACGTGAGCGACCCCCCCCCCCCCACCAAATTTATAAACTGATAAGATTTTCAAATTAGACATACCTGGAAACATAAGGATCCACCCTCATTCCAATAAAATCAGTAAATTTTAAATTGATGGAAATGTGAGCAACCCCCCCCCCACCAAAATATAAAATGATTAATGTTTTTGAATATAATGTATTTGGAAACATATGGATGCACCCTTATTTTAATGAAATCGGTAAATTTTAAATAAATGGTAATGTGAGCGACCCCCCCCCCCACCTAAATATAAAATGAATAATGTTTGTAAATAGAATGTATCTGGAAACATAAGGATGCACCCTCTATTCAATGAAATCGATAAGTTTTAGATTGATGGCAATGTTAGCGACCCCCCCCCAAATTTTAAAATTGATAATATTTTCATATTTGACGTACCTGGAAACATAAGGGTGCACCCTCATTTCAATGAAATCGGTAAGTTTTAGATTGAGGGCAATGTGAGCGACCCCCCCCCTCCAAAATTTTAAAATTGATAATATTTTCAAATTCGACGTACCTGGAAACATAAGGGTGCACCCTCATTTTAATGAAATTGGTAAGTTTTAGATTGATGGCAATGTGAGGGACAACCCCCTAAATTTTAAAATTGATAATATTTTTAAATTCGACGTTCCTGGAAACATAAGGATCCACCCTCATTTCAATGAAATCGGTAAATTTTAAATAAACGGTAATGTGAGCGCCTCCCCCACCAAAATATAAAATGAATAATGTTTTTGAATACAATGTATCTGGAAACATAAGGATGCACCCTCATTTCAATGAAATTGGTAAGTTTTAGATTGATGGCAATGTGAGGGACCCCCCCCCCCAAATTTTAAAATTGATAATATTTTCAAATTAGACGTACCTGGAAACATAAGGATCCACCCTCATTCCAATAAAATCAGTAAATATTAAATTGATGGAAATGTGAGCGACCCCCCCCCCCCCCCACCAAAATATAAAATGAATAATATTTTTGAATACAATGTATCTGGTAACATAAGGGTGCACCCTCATTTCAATGAAATCGGTAAGTTTTAGATTGATAGCAATGTGAGCGACGCCCCCCCCCCCCCAAATTTTAAAATTGATAAGATTTTCAAATTCGACCTACCTAGAAACATAAGGATGCAACCTTATTTAAATGAAATCGGTAAAATTTAAATTAACGATAATGTGGGCAACCCCCACCCCCAACAAAATTTAAAATGAATAATGTTTTCTAATTAAGTGTATCAGGAAATATAAGGATGCATAATAACTTAAATGAAATCGATAATTTCTAAATAGTGGTAATGTGAGCGACCCCCCCCCCATCAGCGAAATTGAAAATTTGTAATATTACAAAGTATCTGGAAACATAAGGATGCACCCTCTTTTAATTGAAGTCGGTAAATTGTAATTAATGGTAATGTGAGCGACCACCCACCCCCAACAAAATTGAAAATGAATAATGTTTTCTAATTCAGTGTATCTGGAAATATAAGGATGCATCCTCACTTAAATGAAATTGGTAATATTTCAATTAATGGTAATGTGAGCAACCCCTCCTTTCACCGAAATTGAAAATTGATAATATTTTCAAATTCGACGTATCTGCAAACATAAGGATGCACACTCAATTAAATGAAATCGTTTAATTTTAAATTAATGTTAATGTGAGCGACCCCCTCACCACCAAAGTTTAAAATTGATAATATCTTCAAACTTTACATACCTGGAAATATAAGGATGCATCCTCACTTAAATGAAATCGGTAAATTTTATATTAATGGTAACGTGAGCGACCCCCCCCAACCAAAATTTAAAATTGATAATATTTTCAAATTCGACGTAGCTGAACACATAGGGATGCACACTCATTTAAATGAAATCGGTTAATTTTAAATTAATGTTAATGTGTGCGACCCCCTCACCACCAAATTTTAAAATTGATAATTTTTTCAAACTCTACATACCTGGTAACATAAGGATGCATCCTCACTTAAATGAATTCGGTAAATTTTTATATAAATGGTAACCAGAGCGCCTCCCCCCCCCCCCCCAGAAGAATTTATAAAATTGATAATATTTTCAAATTAGACGTACCTGGAAACATAAGGATCCACCCTCATTCCAATAAAATCAGTAAATTTTGAATTGATGGGAATGTGAGCGACCCCCCCCCCCCCAACAAAATATAAAATGAATAATGTTTTTGAATACAATGTGTCTGGAAAATAAGGATGCACCCTTATTTCAATGAAATAGGTACATTTTAAATTGATGGTAATGTGGGCTACCGCCACAACAAAATTGAAAATGAATAATATTTTCGAATTCAATGTATCTGGAAACATAAGGATGCATCCTTACTTAAATGATATCGGTAAATATTAAATTAATGGTAATTTGAGCGCCCCCCCTCCACCAAAATATAAAATGAATAATGTTTTTGAATACAATGTATCTGGAAACATAAGGATGCACCCTCATTTCAATGAAATTGGTAAGTTTTAGATTGATGACAATGTGAGGGACCCCCCCAAATTTTAAAATTGATAAGATTTTCAAATTAGACATACCTGGAAACATAAGGATCCACCCTCATTCCAATAAAATCAGTAAATTTTAAATTGATGGAAATGTGAGCAACCCCCCCCCCCCCACCAAAATATAAAATGATTAATGTTTTTGAATACAATGTATCTGGAAACATAAGGCTGCACCCTCATTTCAATGAAATCGGTAAGTTTTTGATTGATGGAAATGTGACCAACCCCCCCCCACAAAAAGTTAAAAATTAATATGATTTTAAAATTTGATGTACCTGGAAACATAAGGATCCACCCTCATTTTAATGAAATCGGTAAATTTTAAATAAATGGTAATGTGAGTAACCCCCCCCCCCCCCCAAAATATAAAATGAATAATGTTTTTGAATTCAATGTATCTGGAAAATAAGGATGCACCCTCATTTCAATAAAAACCGGTAAGTTTTAGATTGATGGCAATGTAAGCGACGCCCCCCCCCCAAATTTTAAAATTAATAAGATTTTTAAATTCAACCTACCTAGAAACATAAGGCTGCACCCTCATATAAATGAAATCGGTAAATTTCAAATTGATAGCAATGTGAGCGACCACCCCCCCCCCAAATTTTAAAATTGATATTTTCAAATTTGACGTACCAGGAAAAATGAGGGTGCACCCTCATTTCAATGAAATTGGTAAGTTTTAGATTGATGGCATTGTGAGGGACCCCCCCCCTAATTTTAAAATTGATAATATTTTTAAATTAGACGTATCTGGAAACATAAGGGTGCACCCTCGTTCCAATAAAATCAGTAAATTTTAAATTGATGGGATTGTAAGCGACCCCCCCCCCCACCAAAATATAAAATGAATAATGTTTTTGAATACAATGTATCTGGAAAATAAGGATGCACCCTCATTTCAATAAAATCGGTAAGTTTTAGATTGAAGGCAATGTGAGCGACGCCCCCCCCCAAATTTTAAAATTAATAAGATTTTCAAATTCGACCTACCTAGAAACATAAGGATGCACCCTCATTTAAATGAAATAGCTAAATTTCAAATTGATGGAAATGTGAGCGACCCCCCCCCCACAAAAATATAAAATGAATAATGTTTTTGAATAAAATGTATCTGGAAACATAAGGATGCACCCTCATTTCAATGAAATTGGTAAGTTTTAGATTGATGACAATTTAGATTGATAGCAATGTGAGCGACGCCCCCCCCCCCAAATTTTAAAATTGATAAGATTATCAAATTCGACCTACCTAGGAACATAAGGATGCACCCTCTATTCAATGAAATCGATAAGTTTTAGATTGATGGCAATGTTAGCGACCCCCCCCCCAAATTTTAAAATTGATAATATTTTCATATTTGACGTACCTGGAAACATAAGGGTGCACCCTCATTTCAATGAAATCGGTAAGTTTTAGATTGAGGGCAATGTGAGCGACCCCCCTCCAACCAAAATATAAAATGAATAATGTTTTTGAATACAATGTATCTGGAAACATAAGGGTGCACCCTCATTTCAATGAAATCGGTAAGTTTTAGATTGATAGCAATGTGAGTGACGCCCCCCCCAAATTTTAAAATTGATAAGATTTTCAAATTCGACCTACCTAGAAACATAAGGATGCAACCTTATTTAAATGAAATCGGTAAAATTTAAATTAACGATAATGTGGGCGACCCCCCACCCCCAACAAAATTTAAAATGAATAATGTTTTCTAATTAAGTGTATCAGGAAATATAAGGATGCATAATAACTTAAATGAAATCGATAATTTCTAAATAGTGGTAATGTGAGCGACCCCCCCCCCCATCAGCGAAATTGAAAATTTGTAATATTACAAAGTATCTGGAAACATAAGGATGCACCCTCTTTTAATTGAAGTCGGTAAATTGTAATTAATGGTAATGTGAGCGACCACCCACCCCCAACAAAATTGAAAATGAATAATGTTTTCTAATTCAGTGTATCTGGAAATATAAGGATGCATCCTCACTTAAATGAAATTGGTAATATTTCAATTAATGGTAATGTGAGCAACCCCTCCTTTCACCGAAATTGAAAATTGATAATATTTTCAAATTCGACGTATCTGCAAACATAAGGATGCACACTCAATTAAATGAAATCGTTTAATTTTAAATTAATGTTAATGTGAGCGACCCCCTCACCACCAAAGTTTAAAATTGATAATATCTTCAAACTTTACATACCTGGAAATATAAGGATGCATCCTCACTTAAATGAAATCGGTAAATTTTATATTAATGGTAACGTGAGCGACCCCCCCCAACCAAAATTTAAAATTGATAATATTTTCAAATTCGACGTAGCTGAACACATAGGGATGCACACTCATTTAAATGAAATCGGTTAATTTTAAATTAATGTTAATGTGTGCGACCCCCTCACCACCAAATTTTAAAATTGATAATTTTTTCAAACTCTACATACCTGGTAACATAAGGATGCATCCTCACTTAAATGAATTCGGTAAATTTTTATATAAATGGTAACCAGAGCGACTCCCCCCCCCCAAAGAATTTATAAAATTGATAATATTTTCAAATTAGACGTACCTGGAAACATAAGGATCCACCCTCATTCCAATAAAATCAGTAAATTTTGAATTGATGGGAATGTGAGCGACCCCCCCCCCCCAACAAAATATAAAATGAATAATGTTTTTGAATACAATGTGTCTGGAAAATAAGGATGCACCCTTATTTCAATGAAATAGGTACATTTTAAATTGATGGTAATGTGGGCTACCGCCACAACAAAATTGAAAATGAATAATATTTTCGAATTCAATGTATCTGGAAACATAAGGATGCATCCTTACTTAAATGATATCGGTAAATATTAAATTAATGGTAATTTGAGCGCCCCCCCTCCACCAAAATATAAAATCAATAATGTTTTTGAATACAATGTATCTGGAAACATAAGGATGCACCCTCATTTCAATGAAATTGGTAAGTTTTAGATTGATGACAATGTGAGGGACCCCCCCAAATTTTAAAATTGATAAGATTTTCAAATTAGACATACCTGGAAACATAAGGATCCACCCTCATTCCAATAAAATCAGTAAATTTTAAATTGATGGAAATGTGAGCAACCCCCCCCCCACCAAAATATAAAATGATTAATGTTTTTGAATACAATGTATCTGGAAACATAAGGCTGCACCCTCATTTCAATGAAATCGGTAAGTTTTTGATTGATGGAAATGTGACCGACCCCCCCCCCCACAAAAAGTTAAAAATTAATATGATTTTAAAATTCGATGTACCTGGAAACATAAGGATCCACCCTCATTTTAATGAAATCGGTAAATTTTAAATAAATGGTAATGTGAGTAACCCCCCCCCCCCACCAAAATATAAAATGAATAATGTTTTTGAATTCAATGTATCTGGAAAATAAGGATGCACCCTCATTTCAATAAAAACCGGTAAGTTTTAGATTGATGGCAATGTAAGCGACGCCCCCCCCCCCAAATTTTAAAATTAATAAGATTTTTAAATTCGACCTACCTAGAAACATAAGGCTGCACCCTCATATAAATGAAATCGGTAAATTTCAAATTGATAGCAATGTGAGCGACCCCCCCCCCCCAAATTTTAAAATTGATATTTTCAAATTTGACGTACCAGGAAAAATGAGGGTGCACCCTCATTTCAATGAAATTGGTAAGTTTTAGATTGATGGCATTGTGAGGGACCCCCCCCCCCTAATTTTAAAATTGATAATATTTTTAAATTAGACGTATCTGGAAACATAAGGGTGCACCCTCATTCCAATAAAATCAGTAAATTTTAAATTGATGGGATTGTAAGCGACCCCCCCCCCACCAAAATATAAAATGAATAATGTTTTTGAATACAATGTATCTGGAAAATAAGGATGCACCCTCATTTCAATGAAATCGGTAAGTTTTAGATTGATGGCAATGTGAGCGACGCCCCCCCCAAATTTTAAAATTGATAAGATTTTCAAATTCGACCTACCTACAAACATAAGGATGCACCCTCATTTAAATGAAATCGGTAAATTTCAAATTGGTGGAATGTGAGCGACCCCCCACCACAAACAAAATTTAAAATGAATAATGTTTTCTAATTAAGTGTATCAGGAAATATAAGGATGCATAATAACTTAGATGCAATCGATAATTTCTAAATAGTGGTAATGTGAGCGACCCCCCCGCATCAGCGAAATTGAAAATTTGTAATATTACAAAGTATCTGGAAACATAAGGATGCACCCTCTTTTAATTGAAGTCGGTAAAGTGTAATTAATTGTAATGTTAGCGACAACCCACCCCCAACAAAATTAAAAATGAATAATGTTTTCTGATTCAGTGTATCTGGAAATATAAGGATGCATCCTAACTTAAATGAAATCGATAATTTCTAAATAGTGGTAATGTGAGCGACCCCCCCGCATCAGCGAAATTGAAAATTTGCAATATTACAAAGTATCTGGAAACATAAGGATGCACCCTCTTTTAATTGAAGTCGGTAAAGTGTAATTAATGGTAATGTGAGCGACCACCCACCCCCAACAAAATTAAAAATGAATAATGTTTTCTGATTCAGTGTATCTGGAAATATAAGGATGCATCCTAACTTAAATGAAATCGATAATTTCTAAATAGTGGTAATGTGAACAACCCCCTCCCATCACCGAAATTGAAAATTAGTAATATTTTCAAATTCGACGTATCTGGAAACATAAGGATGCACCCTCATTTTAA
Source organism: Aelia acuminata (assembly GCA_911387785.2). Taxonomy (NCBI): domain Eukaryota; kingdom Metazoa; phylum Arthropoda; class Insecta; order Hemiptera; family Pentatomidae; genus Aelia; species Aelia acuminata. Next base: position 10,576,459 of record OU426985.1, read on the forward strand.
TGAAATAGGTACATTTTAAATTGATGGTAATGTGGGCTACCGCCACACCAAAATTGAAAATAAATAATATTTTCGAATTCAATGTATCTGGAAACATAAGGATCCACCCTCATTTCAATGAAATCGGTAAATTTTAAAGATATAGTAATGTGAGCGACCACTCCCAACCAAAATTAAAAATTGATAATATTTTCAAATTCTACATACCTGGAAACATAAGGATGCACACTCAATTAAATGAAATCGGTAAATTTTATATTAATGGTACCGTGAGCGACCCCCCCCCAACCAAAATTTAAAATTGATAATATTTTCAAATTCGACGTAGCTGAACACATAGGGATGCACACTCATTTAAATGAAATCGGTTAATTTTAAATTAATGTTAATGTGTGCGACCCCCTCACCACCAAATTTTAAAATTGATAATTTTTTCAAACTCTACATACCTGGTAACATAAGGATGCATCCTCACTTAAATGAATTCGGTAAATTTTTATATAAATGGTAACCAGAGCGACTCCCCCCCCCAAAGAATTTATAAAATTGATAAGTCGGTAAATTGTAATTAATGGTAATGTGAGTGACCACCCACCCCCAACAAATTTGAAAATGAATAATGTTTTCTAATTCAGTGTATCTGGAAATATAAGGATGCATCCTCACTTAAATGAAATCGGTAAATTTTATATTAATGGTAAACAGAGCGACTCCCCCCCCCCCTACCAAATTCATAAATTGATAAGATTTTTAAATTAGACGTACCTGGAAACATAAGGATCCACCCTCATTCCAATTAAATCAGTAAATTTTTAATTGATGGCAATGTGAGGGACCCCCCCCCCCCAAATTTTAAAATTGATAATATTTTTAAATTAGACGTACCTGGAAACATAAGGGTGCACCCTCATTCCAATAAAATCAGTAAATTTTTAATTGATGGGAATGTGAGCGACCCCCCCCCCCCCAACCAAAATATAAAATGAATAATGTTTTTGAATACAAGGTATCTGGAAAATAAGGATGCACCCTCATTTCAATGAAATCGGTAAGTTTTAGATTGATGGCAATGTGAGCGACGCCCCCCCCCCAAATTTTAAAATTGATAAGATTTTCAAATTCGACCTACCTACAAACATAAGGATGCACCCTCATTTAAATGAAATCGGTAAATTTCAAATTGGTGGAATGTGAGCGACCCCCCACCACAAACAAAATTTAAAATGAATAATGTTTTCTAATTAAGTGTATCAGGAAATATAAGGATGCATAATAACTTAGATGCAATCGATAATTTCTAAATAGTGGTAATGTGAGCGACCCCCCCGCATCAGCGAAATTAAAAATTTGTAATATTACAAAGTATCTGGAAACATAAGGATGCACCCTCTTTTAATTGAAGTCGGTAAAGTGTAATTAATGGTAATGTGAGCGACCACCCACCCCCAACAAAATTAAAAATGAATAATGTTTTCTGATTCAGTGTATCTGGAAATATAAGGATGCATCCTAACTTAAATGAAATCGATAATTTCTAAATAGTTGTAATGTGAACAACCCCCTCCCATCACCGAAATTGAAAATTAGTAATATTTTCAAATTCGACGTAACTGGAAACATAAGGATGCACCCTCATATTAATGAAATAGGTACAATTTAAATTGATGGTAATGTGGGCTACCGCCACACCAAAATTGAAAATAAATAATATTTTCGAATTCAATGTATCTGGAAACATAAGGATCCACCCTCATTTCAATGAAATCGGTAAATTTTAAAGAAATAGTAATGTGAGCGACCACCCCCAACCAAAATTAAAAATTGATAATATTTTCAAATTCTACATACCTGGAAACATAAGGATGCACACTCAATTAAATGAAATCGTTTAATTTTAAATTAATGTTAATGTGAGCGACCCCCTCACCACCAAAGTTTAAAATTGATAATATCTTCAAACTTTACATACCTGGAAATATAAGGATGCATCCTCACTTAAATGAAATCGGTAAATTTTATATTAATGGTAACGTGAGCGACCCCCCCCCCACCAAATTTATAAACTGATAAGATTTTCAAATTAGACATACCTGGAAACATAAGGATCCACCCTCATTCCAATAAAATCAGTAAATTTTAAATTGATGGAAATGTGAGCAACCCCCCCCCCACCAAAATATAAAATGATTAATGTTTTTGAATATAATGTATTTGGAAACATATGGATGCACCCTTATTTTAATGAAATCGGTAAATTTTAAATGAATGGTAATGTGAGCGACCCCCCCCCACCTAAATATAAAATGAATAATGTTTGTAAATAGAATGTATCTGGAAACATAAGGATGCACCCTCTATTCAATGAAATCGATAAGTTTTAGATTGATGGCAATGTTAGCGACCCCCCCCCAAATTTTAAAATTGATAATATTTTCATATTTGACGTACCTGGAAACATAAGGGTGCACCCTCATTTCAATGAAATCGGTAAGTTTTAGATTGAGGGCAATGTGAGCGACCCCCCCCCCCTCCAAAATTTTAAAATTGATAATATTTTCAAATTCGACGTACCTGGAAACATAAGGGTGCACCCTCATTTTAATGAAATTGGTAAGTTTTAGATTGATGGCAATGTGAGGGACAACCCCCTAAATTTTAAAATTGATAATATTTTTAAATTCGACGTTCCTGGAAACATAAGGATCCACCCTCATTTCAATGAAATCGGTAAATTTTAAATAAACGGTAATGTGAGCGCCTCCCCCACCAAAATATAAAATGAATAATGTTTTTGAATACAATGTATCTGGAAACATAAGGATGCACCCTCATTTCAATGAAATTGGTAAGTTTTAGATTGATGGCAATGTGAGGGACCCCCCCCCAAATTTTAAAATTGATAATATTTTCAAATTAGACGTACCTGGAAACATAAGGATCCACCCTCATTCCAATAAAATCAGTAAATATTAAATTGATGGAAATGTGAGCGACCCCCCCCCCCCCACCAAAATATAAAATGAATAATATTTTTGAATACAATGTATCTGGTAACATAAGGGTGCACCCTCATTTCAATGAAATCGGTAAGTTTTAGATTGATAGCAATGTGAGCGACGCCCCCCCCCCAAATTTTAAAATTGATAAGATTTTCAAATTCGACCTACCTAGAAACATAAGGATGCAACCTTATTTAAATGAAATCGGTAAAATTTAAATTAACGATAATGTGGGCGACCCCCCACCCCCAACAAAATTTAAAATGAATAATGTTTTCTAATTAAGTGAATCAGGAAATATAAGGATGCATAATAACTTAAATGAAATCGATAATTTCTAAATAGTGGTAATGTGAGCGACCCCCCCCCCCCATCAGCGAAATTGAAAATTTGTAATATTACAAAGTATCTGGAAACATAAGGATGCACCCTCTTTTAATTGAAGTCGGTAAATTGTAATTAATGGTAATGTGAGCGACCACCCACCCCCAACAAAATTGAAAATGAATAATGTTTTCTAATTCAGTGTATCTGGAAATATAAGGATGCATCCTCACTTAAATGAAATTGGTAATATTTCAATTAATGGTAATGTGAGCAACCCCTCCTTTCACCGAAATTGAAAATTGATAATATTTTCAAATTCGACGTATCTGCAAACATAAGGATGCACACTCAATTAAATGAAATCGTTTAATTTTAAATTAATGTTAATGTGAGCGACCCCCTCACCACCAAAGTTTAAAATTGATAATATCTTCAAACTTTACATACCTGGAAATATAAGGATGCATCCTCACTTAAATGAAATCGGTAAATTTTATATTAATGGTAACGTGAGCGACCCCCCCCAACCAAAATTTAAAATTGATAATATTTTCAAATTCGACGTAGCTGAACACATAGGGATGCACACTCATTTAAATGAAATCGGTTAATTTTAAATTAATGTTAATGTGTGCGACCCCCTCACCACCAAATTTTAAAATTGATAATTTTTTCAAACTCTACATACCTGGTAACATAAGGATGCATCCTCACTTAAATGAATTCGGTAAATTTTTATATAAATGGTAACCAGAGCGACTCCCCCCCCCAAAGAATTTATAAAATTGATAATATTTTCAAATTAGACGTACCTGGAAACATAAGGATCCACCCTCATTCCAATAAAATCAGTAAATTTTGAATTGATGGGAATGTGAGCGACCCCCCCCCCCCAACAAAATATAAAATGAATAATGTTTTTGAATACAATGTATCTGGAAACATAAGGATGCACCCTCATTTCAATGAAATTGGTAAGTTTTAGATTGATGACAATGTGAGGGACCCCCCCAAATTTTAAAATTGATAAGATTTTCAAATTAGACATACCTGGAAACATAAGGATCCACCCTCATTCCAATAAAATCAGTAAATTTTAAATTGATGGAAATGTGAGCAACCCCCCCCCCCCACCAAAATATAAAATGATTAATGTTTTTGAATACAATGTATCTGGAAACATAAGGCTGCACCCTCATTTCAATGAAATCGGTATGTTTTTGATTGATGGAAATGTGACCGACCCCCCCCCACAAAAAGTTAAAAATTAATATGATTTTAAAATTCGATGTACCTGGAAACATAAGGATCCACCCTCATTTTAATGAAATCGGTAAATTTTAAATAAATGGTAATGTGAGTAACCCCCCCCCCCACCAAAATATAAAATGAATAATGTTTTTGAATTCAATGTATCTGGAAAATAAGGATGCACCCTCATTTCAATAAAAACCGGTAAGTTTTAGATTGATGGCAATGTAAGCGACGCCCCCCCCCCCAAATTTTAAAATTAATAAGATTTTTAAATTCGACCTACCTAGAAACATAAGGCTGCACCCTCATTTAAATGAAATCGGTAAATTTCAAATTGATAGCAATGTGAGCGACCCCCCCCCCCTCAAATTTTAAAATTGATATTTTCAAATTTGACGTACCAGGAAAAATGAGGGTGCACCCTCATTTCAATGAAATTGGTAAGTTTTAGATTGATGGCATTGTGAGGGACCCCCCCCCCTAATTTTAAAATTGATAATATTTTTAAATTAGACGTATCTGGAAACATAAGGGTGCACCCTCATTCCAATAAAATCAGTAAATTTTAAATTGATGGGATTGTAAGCGACCCCCCCCCCCCCCCACCAAAATATAAAATGAATAATGTTTTTGAATACAATGTATCTGGAAAATAAGGATGCACCCTCATTTCAATAAAATCGGTAAGTTTTAGATTGAAGGCAATGTGAGCGACGCCCCCCCCCAAATTTTAAAATTAATAAGATTTTCAAATTCGACCTACCTAGAAACATAAGGATGCACCCTCATTTAAATGAAATAGCTAAATTTCAAATTGATGGAAATGTGAGCGACCCCCCCCCCACAAAAATATAAAATGAATAATGTTTTTGAATAAAATGTATCTGGAAACATAAGGATGCACCCTCATTTCAATGAAATTGGTAAGTTTTAGATTGATGACAATTTAGATTGATAGCAATGTGAGCGACGCCCCCCCCCCCCCCCAAATTTTAAAATTGATAAGATTTTCAAATTCGACCTACCTAGGAACATAAGGATGCACCCTCTATTCAATGAAATCGATAAGTTTTAGATTGATGGCAATGTTAGCGACCCCCCCCCAAATTTTAAAATTGATAAGATTTTCAAATTCGACCTACCTAGAAACATAAGGATGCAACCTTATTTAAATGAAATCGGTAAAATTTAAATTAACGATAATGTGGGCGACCCCCCACCCCCAACAAAATTTAAAATGAATAATGTTTTCTAATTAAGTGTATCAGGAAATATAAGGATGCATAATAACTTAAATGAAATCGATAATTTCTAAATAGTGGTAATGTGAGCGACCCCCCCCCCCCCCCATCAGCGAAATTGAAAATTTGTAATATTACAAAGTATCTGGAAACATAAGGATGCACCCTCTTTTAATTGAAGTAGGTAAATTGTAATTAATGGTAATGTGAGCGACCACCCACCCCCAACAAAATTGAAAATGAATAATGTTTTCTAATTCAGTGTATCTGGAAATATAAGGATGCATCCTCACTTAAATGAAATTGGTAATATTTCAATTAATGGTAATGTGAGCAACCCCTCCTTTCACCGAAATTGAAAATTGATAATATTTTCAAATTCGACGTATCTGCAAACATAAGGATGCACACTCAATTAAATGAAATCGTTTAATTTTAAATTAATGTTAATGTGAGCGACCCCCTCACCACCAAAGTTTAAAATTGATAATATCTTCAAACTTTACATACCTGGAAATATAAGGATGCATCCTCACTTAAATGAAATCGGTAAATTTTATATTAATGGTAACGTGAGCGACCCCCCCCCCAACCAAAATTTAAAATTGATAATATTTTCAAATTCGACGTAGCTGAACACATAGGGATGCACACTCATTTAAATGAAATCGGTTAATTTTAAATTAATGTTAATGTGTGCGACCCCCCTCACCACCAAATTTTAAAATTGATAATTTTTTCAAACTCTACATACCTGGTAACATAAGGATGCATCCTCACTTAAATGAATTCGGTAAATTTTTATATAAATGGTAACCAGAGCGACTCCCCCCCCCCCAAAGAATTTATAAAATTGATAATATTTTCAAATTAGACGTACCTGGAAACATAAGGATCCACCCTCATTCCAATAAAATCAGTAAATTTTGAATTGATGGGAATGTGAGCGACCCCCCCCCCCCCAACAAAATATAAAATGAATAATGTTTTTGAATACAATGTGTCTGGAAAATAAGGATGCACCCTTATTTCAATGAAATAGGTACATTTTAAATTGATGGTAATGTGGGCTACCGCCACAACAAAATTGAAAATGAATAATATTTTCGAATTCAATGTATCTGGAAACATAAGGATGCATCCTTACTTAAATGATATCGGTAAATATTAAATTAATGGTAATTTGAGCGCCCCCCCTCCACCAAAATATAAAATGAATAATGTTTTTGAATACAATGTATCTGGAAACATAAGGATGCACCCTCATTTCAATGAAATTGGTAAGTTTTAGATTGATGACAATGTGAGGGACCCCCCCAAATTTTAAAATTGATAAGATTTTCAAATTAGACATACCTGGAAACATAAGGATCCACCCTCATTCCAATAAAATCAGTAAATTTTAAATTGATGGAAATGTGATCAACCCCCCCCCCCCCACCAAAATATAAAATGATTAATGTTTTTGAATACAATGTATCTGGAAACATAAGGCTGCACCCTCATTTCAATGAAATTCGTAAGTTTTTGATTGATGGAAATGTGACCGACCCCCCCCCACAAAAAGTTAAAAATTAATATGATTTTAAAATTCGATGTACCTGGAAACATAAGGATCCACCCTCATTTTAATGAAATCGGTAAATTTTAAATAAATGGTAATGTGAGTAACCCCCCCCCCCCCCACCAAAATATAAAATGAATAATGTTTTTGAATTCAATGTATCTGGAAAATAAGGATGCACCCTCATTTCAATAAAAACCGGTAAGTTTTAGATTGATGGCAATGTAAGCGACGCCCCCCCCCCCCCAAATTTTAAAATTAATAAGATTTTTAAATTCGACCTACCTAGAAACATAAGGCTGCACCCTCATATAAATGAAATCGGTAAATTTCAAATTGATAGCAATGTGAGCGATCCCCCCCCCCAAATTTTAAAATTGATATTTTCAAATTTGACGTACCAGGAAAAATGAGGGTGCACCCTCATTTCAATGAAATTGGTAAGTTTTAGATTGATGGCATTGTGAGGGACCCCCCCCCCTAATTTTAAAATTGATAATATTTTTAAATTAGACGTATCTGGAAACATAAGGGTGCACCCTCGTTCCAATAAAATCAGTAAATTTTAAATTGATGGGATTGTAAGCGACCCCCCCCCCCCACCAAAATATAAAATGAATAATGTTTTTGAATACAATGTATCTGGAAAATAAGGATGCACCCTCATTTCAATAAAATCGGTAAGTTTTAGATTGAAGGCAATGTGAGCGACGCCCCCCCCCAAATTTTAAAATTAATAAGATTTTCAAATTCGACCTACCTAGAAACATAAGGATGCACCCTCATTTAAATGAAATAGCTAAATTTCAAATTGATGGAAATGTGAGCGACCCCCCCCCCCCCCCCACAAAAATATAAAATGAATAATGTTTTTGAATAAAATGTATCTGGAAACATAAGGATGCACCCTCATTTCAATGAAATTGGTAAGTTTTAGATTGATGACAATTTAGATTGATAGCAATGTGAGCGACGCCCCCCCCCCAAATTTTAAAATTGATAAGATTTTCAAATTCGACCTACCTAGGAACATAAGGATGCACCCTCTATTCAATGAAATCGGTAAGTTTTAGATTGATGGCAATGTGAGGGACCCCCCCCCCCAAATTTTAAAATTGATAATATTTTCAAATTAGACGTACCTGGAAACATAAGGATCCACCCTCATTCCAATAAAATAAGTAAATATTAAATTGATGGAAATGTGAGCGACCCCCCCCCCCACCAAAATTTAAAATGAATAATATTTTTGAATACAATGTATCTGGTAACATAAGGATTCACCCTCATTTCAATGAAATCGGTAAGTTTTAGATTGATAGCAATGTGAGCGACGCCCCCCCCCCCCCAATTTTAAAATTGATAAGATTTTCAAATTCGACCTACCTAGAAACATAAGGATGCAACCTTATTTAAATGAAATCGGTAAAATTTAAATTAATGATAATGTGGGCGACCCCCCACCCCCAACAAAATTTAAAATGAATAATGTTTTCTAATTAAGTGTATCAGGAAATATAAGGATGCATAATAACTTAAATGAAATCGATAATTTCTAAATAGTGGTAATGTGAGCGACCCCCCCGCATCAGCGAAATTGAAAATTTGTTATATTACAAAGTATCTGGAAACATAAGGATGCACCCTCTTTTAATTGAAGTCGGTAAAGTGTAATTAATGGTAATGTGAGCGACCACCCACCCCCAACAAAATTAAAAATGAATAATGTTTTCTGATTCAGTGTATCTGGAAATATAAGGATGCATCCTAACTTAAATGAAATCGATAATTTCTAAATAGTTGTAATGTGAACAACCCCCTCCCATCACCGAAATTGAAAATTAGTAATATTTTCAAATTCGACGTATCTGGAAACATAAGGATGCACCCTCATATTAATGAAATAGGTACAATTTAAATTGATGGTAATGTGGGCTACCGCCACACCAAAATATAAAATGATTAATGTTTTTGAATACAATGTATCTGGAAACATAAGGCTGCACCCTCATTTCAATGAAATCGGTAAGTTTTTGATTGATGGAAATGTGACCGACCCCCCCCCCCCCCACAAAAAGTTAAAAATTAATATGATTTTAAAATTCGATGTACCTGGAAACATAAGGATCCACCCTCATTTTAATGAAATCGGTAAATTTCAAATTGATAGCAATGTGAGCGACCCCCCCTCCAAATTTTAAAATTGATATTTTCAAATTTGACGTACCAGGAAAAATGAGGGTGCACCCTCATTTCAATGAAATTGGTAAGTTTTAGATTGATGGCATTGTGAGGGACCCCCCCCCCTAATTTTAAAATTGATAATATTTTTAAATTAGACGTATCTGGAAACATAAGGGTGCACCCTCATTCCAATAAAATCAGTAAATTTTAAATTGATGGGATTGTAAGCGACCCCCCCCCCCCACCAAAATATAAAATGAATAATGTTTTTGAATACAATGTATCTGGAAAATGAGGATGCACCCTCATTTCAATAAAATCGGTAAGTTTTAGATTGATGGCAATGTGAGCGACGCCCCCCCCCCAAATTTTAAAATTAATAAGATTTTCAAATTCGACCTACCTAGAAACATAAGGATGCACCCTCATTTAAATGAAATAGCTAAATTTCAAATTGATGGAAATGTGAGCGACCCCCCCCCCAAAAAAATATAAAATGAATAATGTTTTTGAATAAAATGTATCTGGAAACATAAGGATGCACCCTCATTTCAATGAAATTGGTAAGTTTTAGATTGATGACAATTTAGATTGATAGCAATGTGAGCGACGCCCCCCCCACCCAATTTTAAAATTGATAAGATTTTCAAATTCGACCTACCTAGGAACATAAGGATGCACCCTCATTTAAATGAAATCGGTAAAATTTTAATTAACGATAATGTGGGCGAACCCCCAGCCCCAACAAAATTTAAAATGAATAATGTTTTCTAATTAAGTGAATCAGGAAATATAAGGATGCATAATAACTTAAATGAAATCGATAATTTCTAAATAGTGGTAATGAGAGCCCCCCCCATCAGCAAAATTGAAAATGAATAATATTTTCGAATTCAATGTATCTGGAAACATAAGGATGCACCCTCATTTAATTGAAGTCGGTAAATTGTAATTAATGGTAATGTGAGCGACCACCCCCAACCAAAATTTAAAATTGATAATATTTTCAAATTCTACATACCTGGAAACATAAGGAAGCATCCTCATTTGAATGAAATCAGTAAATTTTATATTGATGGCAATGTGAGCGACCCCCCCCCCCACACCAAAATTTTTAAATTAATAATATTTTTAAATAAGACGTACCTGGAAACATAAGGATCCACCCTCATTCCAATAAAATCAGTAAATTTTAAATTGATGGGAATGTGAGCGACCCCCCCTCCCCCAACAAAATATAAAATGAATAATGTTTTTGAATACAATGTATCTGGAAAATAAGGATGCACCCTCATTTCAATGAAATAGGTACATTTTAAATTTATGGTAATGTGGGCTACCGCCACAACAAAATTGAAAATGAATAATATTTTCAAATTCAATGTATCTGGAAACATAAGGATGCATCCTCACTTAAATGAAATCGGTAAATATTAAATTAATGGTAATATGAGCAACCGGTTCCCCCACCAAAATTTAAAATTGATAATATTTTCAAACTCTACATACCTGGTAACATAAGGATGCATCCTCACTTAAATGAAATCGGTAAATTTTATATTAATGGTAACCAGAGCGACTCCCCCCCCCTACTAAATTAATAAAATTGATAAGATTTTCAAATTAGACGTACCTGGAAACATAAGGATCCACCCTCATTCCAATAAAATCAGTAAATTTTTAATTGATGGGAATGTGAGCGACCCCCCCCCCCCCCCACCAAAATATAAAATGAATAATGTTTTATCTGGAAAATAAGGATGCACCCTCATTTCAATGAAATCGGTAAGTTTTAGATTGATGGCAATGTGAGCGACGCCCCCCCCCAAATTTTAAAATTGATAAGATTTTCAAATTCGACCTACCTACAAACATAAGGATGCACCCTCATTTAAATGAAATCGGTAAATTTCAAATTGGTGGAATGTAGCGACCCCCCACCCCAAACAAAATTTAAAATGAATAATGTTTTCTAATTAAGTGTATCAGGAAATATAAGGATGCATAATAACTTAGATGCAATCGATAATTTCTAAATAGTGGTAATGTGAGCGACCCCCCCGCATCAGCGAAATTGAAAATTTGTAATATTACAAAGTATCTGGAAACATAAGGATGCACCCTCTTTTAATTGAAGTCGGTAAAGTGTAATTAATGGTAATGTGAGCGACCACCCACCCCCAACAAAATTAAAAATGAATAATGTTTTCTGATTCAGTGTATCTGGAAATATAAGGATGCATCCTAACTTAAATGAAATCGATAATTTCTAAATAGTGGTAATGTGAACAACCCCCTCCCATCACCGAAATTGAAAATTAGTAATATTTTCAAATTCGACGTATCTGGAAACATAAGGATGCACCCTCATTTTAATGAAATAGGTACATTTTAAATTGATGGTAATGTGGGCTACCGCCACACCAAAATTGAAAATAAATAATATTTTCGAATTCAATGTATCTGGAAACATAAGGATGCATCCTCACTTAAATGAAATCGGTATATTTTATATTAATGGTAACGTGAGCGACCCCCCCCCCCAACCAAAATTTAAAATTGATAATATTTTCAAATTCGACGTAGCTAAACACATAGGGATGCACACTCATTTCAATGAAATCGGTAAATTTTAAATAAATGGTAATGTGAGCGCCCCCCCCCCACCAAAATATAAAATGAATAATGTTTTTGAATACAATGTATCTGGAAACATAAGGATGCACCCTCATTTCAATGAAATTGGTAAGTTTTAGATTGATGGCAATGTGAGGGACTCCCCCCCAAATTTTAAAATTGATAATATTTTTAAATTAGACGTACCTGGAAACATCAGGGTGCACCCTCATTCCAATAAAATCAGTAAATTTTAAATTAATGCGAATGTGAGCGACCCCCCCTCCACCAAAATATAAAATGAATAATATTTTTGAATACAATGTATCTGGAAACAAAAGGATGCACCCTCATTTCAATGAAATCGGTAAGTGTTAGATTGATAGCAATGTGAGCGACGCCCCCCCCCAAATTTTAAAATTGATAAGATTTTCAAATTCGACCTACCTAGAAACATAAGGATGCACCCTCATTTAAATGAAATCGGTAAAATTTAAATTAACGTTATGTGGGCGACCCCCCACCCCTAAAAAAATTGAAAATGAATAATGTTTTCTAATTCAGTGCATCAGGAAATATAAGGATGCATAATAACTTAAATGAAATCGATAATTTCTAAATATTGGTAATGTGACCAACCCCCTCCCATCACCGAAATTGAAAATTTGTAACATTACAAAGTATCTGGAAACATAAGGATGCACCCTCATCTAATTGAAGTCGGTAAATTGTAATTAATGGTAATGTGAGCGACCACCCACCCCCAACAAATTTGAAAATGAATAATGTTTTCTAATTCAGTGTATCTGGAAATATAAGGATGCATCCTCACTTAAATGAAATTGGTAATATTTCAATTGATGGTAATGTGAGCGACCCCTTCTTTCACCGAAATTTAAAATTGATAATATTTTCAAATTCGACGTATTTGGAAACATAAGGATGCACCCTCATTTTAATGAAATAGGTACATTTTAAATTGATGGTAATGTGGGCTACCGCCACAACAAAATTGAAAATGCATCCTCACTTAAATGAAATTGGTAATATTTCAATTAATGGTAATGTGAGCGACCCCTCTTTTCACCGAAATTGAAAATTGATAATATTTTCAAATTCGACGTATCTGGAAACATAGGGATTCACCCTCATTTTAATGAAGTAGGTACATTTTAAATTGATGGTAATGTAGGCTACTGCCACAACAAAATTGAAAATGAATATTTTCGAATTCAATGTATCTGGAAACATAAGGATGCATCCTCACTTAAATGAAATCGGTAAATATTAAATTAATGGTAATATGAGCAACCGGTTCCCCCACCAAAATTTAAAATTGATCATATTTCCAAATTCGACAAACCTGGAAACATAAGGGTGCACCCTCATTTCAATGAAATCGGTAAATTTTAAATTAACGATAATGTGGGCGACCCCCCACCCCCAACAAAATTGAAAATGAATAATGTTTTCTAATTCAGTGTATCAGGAAATATAAGGATGCATAATAACTTAAATGAAATCGAAAATTTCTAAATAGTTGTAATGTGATCGATCCCCCCCCCCCCATCAGCGAAATTGAAAATTTGTAATATAACAATGTATCTGGAAACATAAGGATGCACCCACATTTAAATGAAATCGGTAAATTTCAAATTGGTGGAATGTGAGCGACCCCCCACCCCAAACAAAATTTAAAATGAATAATATTTTCGAATTCAATGTATCTGGAAACATAAGGATGCATCCTCACTTAAATGAAATCGGTAAATATTAAATTAATGGTAATATGAGCAACCGGTTCCCCCACCAAAATTTAAAATTGATAATATTTCCAAATTCGACAAACCTGGAAACATAAGGGTGCACCCTCATTTCAATGAAATCGGTAAATTTTAAATTAACGATAATGTGGGCGACCCCCCACCCCCAACAAAATTGAAAATGAATAATGTTTTCTAATTCAGTGTATCAGGAAATATAAGGATGCATAATAACTTAAATGAAATCGAAAATTTCTAAATAGTTGTAATGTGATCGATCCCCCCCCCCCCCATCAGCGAAATTGAAAATTTGTAATATAACAATGTATCTGGAAACATAAGGATGCACCCTCATTTAATTGAAGTCGGTAAATTGTAATTAATGGTAATGTGAGCGACCACCCACCCCCAACAAAATTGAAAATGAATAATGTTTTCTAATTCAGTGTATCTGGAAATATAAGGATGCATCCTAACTTAAATGAAATCGATAATTTCTAAATAGTGGTAATTTGAGCAACCCCCTCCTATCACCGAAATTGAAAATTTGTAATATTACAAAGTATCTGGAAACATAAGGATGCACCCTCATTTAATTGAAGTCGGTAAATTGTAATTAATGGTAAGGTGAGCGACCACCCCCAACCAAAATTTAAAATTGATAATATTTTCAAATTCTACATACCTGGAAACATAAGGAAGCATCCTCATTTGAATGAAATCAATTTTATATTGATGGCAATGTGAGCGACCCCCCCCCCCCACCAAAATTTTTAAATTAATAATATTTTTAAATAAGACGTACCTGGAAACATAAGGATCCACCCTCATTCCAATAAAATCAGTAAATTTTAAATTGATGGGAATGTGAGCGACCCCCCCTCCCCCAGCAAAATATAAAATGAATAATGTTTTTGAATACAATGTATCTGGAAAATAAGGATGCACCCTCATTTCAATGAAATAGGTACATTTTAAATTTATGGTAATGTGGGCTACCGCCACAACAAAATTGAAAATGAATAATATTTTCGAATTCAATGTATCTGGAAACATAAGGATGCATCCTCACTTAAATGAAATCGGTAAATTTTAAATTAATGGTAATATAAGCAACCGGTTCCCCCACCAAAATTTAAAATTGATAATATTTTCAAACTCTACATACCTGGTAACATAAGGATGCATCCTCACTTAAATGAAATCGGTAAATTTTATATTAATGGTAACCAGAGCGACTCCCCCCCCCTACCAAATTAATAAAATTTATAAGATTTTCAAATTAGACGTACCTGGAAACATAAGGATCCACCCTCATTCCATTAAAATCAGTAAATTTTTAATTGATGGGAATGTGAGCGACCCCCCCCCCCCCCCCCACCAAAATATAAAATGAATAATGTTTTTGAATACAAGGTATCTGGAAAATAAGGATGCACCCTCATTTCAATGAAATCGGTAAGTTTTAGATTGATGGCAATGTGAGCGACGCCCCCCCCCCAAATTTTAAAATTGATAAGATTTTCAAATTCGACCTACCTACAAACATAAGGATGCACCCACATTTAAATGAAATCGGTAAATTTCAAATTGGTGGAATGTGAGCGACCCCCCACCCCAAACAAAATTTAAAATGAATAATGTTTTCTAATTAAGTGTATCAGGAAATATAAGGATGCATAATAACTTAGATGCAATCGATAATTTCTAAATAGTGGTAATGTGAGCGACCCCCCCGCATCAGCGAAATTGAAAATTTGTAATATTACAAAGTATCTGGAAACATAAGGATGCACCCTCTTTTAATTGAAGTCGGTAAAGTGTAATTAATGGTAATGTGAGCGACCACCCACCCCCAACAAAATTAAAAATGAATAATGTTTTCTGATTCAGTGTATCTGGAAATATAAGGATGCATCCTAACTTAAATGAAATCGATAATTTCTAAATAGTGGTAATGTGAACAACCCTCTCCCATCACCGAAATTGAAAATTAGTAATATTTTCAAATTCGACGTATCTGGAAACATAAGGATGCACCCTCATTTTAATGAAATAGGTACATTTTAAATTGATGGTAATGTGGGCTACCGCCACACCAAAATTGAAAATAAATAATATTTTCGAATTCAATGTATCTGGAAACATAAGGATGCATCCTCACTTAAATGAAATCGGTATATTTTATATTAATGGTAACGTGAGCGACCCCCCCCCAACCAAAATTTAAAATTGATAATATTTTCAAATTCGACGTACCTGGAAACATAAGGGTGCACCCTCATTTCAATGAAATCGGTAAATTTTAAATTAACGATAATGTGGGCGACCCCCCACCCCCAACAAAATTGAAAATGAATAATGTTTTCTAATTCAGTGCATCAGGAAATATAAGGATGCATAATAACTTAAATGAAATCGATAATTTCTAAATAGTTGTAATGTGAGCGACCCCCCCCCCATCAGCGAAATTGAAAATTTGTATTATAACAATGTATCTGGAAACATAAGGATGCACCCTCATTTAATTGAAGTCGGTAAATTGTAATTAATGGTAATGTGAGCGACCACCCACCCCCAACAAATTTGAAAATGAATAATGTTTTCTAATTCAGTGTATCTGGAAATATAAGGATGCATCCTCACTTAAATGAAATTGGTAATATTTCAATTAATGGTAATGTGAGCGACCCCTCCTTTCACCGAAATTGAAAATTGATAATATTTTCAAATTCGACGTATCTGGAAACATAGGGATTCACCCTCATTTTAATGAAATAGGTACATTTTAAATTGATGGTAATGTGGGCTACTGCCACAACAAAATTGAAAATGAATATTTTCGAATTCAATGTATCTGGAAACATAAGGATGCATCCTCACTTAAATGAAATCGGTAAATATTAAATTAATGGTAATATGAGCAACCGGTTCCCCCACCAAAATTTAAAATTGATAATATTTTCAAATTCGACAAACCTGGAAACATAAGGGTGCACCCTCATTTCAATGAAATCGGTAAATTTTAAATTAACGATAATGTGGGCGACCCCCCACCCCCAACAAAATTGAAAATGAATATTTTCGAATTCAATGTATCTGTAAACATAAGGATGCATCCTCACTTAAATGAAATCGGTAAATATTAAATAAATGGTAATATGAGCAACCGGTTCCCCCACCAAAATTTAAAATTGATAATATTTTCAAATTCGACAAACCTGGAAACATAAGGGTGCACCCTCATTTCAATGAAATCGGTAAATTTTAAATTAACGATAATGTGGGCGACCCCCCACCCCCAACAAAATTGAAAATGAATATTTTCGAATTCAATGTATCTGTAAACATAAGGATGCATCCTCACTTAAATGAAATCGGTAAATATTAAATAAATGGTAATATGAGCAACCGGTTCCCCCACCAAAATTTAAAATTGATAATATTTTCAAATTCGACGTACCTGGAAACATAAGGGTGCACCCTCATTTCAATGAAATCGGTAAATTTTAAATTAACGATAATTTGGGCGACCCCCCACCCCCATTAAAATTGAAAATGAATAATGTTTTCTAATTCAGTGCATCAGGAAATATAAGGATGCATAATAACTTAAATGAAATCGATAATTTCTAAATAGTTGTAATGTGAGCGACCCCCCCCCCCCCCCATCAGCGAAATTGAAAATTTGTATTATAACAATGTATCTGGAAACATAAGGATGCACCCTCATTTAATTGAAGTCAGTAAATTGTAATTAATGGTAATGTGAGCGACCACCCACCCCCAACAAAATTGAAAATGAATAATGTTATCTAATTCAGTGTATCTGGAAATATAAGGATGCACCCTCTTTTAATTGAAGTCGGTAAATTGTAATTAATGGTAATGTGAGTGACCACCCACCCCCAACAAATTTGAAAATGAATAATGTTTTCTAATTCAGTGTATCTGGAAATATAAGGATGCATCCTAACTTAAATGAAATCGATAATTTCTAAATAGTGGTAATGTGAACAACCCCCTCCCATCACCGAAATTGAAAATTAGTAATATTTTCAAATTCGACGTATCTGGAAACATAAGGATGCACCCTCATTTTAATGAAATAGGTACATTTTAAATTGATGGTAATGTGGGCTACCGCCACACCAAAATTGAAAATAAATAATATTTTCGAATTCAATGTATCTGGAAACATAAGGATGCATCCTCACTTAAATGAAATCGGTATATTTTATATTAATGGTAACGTGAGCGACCCCCCCCCCAACCAAAATTTAAAATTGATAATATTTTCAAATTCGACGTACCTGGAAACATAAGGGTGCACCCTCATTTCAATGAAATCGGTAAATTTTAAATTAACGATAATGTGGGCGACCCCCCACCCCCAACAAAATTGAAAATGAATAATGTTTTCTAATTCAGTGCATCAGGAAATATAAGGATGCATAATAACTTAAATGAAATCGATAATTTCTAAATAGTTGTAATGTGAGCGACCCCCCCCCCCCCCATCAGCGAAATTGAAAATTTGTATTATAACAATGTATCTGGAAACATAAGGATGCATCCTCACTTAAATGAAATCGGTAAATATTAAATTAATGGTAATATGAGCAACCGGTTCCCCCACCAAAATTTAAAATTGATAATATTTTACAATTCGACAAACCTGGAAACATAAGGGTGCACCCTCATTTCAATGAAATCGGTAAATTTTAAATTAACGATAATGTGGGCGACCCCCCACCCCCAACAAATTTGAAAATGAATATTTTCGAATTCAATGTATCTGTAAACATAAGGATGCATCCTCACTTAAATGAAATCGGTAAATATTAAATAAATGGTAATATGAGCAACCGGTTCCCCCACCAAAATTTAAAATTGATAATATTTTCAAATTCGACGTACCTGGAAACATAAGGGTGCACCCTCATTTCAATGAAATCGGTAAATTTTAAATTAACGATAATGTGGGCGACCCCCCACACCCAACAAAATTGAAAATGAATAATGTTTTCTAATTCAGTGCATCAGGAAATATAAGGATGCATAATAACTTAAATGAAATCGATAATTTCTAAATAGTTGTAATGTGAGCGACCCCCCCCCCCCATCAGCGAAATTGAAAATTTGTATTATAACAATGTATCTGGAAACATAAGGATGCACCCTCATTTAATTGAAGTCGGTAAATTGTAATTAATGGTAATGTGAGCGACCACCCACCCCCAACAAATTTGAAAATGAATAATGTTTTCTAATTCAGTGTATCTGGAAATATAAGGATGCATCCTCACTTAAATGAAATTGGTAATATTTCAATTAATGGTAATGTGAGCGACCCCTCCTTTCACCGAAATTGAAAATTGATAATATTTTCAAATTCGACGTATCTGGAAACATAGGGATTCACCCTCATTTTAATGAAATAGGTACATTTTAAATTGATGGTAATGTGGGCTACTGCCACAACAAAATTGAAAATGAATATTTTCGAATTCAATGTATCTGGAAACATAAGGATGCATCCTCACTTAAATGAAATCGGTAAATATTAAATTAATGGTAATATGAGCAACCGGTTCCCCCACCAAAATTTAAAATTGATAATATTTTCAAATTCGACAAACCTGGAAACATAAGGGTGCACCCTCATTTCAATGAAATCGGTAAATTTTAAATTAACGATAATGTGGGCGACCCCCCACCCCCAACAAAATTGAAAATGAATATTTTCGAATTCAATGTATCTGTAAACATAAGGATGCATCCTCACTTAAATGAAATCGGTAAATATTAAATAAATGGTAATATGAGCAACCGGTTCCCCCACCAAAATTTAAAATTGATAATATTTTCAAATTCGACAAACCTGGAAACATAAGGGTGCACCCTCATTTCAATGAAATCGGTAAATTTTAAATTAACGATAATGTGGGCGACCCCCCACCCCCAACAAAATTGAAAATGAATATTTTCGAATTCAATGTATCTGTAAACATAAGGATGCATCCTCACTTAAATGAAATCGGTAAATATTAAATAAATGGTAATATGAGCAACCGGTTCCCCCACCAAAATTTAAAATTGATAATATTTTCAAATTCGACGTACCTGGAAACATAAGGGTGCACCCTCATTTCAATGAAATCGGTAAATTTTAAATTAACGATAATTTGGGCGACCCCCCACCCCCATTAAAATTGAAAATGAATAATGTTTTCTAATTCAGTGCATCAGGAAATATAAGGATGCATAATAACTTAAATGAAATCGATAATTTCTAAATAGTTGTAATGTGAGCGCCCCCCCCCCCCCCATCAGCGAAATTGAAAATTTGTATTATAACAATGTATCTGGAAACATAAGGATGCACCCTCATTTAATTGAAGTCAGTAAATTGTAATTAATGGTAATGTGAGCGACCACCCACCCCCAACAAAATTGAAAATGAATAATGTTATCTAATTCAGTGTATCTGGAAATATAAGGATGCACCCTCTTTTAATTGAAGTCGGTAAATTGTAATTAATGGTAATGTGAGTGACCACCCACCCCCAACAAATTTGAAAATGAATAATGTTTTCTAATTCAGTGTATCTGGAAATATAAGGATGCATCCTAACTTAAATGAAATCGATAATTTCTAAATAGTGGTAATGTGAACAACCCCCTCCCATCACCGAAATTGAAAATTAGTAATATTTTCAAATTCGACGTATCTGGAAACATAAGGATGCACCCTCATTTTAATGAAATAGGTACATTTTAAATTGATGGTAATGTGGGCTACCGCCACACCAAAATTGAAAATAAATAATATTTTCGAATTCAATGTATCTGGAAACATAAGGATGCATCCTCACTTAAATGAAATCGGTATATTTTATATTAATGGTAACGTGAGCGACCCCCCCCCCCAACCAAAATTTAAAATTGATAATATTTTCAAATTCGACGTACCTGGAAACATAAGGGTGCACCCTCATTTCAATGAAATCGGTAAATTTTAAATTAACGATAATGTGGGCGACCCCCCACCCCCAACAAAATTGAAAATGAATAATGTTTTCTAATTCAGTGCATCAGGAAATATAAGGATGCATAATAACTTAAATGAAATCGATAATTTCTAAATAGTTGTAATGTGAGCGACCCCCCCCCCCCCCCCCCCATCAGCGAAATTGAAAATTTGTATTATAACAATGTATCTGGAAACATAAGGATGCATCCTCACTTAAATGAAATCGGTAAATATTAAATTAATGGTAATATGAGCAACCGGTTCCCCCACCAAAATTTAAAATTGATAATATTTTACAATTCGACAAACCTGGAAACATAAGGGTGCACCCTCATTTCAATGAAATCGGTAAATTTTAAATTAACGATAATGTGGGCGACCCCCCACCCCCAACAAAATTGAAAATGAATATTTTCGAATTCAATGTATCTGTAAACATAAGGATGCATCCTCACTTAAATGAAATCGGTAAATATTAAATAAATGGTAATATGAGCAACCGGTTCCCCCACCAAAATTTAAAATTGATAATATTTTCAAATTCGACGTACCTGGAAACATAAGGGTGCACCCTCATTTCAATGAAATCGGTAAATTTTAAATTAACGATAATGTGGGCGACCCCCCACACCCAACAAAATTGAAAATGAATAATGTTTTCTAATTCAGTGCATCAGGAAATATAAGGATGCATAATAACTTAAATGAAATCGATAATTTCTAAATAGTTGTAATGTGAGCGACCCCCCCCCCCATCAGCGAAATTGAAAATTTGTATTATAACAATGTATCTGGAAACATAAGGATGCACCCTCATTTAATTGAAGTCGGTAAATTGTAATTAATGGTAATGTGAGCGACCACCCACCCCCAACAAAATTGAAAATGATAAATGTTATCTAATTCAGTGTATCTGGAAATATAAGGATGCACCCTCTTTTAATTGAAGTCGGTAAATTGTAATTAATGGTAATGTGAGTGACCACCCACCCCCAACAAATTTGAAAATGAATAATGTTTTCTAATTCAGTGTATCTGGAAATATAAGGATGCATCCTCACTTAAATGAAATTGGTAATATTTCAATTAATGGTAATGTGAGCGACCCCTCCTTTCACCGAAATTGAAAATTGATAATATTTTCAAATTCGACGTATCTGGAAACATAGGGATTCACCCTCATTTTAATGAAATAGGTACATTTTAAATTGATGGTAATGTGGGCTACTGCCACAACAAAATTGAAAATGAATATTTTCGAATTCAATTTATCTGGAAACATAAGGATGCATCCTCACTTAAATGAAATCGGTAAATATTAAATTAATGGTAATATGAGCAACCGGTTCCCCCACCAAAATTTAAAATTGATAATATTTTCAAATTCGACAAACCTGGAAATATAAGGGTGCACCCTCATTTCAATGAAATCGGTAAATTTTAAATTAACGATAATGTGGGCGACCCCCCACCCCCAACAAAATTGAAAATGAATAATGTTTTCTAATTCAGTGTATCAGGAAATATAAGGATGCATAATAACTTAAATGAAATCGAAAATTTCTAAATAGTTGTAATGTGATCGATCCCCCCCCCCCATCAGCGAAATTGAAAATTTGTAATATAACAATGTATCTGGAAACATAAGGATGCACCCTCATTTAATTGAAGTCGGTAAATTGTAATTAATGGTAATGTGAGCGACCACCCACCCCCAACAAAATTGAAAATGAATAATGTTTTCTAATTCAGTGTATCTGGAAATATAAGGATGCATCCTAACTTAAATGAAATCGATAATTTCTAAATAGTGGTAATTTGAGCAACCCCCTCCTATCACCGAAATTGAAAATTTGTAATATTACAAAGTATCTGGAAACATAAGGATGCACCCTCATTTAATTGAAGTCGGTAAATTGTAATTAATGGTAATGTGGGCGACCCCCCACCCCCAACAAAATTGAAAATGAATAATGTTTTCTAATTCAGTGCATCAGGAAATATAAGGATGCATAATAACTTAAATGAAATCGATAATTTCTAAATAGTTGTAATGTGAGCGACCCCCCCCCCCCATCAGCGAAATTGAAAATTTGTATTATAACAATGTATCTGGAAACATAAGGATGCACCCTCATTTAATTGAAGTCGGTAAATTGTAATTAATGGTAATGTGAGCGACCACCCACCCCCAACAAAATTGAAAATGAATAATGTTATCTAATTCAGTGTATCTGGAAATATAAGGATGCACCCTCTTTTAATTGAAGTCGGTAAATTGTAATTAATGGTAATGTGAGTGACCACCCACCCCCAACAAATTTGAAAATGAATAATGTTTTCTAATTCAGTGTATCTGGAAATATAAGTATGCATCCTCACTTAAATGAAATTGGTAATATTTCAAATAATTGTAATGTGAGCGACCCCACCTTTCACCGAAATCGAAAATTGATAATATTTTCAAATTCGACGTATCTGGAAACATAGGGATTCACCCTTATTTTAATGAAATAGGTACATTTTAAATTGATGGTAATGTGGGCTACTGCCACAACAAAATTGAAAATGAATATTTTCGAATTCAATTTATCTGGAAACATAAGGATGCATCCTCACTTAAATGAAATCGGTAAATATTAAATTAATGGTAATATGAGCAACCGGTTCCCCCACCAAAATTTAAAATTGATAATATTTTCAAATTCGACAAACCTGGAAACATAAGGGTGCACCCTCATTTCAATGAAATCGGTAAATTTTAAATTAACGATAATGTGGGCGACCCCCCACCCCCAACAAAATTGAAAATGAATATTTTCGAATTCAATGTATCTGTAAACATAAGGATGCATCCTCACTTAAATGAAATCGGTAAATATTAAATAAATGGTAATATGAGCAACCGGTTCCCCCACCAAAATTTAAAATTGATAATATTTTCAAATTCGACGTACCTGGAAACATAAGGATGCACCCTCATTTCAATGAAATCGGTAAATCTTAAATTAACGATAATGTGGGCGACCCCCCACCCCCAACAAAATTGAAAATGAATAATGTTTTCTAATTCAGTGCATCAGGAAATATAAGGATGCATAATAACTTAAATGAAATCGATAATTTCTAAATAGTTGTAATGTGAGCGACCCCCCCCCCCATCAGCGAAATTGAAAATTTGTATTATAACAATGTATCTGGAAACATAAGGATGCACCCTCATTTAATTGAAGTCGGTAAATTGTAATTAATGGTAATGTGAGCGACCACCCACCCCCAACAAAATTGAAAATGAACAATGTTATCTAATTAAGTGTATCTGGAAATATAAGGATGCACCCTCTTTTAATTGAAGTCGGTAAATTATAATTAATGGTAATGTGAGTGACCACCCACCCCCAACAAATTTGAAAATGAATAATGTTTTCTAATTCAGTGTATCTGGAAATATAAGGATGCATCCTCACTTAAATGAAATTGGTAATATTTCAATTAATGGTAATGTGAGCGACCCCTCCTTTCACCGAAATTGAAAATTGATAATATTTTCAAATTCGACGTATCTGGAAACATAGGGATTCACCCTCATTTTAATGAAATAGGTACATTTTAAATTGATGGTAATGTGGGCTACTGCCACAACAAAATTGAAAATGAATATTTTCGAATTCAATTTATCTGGAAACATAAGGATGCATCCTCACTTAAATGAAATCGGTAAATATTAAATTAATGGTAATATGAGCAACCGGTTCCCCCACATAAATTTAAAATTGATAATATTTTACAATTCGACAAACCTGGAAACATAAGGGTGCACCCTCATTTCAATGAAATCGGTAAATTTTAAATTAACGATAATGTGGGCGACCCCCCACCCCCAACAAAATTGAAAATGAATATTTTCGAATTCAATGTATCTGTAAACATAAGGATGCATCCTCACTTAAATGAAATCGGTAAATAATAAATAAATGGTAATATGAGCAACCGGTTCCCCCACCAAAATTTAAAATTGATAATATTTTCAAATTCGACGTACCTGGAAACATAAGGGTGCACCCTCATTTCAATGAAATCGGTAAATTTTAAATTAACGATAATGTGGGCGACCCCCCACCCCCAACAAAATTGAAAATAAATAATGTTTTCTAATTCAGTGCATCAGGAAATATAAGGATGCATAATAACTTAAATGAAATCGATAATTTCTAAATAGTTGTAATGTGAGCGACCCCCCCCCCATCAGCGAAATTGAAAATTTGTATTATAACAATGTATCTGGAAACATAAGGATGCACCCTCATTTAATTGAAGTCGGTAAATTGTAATTAATGGTAATGTGAGCGACCACCCACCCCCAACAAAATTGAAAATGAATAATGTTATCTAATTCAGTGTATCTGGAAATATAAGGATGCACCCTCTTTTAATTGAAGTCGGTAAATTGTAATTAATGGTAATGTGAGTGACCACCCACCCCCAACAAATTTGAAAATGAATAATGTTTTCTAATTCAGTGTATCTGGAAATATAAGGATGCATCCTCACTTAAATGAAATTGGTAATATTTCAATTAATGGTAATGTGAGCGACCCCTCCTTTCACCGAAATTGAAAATTGATAATATTTTCAAATTTGACGTATCTGGAAACATAGGGATTCACCCTCATTTTAATGAAATAGGTACATTTTAAATTGATGGTAATGTGGGCTACTGCCACAACAAAATTGAAAATGAATATTTTCGAATTCAATTTATCTGGAAACATAAGGATGCATCCTCACTTAAATGAAATCGGTAAATATTAAATTAATGGTAATATGAGCAACCGGTTCCCCCACCAAAATTTAAAATTGATAATATTTTCAAATTCGACAAACCTGGAAACATAAGGGTGCACCCTCATTTCAATGAAATCGGTAAATTTTAAATTAACGATAATGTGGGCGACCCCCCACCCCCACCAAAATTGAAAATGAATAATGTTTTCTAATTCAGTGTATCAGGAAATATAAGGATGCATAATAACTTAAATGAAATCGAAAATTTCTAAATAGTTGTAATGTGATCGATCCCCCCCCCCATCAGCGAAATTGAAAATTTGTAATATAACAATGTATCTGGAAACATAAGGATGCACCCTCATTTAATTGAAGTCGGTAAATTGTAATTAATGGTAATGTGAGCGACCACCCACCCCCAACAAAATTGAAAATGAATAATGTTATCTAATTCAGTGTATCTGGAAATATAAGGATGCACCCTCTTTTAATTGAAGTCGGTAAATTGTAATTAATGGTAATGTGAGTGACCACCCCCCCCCCATCAGCGGAATTGAAAATTTGTATTATAACAATGTATCTGGAAACATAAGGATGCACCCTCATTTAATTGAAGTCGGTAAATTGTAATTAATGGTAATGTGAGCGACCACCCACCCCCAACAAAATTGAAAATAAATAATGTTATCTAATTCAGTGTATCTGGAAATATAAGGATGCACCCTCTTTTAATTGAAGTCGGTAAATTGTAATTAATGGTAATGTGAGTGACCACCCACCCCCAACAAATTTGAAAATGAATAATGTTTTCTAATTCAGTGTATCTGGAAATATAAGTATGCATCCTCACTTAAATGAAATTGGTAATATTTCAATTAATGGTAATGTGAGCGACCCCTCCTTTCACCGAAATCGAAAATTGATAATATTTTCAAATTCGACGTATCTGGAAACATAGGGATTCACCCTCATTTTAATGAAATAGGTACATTTTAAATTGATGGTAATGTGGGCTACTGCCACAACAAAATTGAAAATGAATATTTTCGAATTCAATGTATCTGTAAACATAAGGATGCATCCTCACTTAAATGAAATCGGTAAATATTAAATAAATGGTAATATGAGCAACCGGTTCCCCCACCAAAATTTAAAATTGATAATATTTTTAAATTCGACGTACCTGGAAACATAAGGGTGCACCCTCATTTCAATGAAATCGGTAAATTTTAAATTAACGATAATGTGGGCGACCCCTTACCCCCAACAAAATTGAAAATGAATAATGTTTTCTAATTCAGTGCATCAGGAAATATAAGGATGCATAATAACTTAAATGAAATCGATAATTTCTAAATAGTTGTAATGTGAGCGACCCCCCCCCCCCATCAGCGAAATTGAAAATTTGTATTATAACAATGTATCTGGAAACATAAGGATGCACCTTCATTTAATTGAAGTCGGTAAATTGTAATTAATGGTAATGTGAGCGACCACCCACCCCCAACAAAATTGAAAATGAATAATGTTATCTAATTCAGTGTATCTGGAAATATAAGGATGCACCCTCTTTTAATTGAAGTCGGTAAATTGTAATTAATGGTAATGTGAGTGACCACCCACCCCCAACAAATTTGAAAATGAATAATGTTTTCTAATTCAGTGTATCTGGAAATATAAGGATGCATCCTCACTTAAATGAAATTGGTAATATTTCAATTAATGGTAATGTGAGCGACCCCTCCTTTCACCGAAATTGAAAATTGATAATATTTTCAAATTCGACGTATCTGGAAACATAGGGATTCACCCTCATTTTAATGAAATAGGTACATTTTAAATTGATGGTAATGTGGGCTACTGCCACAACAAAATTGAAAATGAATATTTTCGAATTCAATTTATCTGGAAACATAAGGATGCATCCTCACTTAAATGAAATCGGTAAATATTAAATTAATGGTAATATGAGCAACCGGTTCCCCCCCCAAAATTTAAAATTGATAATATTTTCAAATTCGACAAACCTGGAAACATAAGGGTGCACCCTCATTTCAATGAAATCGGTAAATTTTAAATTAACGATAATGTGGGCGACCCCCCACCCCCAACAAAATTGAAAATGAATAATGTTTTCTAATTCAGTGCATCAGGAAATATAAGGATGCATAATAACTTAAATGAAATCGATAATTTCTAAATAGTTGTAATGTGAGCGACCCCCCCCCCCCATCAGCGAAATTGAAAATTTGTATTATAACAATGTATCTGGAAACATAAGGATGCATCCTCACTTAAATGAAATCGGTAAATATTAAATTAATGGTAATATGAGCAACCGGTTCCCCCACCAAAATTTAAAATTGATAATATTTTCAAATTCGACGTACCTGGAAACATAAGGGTGCACCCTCATTTCAATGAAATCGGTAAATTTTAAATTAACGATAATGTGGGCGACCCCCCACCCCCAACAAAATTGAAAATGAATAATGTTTTCTAATTCAGTGCATCAGGAAATATAAGGATGCATAATAACTTAAATGAAATCGATAATTTCTAAATAGTTGTAATGTGAGCGACCCCCCCCCCCCATCAGCGAAATTGAAAATTTGTATTATAAAAATGTATCTGGAAACATAAGGATGCACCCTCATTTAATTGAAGTCGGTAAATTGTAATTAATGGTAATGTGAGCGACCACCCACCCCCAACAAAATTGAAAATGAATAATGTTATCTAATTCAGTGTATCTGGAAATATAAGTATGCATCCTCACTTAAATGAAATTGGTAATATTTCAATTAATGGTAATGTGAGCGACCCCTCCTTTCACCGAAATCGAAAATTGATAATATTTTCAAATTCGACGTATCTGGAAACATAGGGATTCACCCTCATTTTAATGAAATAGGTACATTTTAAATTGATGGTAATGTGGGCTACTGCCACAACAAAATTGAAAATGAATATTTTCGAATTCAATTTATCTGGAAACATAAGGATGCATCCTCACTTAAATGAAATCGGTAAATATTAAATTAATGGTAATATGAGCAACCGGTTCCCCCACCAAAATTTAAAATTGATAATATTTTCAAATTCGACAAACCTGGAAACATAAGGGTGCACCCTCATTTCAATGAAATCGGTAAATTTTAAATTAACGATAATGTGGGCGACCCCCCACCCCCAACAAAATTGAAAATGAATAATGTTTTCTAATTCAGTGTATCAGGAAATATAAGGATGCATAATAACTTAAATGAAATCGAAAATTTCTAAATAGTTGTAATGTGATCGATCCCCCCCCCCATCAGCGAAATTGAAAATTTGTAATATAACAATGTATCTGGAAACATAAGGATGCACCCTCATTTAATTGAAGTCGGTAAATTGTAATTAATGGTAATGTGAGCGACCACCCACCCCCAACAAAATTGAAAATGAATAATGTTATCTAATTCAGTGTATCTGGAAATATAAGGATGCACCCTCTTTTAATTGAAGTCGGTAAATTGTAATTAATGGTAATGTGAGTGACCACCCCCCCCCCCCATCAGCGGAATTGAAAATTTGTATTATAACAATGTATCTGGAAACATAAGGATGCACCCTCATTTAATTGAAGTCGGTAAATTGTAATTAATGGTAATGTGAGCGACCACCCACCCCCAACAAAATTGAAAATGAATAATGTTATCTAATTCAGTGTATCTGGAAATATAAGGATGCACCCTCTTTTAATTGAAGTCGGTAAATTGTAATTAATGGTAATGTGAGTGACCACCCACCCCCAACAAATTTGAAAATGAATAATGTTTTCTAATTCAGTGTATCTGGAAATATAAGTATGCATCCTCACTTAAATGAAATTGGTAATATTTCAATTAATGGTAATGTGAGCGACCCCTCCTTTCACCGAAATCGAAAATTGATAATATTTTCAAATTCGACGTATCTGGAAACATAGGGATTCACCCTCATTTTAATGAAATAGGTACATTTTAAATTGATGGTAATGTGGGCTACTGCCACAACAAAATTGAAAATGAATATTTTCGAATTCAATGTATCTGTAAACATAAGGATGCATCCTCACTTAAATGAAATCGGTAAATATTAAATAAATGGTAATATGAGCAACCGGTTCCCCCACCAAAATTTAAAATTGATAATATTTTCAAATTCGACGTACCTGGAAACATAAGGGTGCACCCTCATTTCAATGAAATCGGTAAATTTTAAATTAACGATAATGTGGGCGACCCCTTACCCCCAACAAAATTGAAAATGAATAATGTTTTCTAATTCAGTGCATCAGGAAATATAAGGATGCATAATAACTTAAATGAAATCGATAATTTCTAAATAGTTGTAATGTGAGCGACCCCCCCCCCCATCAGCGAAATTGAAAATTTGTATTATAACAATGTATCTGGAAACATAAGGATGCACCTTAGTTTAATTGAAGTCGGTAAATTGTAATTAATGGTAATGTGAGCGACCACCCACCCCCAACAAAATTGAAAATGAATAATGTTATCTAATTCAGTGTATCTGGAAATATAAGGTTGCACCCTCTTTTAATTGAAGTCGGTAAATTGTAATTAATGGTAATGTGAGTGACCACCCACCCCCAACAAATTTGAAAATGAATAATGTTTTCTAATTCAGTGTATCTGGAAATATAAGGATGCATCCTCACTTAAATGAAATTGGTAATATTTCAATTAATGGTAATGTGAGCGACCCCTCCTTTCACCGAAATTGAAAATTGATAATATTTTCAAATTCGACGTATCTGGAAACATAGGGATTCACCCTCATTTTAATGAAATAGGTACATTTTAAATTGATGGTAATGTGGGCTACTGCCACAACAAAATTGAAAATGAATATTTTCGAATTCAATTTATCTGGAAACATAAGGATGCATCCTCACTTAAATGAAATCGGTAAATATTAAATTAATGGTAATATGAGCAACCGGTTCCCCCCCCAAAATTTAAAATTGATAATATTTTCAAATTCGACAAACCTGGAAACATAAGGGTGCACCCTCATTTCAATGAAATCGGTAAATTTTAAATTAACGATAATGTGGGCGACCCCCCACCCCCAACAAAATTGAAAATGAATAATGTTTTCTAATTCAGTGCATCAGGAAATATAAGGATGCATAATAACTTAAATGAAATCGATAATTTCTAAATAGTTGTAATGTGAGCGACCCCCCCCCCCCATCAGCGAAATTGAAAATTTGTATTATAACAATGTATCTGGAAACATAAGGATGCATCCTCACTTAAATGAAATCGGTAAATATTAAATTAATGGTAATATGAGCAACCGGTTCCCCCACCAAAATTTAAAATTGATAATATTTTCAAATTCGACGTACCTGGAAACATAAGGGTGCACCCTCATTTCAATGAAATCGGTAAATTTTAAATTAACGATAATGTGGGCGACCCCCCCCCCCCAACAAAATTGAAAATGAATAATGTTTTCTAATTCAGTGCATCAGGAAATATAAGGATGCATAATAACTTAAATGAAATCGATAATTTCTAAATAGTTGTAATGTGAGCGACCCCCCCCCCCATCAGCGAAATTGAAAATTTGTATTATAACAATGTATCTGGAAACATAAGGATGCACCCTCATTTAATTGAAGTCGGTAAATTGTAATTAATGGTAATGTGAGCGACCACCCACCCCCAACAAAATTGAAAATGAATAATGTTATCTAATTCAGTGTATCTGGAAATATAAGTATGCATCCTCACTTAAATGAAATTGGTAATATTTCAATTAATGGTCATGTGAGCGACCCCTCCTTTCACCGAAATCGAAAATTGATAATATTTTCAAATTCGACGTATCTGGAAACATAGGGATTCACCCTCATTTTAATGAAATAGGTACATTTTAAATTGATGGTAATGTGGGCTACTGCCACAACAAAATTGAAAATGAATATTTTCGAATTCAATTTATCTGGAAACATAAGGATGCATCCTCACTTAAATGAAATCGGTAAATATTAAATTAATGGTAATATGAGCAACCGGTTCCCCCCCCAAAATTTAAAATTGATAATATTTTCAAATTCGACAAACCTGGAAACATAAGGGTGCACCCTCATTTCAATGAAATCGGTAAATTTTAAATTAACGATAATGTGGGCGACCCCCCACCCCCAACAAAATTGAAAATGAATAATGTTTTCTAATTCAGTGCATCAGGAAATATAAGGATGCATAATAACTTAAATGAAATCGATAATTTCTAAATAGTTGTAATGTGAGCGACCCCCCCCCCCCATCAGCGAAATTGAAAATTTGTATTATAACAATGTATCTGGAAACATAAGGATGCATCCTCACTTAAATGAAATCGGTAAATATTAAATTAATGGTAATATGAGCAACCGGTTCCCCCACCAAAATTTAAAATTGATAATATTTTCAAATTCGACGTACCTGGAAACATAAGGGTGCACCCTCATTTCAATGAAATCGGTAAATTTTAAATTAACGATAATGTGGGCGACCCCCCACCCCCAACAAAATTGAAAATGAATAATGTTTTCTAATTCAGTGCATCAGGAAATATAAGGATGCATAATAACTTAAATGAAATCGATAATTTCTAAATAGTTGTAATGTGAGCGACCCCCCCCCCATCAGCGAAATTGAAAATTTGTATTATAACAATGTATCTGGAAACATAAGGATGCACCCTCATTTAATTGAAGTCGGTAAATTGTAATTAATGGTAATGTGAGCGACCACCCACCCCCAACAAAATTGAAAATGAATAATGTTATCTAATTCAGTGTATCTGGAAATATAAGTATGCATCCTCACTTAAATGAAATTGGTAATATTTCAATTAATGGTAATGTGAGCGACCCCTCCTTTCACCGAAATCGAAAATTGATAATATTTTCAAATTCGACGTATCTGGAAACATAGGGATTCACCCTCATTTTAATGAAATAGGTACATTTTAAATTGATGGTAATGTGGGCTACTGCCACAACAAAATTGAAAATGAATATTTTCGAATTCAATTTATCTGGAAACATAAGGATGCATCCTCACTTAAATGAAATCGGTAAATATTAAATTAATGGTAATATGAGCAACCGGTTCCCCCACCAAAATTTAAAATTGATAATATTTTACAATTCGACAAACCTGGAAACATAAGGGTGCACCCTCATTTCAATGAAATCGGTAAATTTTAAATTAACGATAATGTGGGCGACCCCCCACCCCCAACAAAATTGAAAATGAATATTTTCGAATTCAATGTATCTGTAAACATAAGGATGCATCCTCACTTAAATGAAATCGGTAAATATTAAATAAATGGTAATATGAGCAACCGGTTCCCCCACCAAAATTTAAAATTGATAATATTTTCAAATTCGACGTACCTGGAAACATAAGGGTGCACCCTCATTTCAATGAAATCGGTAAATTTTAAATTAACGATAATGTGGGCGACCCCCCACCCCCAACAAAATTGAAAATGAATAATGTTTTCTAATTCAGTGCATCAGGAAATATAAGGATGCATAATAACTTAAATGAAATCGATAATTTCTAAATAGTTGTAATGTGAGCGACCCCCCCCCCCATCAGCGAAATTGAAAATTTGTATTATAACAATGTATCTGGAAACATAAGGATGCACCCTCATTTAATTGAAGTCGGTAAATTGTAATTAATGGTAATGTGAGCGACCACCCACCCCCAACAAAATTGAAAATGAATAATGTTATCTAATTCAGTGTATCTGGAAATATAAGGATGCACCCTCTTTTAATTGAAGTCGGTAAATTGTAATTAATGGTAATGTGAGTGACCACCCACCCCCAACAAATTTGAAAATGAATAATGTTTTCTAATTCAGTGTATCTGGAAATATAAGGATGCATCCTCACTTAAATGAAATTGGTAATATTTCAATTAATGGTAATGTGAGCGACCCCTCCTTTCACCGAAATTGAAAATTGATAATATTTTCAAATTCGACGTATCTGGAAACATAGGGATTCACCCTCATTTTAATGAAATAGGTACATTTTAAATTGATGGTAATGTGGGCTACTGCCACAACAAAATTGAAAATGAATATTTTCGAATTCAATTTATCTGGAAACATAAGGATGCATCCTCACTTAAATGAAATCGGTAAATATTAAATAAATGGTAATATGAGAAACCGGTTCCCCCACCAAAATTTAAAATTGATAATATTTTCAAATTCGACGTACCTGGAAACATAAGGGTGCACCCTCAGTTCAATGAAATCGGTAAATTTTAAATTAACGATAATGTGGGCGACCCCCCACCCCCAACAAAATTGAAAATGAATAATGTTTTCTAATTCAGTGCATCAGGAAATATAAGGATGCATAATAACTTAAATGAAATCGATAATTTCTAAATAGTTGTAATGTGAGCGACCCCCCCCCCATCAGCGAAATTGAAAATTTGTATTATAACAATGTATCTGGAAACATAAGGATGCACCCTCATTTAATTGAAGTCGGTAAATTGTAATTAATGGTAATGTGAGCGACCACACACCCCCAACAAAATTGAAAATGAATAATGTTATCTAATTCAGTGTATCTGGAAATATAAGGATGCACCCTCTTTTAATTGAAGTCGGTAAATTGTAATTAATGGTAATGTGAGTGACCACCCACCCCCAACAAATTTGAAAATGAATAATGTTTTCTAATTCAGTGTATCTGGAAATATAAGGATGCATCCTCACTTAAATGAAATTGGTAATATTTCAATTAATGGTAATGTGAGCGACCCCTCCTTTCACCGAAATTGAAAATTGATAATATTTTCAAATTCGACGTATCTGGAAACATAGGGATTCACCCTCATTTTAATGAAATAGGTACATTTTAAATTGATGGTAATGTGGGCTACTGCCACAACAAAATTGAAAATGAATATTTTCGAATTCAATTTATCTGGAAACATAAGGATGCATCCTCACTTAAATGAAATCGGTAAATATTAAATTAATGGTAATATGAGCAACCGGTTCCCCCCCCAAAATTTAAAATTGATAATATTTTCAAATTCGACAAACCTAGAAACATAAGGGTGCACCCTCATTTCAATGAAATCGGTAAATTTTATTTAACGATAATGTGGGCGACCCCCCACCCCCAACAAAATTGAAAATGAATAATGTTTTCTAATTCAGTGCATCAGGAAATATAAGGATGCATAATAACTTAAATGAAATCGATAATTTCTAAATAGTTGTAATGTGAGCGACCCCCCCCCCCCATCAGCGAAATTGAAAATTTGTATTATAACAATGTATCTGGAAACATAAGGATGCATCCTCACTTAAATGAAATCGGTAAATATTAAATTAATGGTAATATGAGCAACCGGTTCCCCCACCAAAATTTAAAATTGATAATATTTTCAAATTCGACAAACCTGGAAACATAAGGGTGCACCCTCATTTCAATGAAATCGGTAAATTTTAAATTAACGATAATGTGGGCGACCCCCCACCCCCAACAAAATTGAAAATGAATATTTTCGAATTCAATGTATCTGTAAACATAAGGATGCATCCTCACTTAAATGAAATCGGTAAATATTAAATAAATGGTAATATGAGCAACCGGTTCCCCCACCAAAATTTAAAATTGATAATATTTTCAAATTCGACGTACCTGGAAACATAAGGGTGCACCCTCATTTCAATGAAATCGGTAAATTTTAAATTAACGATAATGTGGGCGACCCCCCACCCCCAACAAAATTGAAAATGAATAATGTTTTCTAATTCAGTGCATCAGGAAATATAAGGATGCATAATAACTTAAATGAAATCGATAATTTCTAAATAGTTGTAATGTGAGCGACCCCCCCCCCCCCATCAGCGAAATTGAAAATTTGTATTATAACAATGTATCTGGAAACATAAGGATGCACCCTCATTTAATTGAAGTCGGTAAATTGTAATTAATGGTAATGTGAGCGACCACCCACCCCCAACAAAATTGAAAATGAACAATGTTATCTAATTCAGTGTATCTGGAAATATAAGGATGCACCCTCTTTTAATTGAAGTCGGTAAATTGTAATTAATGGTAATGTGAGTGACCACCCACCCCCAACAAATTTGAAAATGAATAATGTTTTCTAATTCAGTGTATCTGGAAACATAGGGATTCACCCTCATTTTAATGAAATAGGTACATTTTAAATTGATGGTAATGTGGGCTACTGCCACAACAAAATTGAAAATGAATATTTTCGAAATCAATTTATCTGGAAACATAAGGATGCATCCTCACTTAAATGAAATCGGTAAATATTAAATTAATGGAAATATGAGCAACCGGTTCCCCCACCAAAATTTAAAATTGATAATATTTTCAAATTCGACGTACCTGGAAACATAAGGGTGCACCCTCATTTCAATGAATCGGTAAATTTTAAATTAACGATAATGTGGGCGACCCCCCACCCCCAACAAAATTGAAAATGAATAATGTTTTCTAATTCAGTGCATCAGGAAATATAAGGATGCATAATAACTTAAATGAAATCGATAATTTCTAAATAGTTGTAATGTGAGCGACCCCCCCCCCCCCCATCAGCGAAATTGAAAATTTGTATTATAACAATGTATCTGGAAACATAAGGATGCACCCTCATTTAATTGAAGTCGGTAAATTGTAATTAATGGTAATGTGAGCGACCACCCACCCCCAACAAAATTGAAAATGAATAATGTTATCTAATTCAGTGTATCTGGAAATATAAGGATGCACCCTCTTTTAATTGAAGTCGGTAAATTGTAATTAATGGTAATGTGAGTGACCACCCACCCCCAACAAATTTGAAAATGAATAATGTTTTCTAATTCAGTGTATCTGGAAATATAAGTATGCATCCTCACTTAAATGAAATTGGTAATATTTCAATTAATGGTAATGTGAGCGACCCCTCCTTTCACCGAAATTGAAAATTGATAATATTTTCAAATTCGACGTATCTAGAAACATAGGGATTCACCCTCATTTTATTGAAAAAGGTACATTTTAAATTGATGGTAATGTGGGCTACTGCCACAACAAAATTGAAAATGAATATTTTCGAATTCAATTTATCTGGAAACATAAGGATGCATCCGCACTTAAA
This sequence comes from Aelia acuminata, assembly GCA_911387785.2. NCBI lineage: Eukaryota > Metazoa > Arthropoda > Insecta > Hemiptera > Pentatomidae > Aelia > Aelia acuminata. Next base: position 10,613,444 of record OU426985.1, read on the forward strand.
TGAAATCGGTAAATATTAAATTAATGGTAATATGAGCAACCGGTTCCCCCACCAAAATTTAAAATTGATAATATTTTACAATTTGACAAACCTGGAAACATAAGGGTGCACCCTCATTTCAATGAAATCGGTAAATTTTAAATTAACGATAATGTGGGCGACCCCCCACCCCCAACAAAATTGAAAAAGAATATTTTCGAATTCAATGTATCTGTAAACATAAGGATGCATCCTCACTTAAATGAAATCGGTAAATATTAAATAAATGGTAATATGAGCAACCGGTTCCCCCACCAAAATTTAAAATTGATAATATTTTCAAATTCGACGTACCTGGAAACATAAGGGTGCACCCTCATTTCAATGAAATCGGTAAATTTTAAATTAACGATAATGTGGGCGACCCCCCACCCCCAACAAAATTGAAAATGAATAATGTTTTCTAATTCAGTGCATCAGGAAATATAAGGATGCATAATAACTTAAATGAAATCGATAATTTCTAAATAGTTGTAATGTGAGCGACCCCCCCCCCCATCAGCGAAATTGAAAATTTGTATTATAACAATGTATCTGGAAACATAAGGATGCACCCTCATTTAATTGAAGTCGGTAAATTGTAATTAATGGTAATGTGAGCGACCACCCACCCCCAACAAAATTGAAAATGAATAATGTTATCTAATTCAGTGTATCTGGAAATATAAGGATGCACCCTCTTTTAATTGAAGTCGGTAAATTGTAATTAATGGTAATGTGAGTGACCACCCACCCCCAACAAATTTGAAAATGAATAATGTTTTCTAATTCAGTGTATCTGGAAATATAAGGATGCATCCTCACTTAAATGAAATTGGTAATATTTCAATTAATGGTAATGTGAGCGACCCCTCCTTTCACCGAAATTGAAAATTGATAATATTTTCAAATTCGACGTATCTGGAAACATAGGGATTCACCCTCATTTTAATGAAATAGGTACATTTTAAATTGATGGTAATGTGGGCTACTGCCACAACAAAATTGAAAATGAATATTTTCGAATTCAATTTATCTGGAAACATAAGGATGCATCCTCACTTAAATGAAATCGGTAAATATTAAATTAATGGTAATATGAGCAACCGGTTCCCCCACCAAAATTTAAAATTGATAATATTTTCAAATTCGACAAACCTGGAAACATAAGGGTGCACCCTCATTTCAATGAAATCGGTAAATTTTAAATTAACGATAATGTGGGCGACCCCCCACCCCCAACAAAATTGAAAATGAATAATGTTTTCTAATTCAGTGTATCAGGAAATATAAGGATGCATAATAACTTAAATGAAATCGAAAATTTCTAAATAGTTGTAATGTGATCGATCCCCCCCCCCATCAGCGAAATTGAAAATTTGTAATATAACAATGTATCTGGAAACATAAGGATGCACCCTCATTTAATTGAAGTCGGTAAATTGTAATTAATGGTAATGTGAGCGACCACCCACCCCCAACAAAATTGAAAATGAATAATGTTTTCTAATTCAGTGTATCTGGAAATATAAGGATGCATCCTAACTTAAATGAAATCGATAATTTCTAAATAGTGGTAATTTGAGCAACCCCCTCCTATCACCGAAATTGAAAGTTTGTAATATTACAAAGTATCTGGAAACATAAGGATGCACCCTCATTTAATTGAAGTCGGTAAATTGTAATTAATGGTAATGTGAGCGACCACCCCCAACCAAAATTTAAAATTGATAATATTTTCAAATTCTACATACCTGGAAACATAAGGAAGCATCCTCATTTGAATGAAATCAGTAAATTTTATATTGATGGCAATGTGAGCGACCCCTCCCCCACCAAAATTTTTAAATTAATAATATTTTTAAATAAGACGTACCTGGAAACATAAGGATCCACCCTCATTCCAATAAAATCAGTAAATTTTAAATTGATGGGAATGTGAGCGACCCCCCCTCCCCCAACAAAATATAAAATGAATAATGTTTTTGAATACAATGTATCTGGAAAATAAGGATGCACCCTCATTTCAATGAAATAGGTACATTTTAAATTTATGGTAATGTGGGCTACCGCCACAACAAAATTGAAAATGAATAATATTTTCGAATTCTACATACCTGGAAACATAAGGATGCACACTCAATTAAATGAAATCGTTTAATTTTAAATTAATGTTAATGTGAGCGACCCCCTCACCACCAAAGTTTAAAATTGATAATATTTTCAAACTCTACATACCTGGTAACATAAGGATGCATCCTCACTTAAATGAAATCGGTAAATTTTATATTAATGGTAACCAGAGCGACTCCCCCCTCTACCAAATTAATAAAATTGATAAGATTTTCAAATTAGACGTACCTGGAAACATAAGGATCCACCCTCATTCCAATAAAATCAGTAAATTTTTAATTGATGGGAATGTGAGCGACCCCCCCCCCCCACCAAAATATAAAATGAATAATGTTTTTGAATACAAGGTATCTGGAAAATAAGGATGCACCCTCATTTCAATGAAATCGGTAAGTTTTAGATTGATGGCAATGTGAACGACGCCCCCCCCAAAATTTTAAAATTGATAAGATTTTCAAATTCGACCTACCTACAAACATAAGGATGCACCCTCATTTAAATGAAATCGGTAAATTTCAAATTGGTGGAATGTGAGCGACCCCCCACCCCAAACAAAATTTAAAATGAATAATGTTTTCTAATTAAGTGTATCAGGAAATATAAGGATGCAAAATAACTTAGATGCAATCGATAATTTCTAAATAGTGGTAATGTGAGCGACCCCCCCGCATCAGCGAAATTGAAAATTTGTAATATTACAAAGTATCTGGAAACATAAGGATGCACCCTCTTTTAATTGAAGTCGGTAAAGTGTAATTAATGGTAATGTGAGCGACCACCCACCCCCAACAAAATTAAAAATGAATAATGTTTTCTGATTCAGTGTATCTGGAAATATAAGGATGCATCCTAACTTAAATGAAATCGATAATTTCTAAATAGTGGTAATGTGAACAACCCCCTCCCATCACCGAAATTGAAAATTAGTAATATTTTCAAATTCGACGTATCTGGAAACATAAGGATGCACCCTCATTTTAATGAAATAGGTACATTTTAAATTGATGGTAATGTGGGCTACCGCCACACCAAAATTGAAAATAAATAATATTTTCGAATTCAATGTATCTGGAAACATAAGGATCCACCCTCATTTCAATGAAATCGGTAAATTTTAAAGAAATAGTAATGTGAGCGACCACCCCCAACCAAAATTAAAAATTGATAATATTTTCAAATTCTACATACCTGGAAACATAAGGATGCACACTCAATTAAATGAAATCGTTTAATTTTAAATTAATGTTAATGTGAGCGACCCCCTCACCACCAAAGTTTAAAATTGATAATATCTTCAAACTTTACATACCTGGAAATATAAGGATGCATCCTCACTTAAATGAAATCGGTAAATTTTATATTAATGGTAACGTGAGCGACCCCCCCCCCCCCACCAAATTTATAAACTGATAAGATTTTCAAATTAGACATACCTGGAAACATAAGGATCCACCCTCATTCCAATAAAATCAGTAAATTTTAAATTGATGGAAATGTGAGCAACCCCCCCCCCCCCCCCACCAAAATATAAAATGATTAATGTTTTTGAATATAATGTATTTGAAAACATATGGATGCACCCTCATTTTAATGAAATCGGTAAATTTTAAATAAATGGTAATGTGAGCGACCCCCCCCCCCACCTAAATATAAAATGAATAATGTTTGTAAATAGAATGTATCTGGAAACATAAGGATGCACCCTCTATTCAATGAAATCGATAAGTTTTAGATTGATGGCAATGTGAGCGCCCCCCCCCCAAATTTTATAATGGATAATATTTTCAAATTTGACGTACCTGGAAACATAAGGGTGCACCCTCATTTCAATGAAATCGGTAAGTTTTAGATTGAGGGCAATGTGAGCGACCCCCCCCCCCCAAAATATTAAAATTGATAATTTTTTCAAATTCGACGTACCTGGAAACATAAGGGTGCACCCTCATTTTAATGAAATTGGTAAGTTTTAGATTGATGGCAATGTGAGGGACAACCCCCTAAATTTTAAAATTGATAATATTTTTAAGTTCGACGTTCCTGGAAACATAAGGATCCACCCTCATTTCAATGAAATCGGTAAATTTTAAATAAACTGTAATGTGAGCGCCTCCCCCACCAAAATATAAAATGAATAATGTTTTTGAATACAATGTATCTGGAAACATAAGGATGCACCCTCATTTCAATGAAATTGGTAAGTTTTAGATTGATGGCAATGTGAGGGACCCCCCCCCAAATTTTAAAATTGATAATATTTTCAAATTAGACGTACCTGGAAAAATAAGGATCCACCCTCATTCCAATAAAATCAGTAAATATTAAATTGATGGAAATGTGAGCGACCCCCCCCCACCAAAATATAAAATGAATAATATTTTCGAATACAATGTATCTGGTAACATAAGGATGCACCCTCATTTCAATGAAATCGGTAAGTTTTAGATTGATAGCAATGTGAGCGACGCCCCCCCCCAAATTTTAAAATTGATAAGATTTTCAAATTCGACCTACCTAGAAACATAAGGATGCAACCTTATTTAAATGAAATCGGTAAAATTTAAATTAACGATAATGTGGGCGACCCCCCACCCCCAACAAAATTTAAAATGAATAATGTTTTCTAATTAAGTGTATCAGGAAATATAAGGATGCATAATAACTTAAATGAAATCGATAATTTCTAAATAGTGGTAATGTGAGCGACCCCCCCCCCCCCATCAGCGAAATTGAAAATTTGTAATATTACAAAGTATCTGAAAACATAAGGATGCACCCTCTTTTAATTGAAGTCGGTAAATTGTAATTAATGGTAATGTGAGCGACCACCCACCCCCAACAAAATTGAAAATGAATAATGTTTTCTAATTCAGTGTATCTGGAAATATAAGGATGCATCCTCACTTAAATGAAATTGGTAATATTTCAATTAATGGTAATGTGAGCGACCCCTCCTTTCACCGAAATCGAAAATTGATAATATTTTCAAATTCGACGTATCTGGAAACATAGGGATTCACCCTCATTTTAATGAAATAGGTACATTTTAAATTGATGGTAATGTGGGCTACTGCCACAACAAAATTGAAAATGAATATTTTCGAATTCAATTTATCTGGAAACATAAGGATGCATCCTCACTTAAATGAAATCGGTAAATATTAAATTAATGGTAATATGAGCAACCGGTTCCCCCCCCAAAATTTAAAATTGATAATATTTTCAAATTCGACAAACCTGGAAACATAAGGGTGCACCCTCATTTCAATGAAATCGGTAAATTTTAAATTAACGATAATGTGGGCGACCCCCCACCCCCAACAAAATTGAAAATGAATAATGTTTTCTAATTCAGTGCATCAGGAAATATAAGGATGCATAATAACTTAAATGAAATCGATAATTTCTAAATAGTTGTAATGTGAGCGACCCCCCCCCCCCATCAGCGAAATTGAAAATTTGTATTATAACAATGTATCTGGAAACATAAGGATGCATCCTCACTTAAATGAAATCGGTAAATATTAAATTAATGGTAATATGAGCAACCGGTTCCCCCACCAAAATTTAAAATTGATAATATTTTCAAATTCGACGTACCTGGAAACATAAGGGTGCACCCTCATTTCAATGAAATCGGTAAATTTTAAATTAACGATAATGTGGGCGACCCCCCACCCCCAACAAAATTGAAAATGAATAATGTTTTCTAATTCAGTGCATCAGGAAATATAAGGATGCATAATAACTTAAATGAAATCGATAATTTCTAAATAGTTGTAATGTGAGCGACCCCCCCCCCATCAGCGAAATTGAAAATTTGTATTATAACAATGTATCTGGAAACATAAGGATGCACCCTCATTTAATTGAAGTCGGTAAATTGTAATTAATGGTAATGTGAGCGACCACCCACCCCCAACAAAATTGAAAATGAATAATGTTATCTAATTCAGTGTATCTGGAAATATAAGTATGCATCCTCACTTAAATGAAATTGGTAATATTTCAATTAATGGTAATGTGAGCGACCCCTCCTTTCACCGAAATCGAAAATTGATAATATTTTCAAATTCGACGTATCTGGAAACATAGGCATTCACCCTCATTTTAATGAAATAGGTACATTTTAAATTGATGGTAATGTGGGCTACTGCCACAACAAAATTGAAAATGAATATTTTCGAATTCAATTTATCTGGAAACATAAGGATGCATCCTCACTTAAATGAAATCGGTAAATATTAAATTAATGGTAATATGAGCAACCGGTTCCCCCACCAAAATTTAAAATTGATAATATTTTACAATTCGACAAACCTGGAAACATAAGGGTGCACCCTCATTTCAATGAAATCGGTAAATTTTAAATTAACGATAATGTGGGCGACCCCCCACCCCCAACAAAATTGAAAATGAATATTTTCGAATTCAATGTATCTGTAAACATAAGGATGCATCCTCACTTAAATGAAATCGGTAAATATTAAATAAATGGTAATATGAGCAACCGGTTCCCCCACCAAAATTTAAAATTGATAATATTTTCAAATTCGACGTACCTGGAAACATAAGGGTGCACCCTCATTTCAATGAAATCGGTAAATTTTAAATTAACGATAATGTGGGCGACGCCCCACCCCCAACAAAATTGAAAATGAATAATGTTTTCTAATTCAGTGCATCAGGAAATATAAGGATGCATAATAACTTAAATGAAATCGATAATTTCTAAATAGTTGTAATGTGAGCGACCCCCCCCCCCCATCAGCGAAATTGAAAATTTGTATTATAACAATGTATCTGGAAACATAAGGATGCACCCTCATTTAATTGAAGTCGGTAAATTGTAATTAATGGTAATGTGAGCGACCACCCACCCCCAACAAAATTGAAAATGAATAATGTTATCTAATTCAGTGTATCTGGAAATATAAGGATGCACCCTCTTTTAATTGAAGTCGGTAAATTGTAATTAATGGTAATGTGAGTGACCACCCACCCCCAACAAATTTGAAAATGAATAATGTTTTCTAATTCAGTGTATCTGGAAATATAAGGATGCATCCTCACTTAAATGAAATTGGTAATATTTCAATTAATGGTAATGTGAGCGACCCCTCCTTTCACCGAAATTGAAAATTGATAATATTTTCAAATTCGACGTATCTGGAAACATAGGGATTCACCCTCATTTTAATGAAATAGGTACATTTTAAATTGATGGTAATGTGGGCTACTGCCACAACAAAATTGAAAATGAATATTTTCGAATTCAATTTATCTGGAAACATAAGGATGCATCCTCACTTAAATGAAATCGGTAAATATTAAATAAATGGTAATATGAGCAACCGGTTCCCCCACCAAAATTTAAAATTGATAATATTTTCAAATTCGACGTACCTGGAAACATAAGGGTGCACCCTCAGTTCAATGAAATCGGTAAATTTTAAATTAACGATAATGTGGGCGACCCCCCACCCCCAACAAAATTGAAAATGAATAATGTTTTCTAATTCAGTGCATCAGGAAATATAAGGATGCATAATAACTTAAATGAAATCGATAATTTCTAAATAGTTGTAATGTGAGCGACCCCCCCCCCCATCAGCGAAATTGAAAATTTGTATTATAACAATGTATCTGGAAACATAAGGATGCACCCTCATTTAATTGAAGTCGGTAAATTGTAATTAATGGTAATGTGAGCGACCACACACCCCCAACAAAATTGAAAATGAATAATGTTATCTAATTCAGTGTATCTGGAAATATAAGGATGCACCCTCTTTTAATTGAAGTCGGTAAATTGTAATTAATGGTAATGTGAGTGACCACCCACCCCCAACAAATTTGAAAATGAATAATGTTTTCTAATTCAGTGTATCTGGAAATATAAGGATGCATCCTCACTTAAATGAAATTGGTAATATTTCAATTAATGGTAATGTGAGCGACCCCTCCTTTCACCGAAATTGAAAATTGATAATATTTTCAAATTCGACGTATCTGGAAACATAGGGATTCACCCTCATTTTAATGAAATAGGTACATTTTAAATTGATGGTAATGTGGGCTACTGCCACAACAAAATTGAAAATGAATATTTTCGAATTCAATTTATCTGGAAACATAAGGATGCATCCTCACTTAAATGAAATCGGTAAATATTAAATTAATGGTAATATGAGCAACCGGTTCCCCCCCCAAAATTTAAAATTGATAATATTTTCAAATTCGACAAACCTAGAAACATAAGGGTGCACCCTCATTTCAATGAAATCGGTAAATTTTAAATTAACGATAATGTGGGCGACCCCCCACCCCCAACAAAATTGAAAATGAATAATGTTTTCTAATTCAGTGCATCAGGAAATATAAGGATGCATAATAACTTAAATGAAATCGATAATTTCTAAATAGTTGTAATGTGAGCGACCCCCCCCCCCCATCTGCGAAATTGAAAATTTGTATTATAACAATGTATCTGGAAACATAAGGATGCATCCTCACTTAAATGAAATCGGTAAATATTAAATTAATGGTAATATGAGCAACCGGTTCCCCCACCAAAATTTAAAATTGATAATATTTTCAAATTCGACAAACCTGGAAACATAAGGGTGCACCCTCATTTCAATGAAATCGGTAAATTTTAAATTAACGATAATGTGGGCGACCCCCCACCCCCAACAAAATTGAAAATGAATATTTTCGAATTCAATGTATCTGTAAACATAAGGATGCATCCTCACTTAAATGAAATCGGTAAATATTAAATAAATGGTAATATGAGCAACCGGTTCCCCCACCAAAATTTAAAATTGATAATATTTTCAAATTCGACGTACCTGGAAACATAAGGGTGCACCCTCATTTCAATGAAATCGGTAAATTTTAAATTAACGATAATGTGGGCGACCCCCCACCCCCAACAAAATTGAAAATGAATAATGTTTTCTAATTCAGTGCATCAGGAAATATAAGGATGCATAATAACTTAAATGAAATCGATAATTTCTAAATAGTTGTAATGTGAGCGACCCCCCCCCCCATCAGCGAAATTGAAAATTTGTATTATAACAATGTATCTGGAAACATAAGGATGCACCCTCATTTAATTGAAGTCGGTAAATTGTAATTAATGGTAATGTGAGCGACCACCCACCCCCAACAAAATTGAAAATGAACAATGTTATCTAATTCAGTGTATCTGGAAATATAAGGATGCACCCTCTTTTAATTGAAGTCGGTAAATTGTAATTAATGGTAATGTGAGTGACCACCCACCCCCAACAAATTTGAAAATGAATAATGTTTTCTAATTCAGTGTATCTGGAAACATAGGGATTCACCCTCATTTTAATGAAATAGGTACATTTTAAATTGATGGTAATGTGGGCTACTGCCACAACAAAATTGAAAATGAATATTTTCGAAATCAATTTATCTGGAAACATAAGGATGCATCCTCACTTAAATGAAATCGGTAAATATTAAATTAATGGAAATATGAGCAACCGGTTCCCCCACCAAAATTTAAAATTGATAATATTTTCAAATTCGACGTACCTGGAAACATAAGGGTGCACCCTCATTTCAATGAATCGGTAAATTTTAAATTAACGATAATGTGGGCGACCCCCCACCCCCAACAAAATTGAAAATGAATAATGTTTTCTAATTCAGTGCATCAGGAAATATAAGGATCCATAATAACTTAAATGAAATCGATAATTTCTAAATAGTTGTAATGTGAGCGACCCCCCCCCCCCCATCAGCGAAATTGAAAATTTGTATTATAACAATGTATCTGGAAACATAAGGATGCACCCTCATTTAATTGAAGTCGGTAAATTGTAATTAATGGTAATGTGAGCGACCACCCACCCCCAACAAAATTGAAAATGAATAATGTTATCTAATTCAGTGTATCTGGAAATATAAGGATGCACCCTCTTTTAATTGAAGTCGGTAAATTGTAATTAATGGTAATGTGAGTGACCACCCACCCCCAACAAATTTGAAAATGAATAATGTTTTCTAATTCAGTGTATCTGGAAATATAAGTATGCATCCTCACTTAAATGAAATTGGTAATATTTCAATTAATGGTAATGTGAGCGACCCCTCCTTTCACCGAAATTGAAAATTGATAATATTTTCAAATTCGACGTATCTAGAAACATAGGGATTCACCCTCATTTTATTGAAATAGGTACATTTTAAATTGATGGTAATGTGGGCTACTGCCACAACAAAATTGAAAATGAATATTTTCGAATTCAATTTATCTGGAAACATAAGGATGCATCCGCACTTAAATGAAATCGGTAAATATTAAATTAATGGTAATATGAGCAACCGGTTCCCCCACCAAAATTTAAAATTGATAATATTTTACAATTTGACAAACCTGGAAACATAAGGGTGCACCCTCATTTCAATGAAATCGGTAAATTTTAAATTAACGATAATGTGGGCGACCCCCCACCCCCAACAAAATTGAAAAAGAATATTTTCGAATTCAATGTATCTGTAAACATAAGGATGCATCCTCACTTAAATGAAATCGGTAAATATTAAATAAATGGTAATATGAGCAACCGGTTCCCCCACCAAAATTTAAAATTGATAATATTTTCAAATTCGACGTACCTGGAAACATAAGGGTGCACCCTCATTTCAATGAAATCGGTAAATTTTAAATTAACGATAATGTGGGCGACCCCCCACCCCCAACAAAATTGAAAATGAATAATGTTTTCTAATTCAGTGCATCAGGAAATATAAGGATGCATAATAACTTAAATGAAATCGATAATTTCTAAATAGTTGTAATGTGAGCGACCCCCCCCCCCATCAGCGAAATTGAAAATTTGTATTATAACAATGTATCTGGAAACATAAGGATGCACCCTCATTTAATTGAAGTCGGTAAATTGTAATTAATGGTAATGTGAGCGACCACCCACCCCCAACAAAATTGAAAATGAATAATGTTATCTAATTCAGTGTATCTGGAAATATAAGGATGCACCCTCTTTTAATTGAAGTCGGTAAATTGTAATTAATGGTAATGTGAGTGACCACCCACCCCCAACAAATTTGAAAATGAATAATGTTTTCTAATTCAGTGTATCTGGAAATATAAGGATGCATCCTCACTTAAATGAAATTGGTAATATTTCAATTAATGGTAATGTGAGCGACCCCTCCTTTCACCGAAATTGAAAATTGATAATATTTTCAAATTCGACGTATCTGGAAACATAGGGATTCACCCTCATTTTAATGAAATAGGTACATTTTAAATTGATGGTAATGTGGGCTACTGCCACAACAAAATTGAAAATGAATATTTTCGAATTCAATTTATCTGGAAACATAAGGATGCATCCTCACTTAAATGAAATCGGTAAATATTAAATTAATGGTAATATGAGCAACCGGTTCCCCCACCAAAATTTAAAATTGATAATATTTTCAAATTCGACAAACCTGGAAACATAAGGGTGCACCCTTATTTCAATGAAATCGGTAAATTTTAAATTAACGATAATGTGGGCGACCCCCCACCCCCAACAAAATTGAAAATGAATAATGTTTTCTAATTCAGTGTATCAGGAAATATAAGGATGCATAATAACTTAAATGAAATCGAAAATTTCTAAATAGTTGTAATGTGATCGATCCCCCCCCCCATCAGCGAAATTGAAAATTTGTAATATAACAATGTATCTGGAAACATAAGGATGCACCCTCATTTAATTGAAGTCGGTAAATTGTAATTAATGGTAATGTGAGCGACCACCCACCCCCAACAAAATTGAAAATGAATAATGTTTTCTAATTCAGTGTATCTGGAAATATAAGGATGCATCCTAACTTAAATGAAATCGATAATTTCTAAATAGTGGTAATTTGAGCAACCCCCTCCTATCACCGAAATTGAAAGTTTGTAATATTACAAAGTATCTGGAAACATAAGGATGCACCCTCATTTAATTGAAGTCGGTAAATTGTAATTAATGGTAATGTGAGCGACCACCCCCAACCAAAATTTAAAATTGATAATATTTTCAAATTCTACATACCTGGAAACATAAGGAAGCATCCTCATTTGAATGAAATCAGTAAATTTTATATTGATGGCAATGTGAGCGACCCCTCCCCCACCAAAATTTTTAAATTAATAATATTTTTAAATAAGACGTACCTGGAAACATAAGGATCCACCCTCATTCCAATAAAATCAGTAAATTTTAAATTGATGGGAATGTGAGCGACCCCCCCTCCCCCAACAAAATATAAAATGAATAATGTTTTTGAATACAATGTATCTGGAAAATAAGGATGCACCCTCATTTCAATGAAATAGGTACATTTTAAATTTATGGTAATGTGGGCTACCGCCACAACAAAATTGAAAATGAATAATATTTTCGAATTCTACATACCTGGAAACATAAGGATGCACACTCAATTAAATGAAATCGTTTAATTTTAAATTAATGTTAATGTGAGCGACCCCCTCACCACCAAAGTTTAAAATTGATAATATTTTCAAACTCTACATACCTGGTAACATAAGGATGCATCCTCACTTAAATGAAATCGGTAAATTTTATATTAATGGTAACCAGAGCGACTCCCCCCTCTACCAAATTAATAAAATTGATAAGATTTTCAAATTAGACGTACCTGGAAACATAAGGATCCACCCTCATTCCAATAAAATCAGTAAATTTTTAATTGATGGGAATGTGAGCGACCCCCCCCCCCCACCAAAATATAAAATGAATAATGTTTTTGAATACAAGGTATCTGGAAAATAAGGATGCACCCTCATTTCAATGAAATCGGTAAGTTTTAGATTGATGGCAATGTGAACGACGCCCCCCCCCAAAATTTTAAAATTGATAAGATTTTCAAATTCGACCTACCTACAAACATAAGGATGCACCCTCATTTAAATGAAATCGGTAAATTTCAAATTGGTGGAATGTGAGCGACCCCCCACCCCAAACAAAATTTAAAATGAATAATGTTTTCTAATTAAGTGTATCAGGAAATATAAGGATGCAAAATAACTTAGATGCAATCGATAATTTCTAAATAGTGGTAATGTGAGCGACCCCCCCGCATCAGCGAAATTGAAAATTTGTAATATTACAAAGTATCTGGAAACATAAGGATGCACCCTCTTTTAATTGAATGCGGTAAAGTGTAATTAATGGTAATGTGAGCGACCACCCACCCCCAACAAAATTAAAAATGAATAATGTTTTCTGATTCAGTGTATCTGGAAATATAAGGATGCATCCTAACTTAAATGAAATCGATAATTTCTAAATAGTGGTAATGTGAACAACCCCCTCCCATCACCGAAATTGAAAATTAGTAATATTTTCAAATTCGACGTATCTGGAAACATAAGGATGCACCCTCATTTTAATGAAATAGGTACATTTTAAATTGATGGTAATGTGGGCTACCGCCACACCAAAATTGAAAATAAATAATATTTTCGAATTCAATGTATCTGGAAACATAAGGATCCACCCTCATTTCAATGAAATCGGTAAATTTTAAAGAAATAGTAATGTGAGCGACCACCCCCAACCAAAATTAAAAATTGATAATATTTTCAAATTCTACATACCTGGAAACATAAGGATGCACACTCAATTAAATGAAATCGTTTAATTTTAAATTAATGTTAATGTGAGCGACCCCCTCACCACCAAAGTTTAAAATTGATAATATCTTCAAACTTTACATACCTGGAAATATAAGGATGCATCCTCACTTAAATGAAATCGGTAAATTTTATATTAATGGTAACGTGAGCGACCCCCCCCCCCCCACCAAATTTATAAACTGATAAGATTTTCAAATTAGACATACCTGGAAACATAAGGATCCACCCTCATTCCAATAAAATCAGTAAATTTTAAATTGATGGAAATGTGAGCAACCCCCCCCCCCCCCACCAAAATATAAAATGATTAATGTTTTTGAATATAATGTATTTGAAAACATATGGATGCACCCTCATTTTAATGAAATCGGTAAATTTTAAATAAATGGTAATGTGAGCGACCCCCCCCCCCCACCTAAATATAAAATGAATAATGTTTGTAAATAGAATGTATCTGGAAACATAAGGATGCACCCTCTATTCAATGAAATCGATAAGTTTTAGATTGATGGCAATGTGAGCGCCCCCCCCCCAAAATTTTATAATGGATAATATTTTCAAATTTGACGTACCTGGAAACATAAGGGTGCACCCTCATTTCAATGAAATCGGTAAGTTTTAGATTGAGGGCAATGTGAGCGACCCCCCCCCCAAAATATTAAAATTGATAATTTTTTCAAATTCGACGTACCTGGAAACATAAGGGTGCACCCTCATTTTAATGAAATTGGTAAGTTTTAGATTGATGGCAATGTGAGGGACAACCCCCTAAATTTTAAAATTGATAATATTTTTAAGTTCGACGTTCCTGGAAACATAAGGATCCACCCTCATTTCAATGAAATCGGTAAATTTTAAATAAACTGTAATGTGAGCGCCCCCCCCACCAAAATATAAAATGAATAATGTTTTTGAATACAATGTATCTGGAAACATAAGGATGCACCCTCATTTCAATGAAATTGGTAAGTTTTAGATTGAGGGCAATGTGAGGGACCCCCCCCCAAATTTTAAAATTGATAATATTTTCAAATTAGACGTACCTGGAAAAATAAGGATCCACCCTCATTCCAATAAAATCAGTAAATATTAAATTGATGGAAATGTGAGCGACCCCCCCCCACCAAAATATAAAATGAATAATATTTTCGAATACAATGTATCTGGTAACATAAGGATGCACCCTCATTTCAATGAAATCGGTAAGTTTTAGATTGATAGCAATGTGAGCGACGCCCCCCCCCAAATTTTAAAATTGATAAGATTTTCAAATTCGACCTACCTAGAAACATAAGGATGCAACCTTATTTAAATGAAATCGGTAAAATTTAAATTAACGATAATGTGGGCGACCCCCCACCCCCAACAAAATTTAAAATGAATAATGTTTTCTAATTAAGTGTATCAGGAAATATAAGGATGCATAATAACTTAAATGAAATCGATAATTTCTAAATAGTGGTAATGTGAGCGACCCCCCCCCCCATCAGCGAAATTGAAAATTTGTAATATTACAAAGTATCTGAAAACATAAGGATGCACCCTCTTTTAATTGAAGTCGGTAAATTGTAATTAATGGTAATGTGAGCGACCACCCACCCCCAACAAAATTGAAAATGAATAATGTTTTCTAATTCAGTGTATCTGGAAATATAAGGATGCATCCTCACTTAAATGAAATTGGTAATATTTCAATTAATGGTAATGTGAGCGACCCCTCCTTTCACCGAAATCGAAAATTGATAATATTTTCCAATTCGACGTATCTGCAAACATACCATAAGGATGCACACTCAATTAAATGAAATCGTTTAATTTTAAATTAATGTTAATGTGAGCGACCCCCTCACCACCAAAGTTTAAAATTGATAATATCTTCAAACTTTACATACCTGGAAATATAAGGATGCATCCTCACTTAAATGAAATCGGTATATTTTATATTAATGGTAACGTGAGCGACCCCCCCCCAACCAAAATTTAAAATTGATAATATTTTCAAATTCGACGTAGCTGAACACATAGGGATGCACACTCATTTAAATGAAATCGGTTAATTTTAAATTAATGTTAATGTGTGCGACCCCCTCACCACCAAATTTTAAAATTGATAATTTTTTCAAACTCTACATACCTGGTAACATAAGGATGCATCCTCACTTAAATGAATTCGGTAAATTTTTATATAAATGGTAACCAGAGCGACTCCCCCCCCCCCCCCCCCAAAGAATTTATAAAATTGATAAGTCGGTAAATTGTAATTAATGGTAATGTGAGTGACCACCCACCCCCAACAAATTTGAAAATGAATAATGTTTTCTAATTCAGTGTATCTGGAAATATAAGGATGCATCCTCACTTAAATGAAATTGGTAATATTTAATTAATGGTAATGTGAGCGACCCCTCCTTTCACCGAAATTGAAAATTGATAATATTTTCAAATTAGACGTACCTGGAAACATAAGGATCCACTCTCATTCCAATAAAATCAGTAAATATTAAATTGATGGAAATGTGAGCGACCCCCACCCCCCCACCAAAATATAAAATGAATAATATTTTTGAATACAATGTATCTGGTAACATAAGGATGCACCCTCATTTCAATGAAATCGGTAAGTTTTAGATTGATAGCAATGTGAGGGACAACCCCCTAAATTTTAAAATTGATAATATTTTTAAGTTCGACGTTCCTGGAAACATAAGGATCCACCCTCATTTCAATGAAATCGGTAAATTTTAAATAAACGGTAATGTGAGCGCCTCCCCCACCAAAATATAAAATGAATAATGTTTTTGAATACAATGTATCTGGAAACATAAGGATGCACCCTCATTTCAATGAAATCGGTAATTTCTAAATAGTGGTAATGTGAGCGACCCCCCCCCATCAGCGAAATTGAAAATTTGTAATATTACAAAGTATCTGGAAACATAAGGATGCACCCTCTTTTAATTGAAGTCGGTAAATTGTAATTAATGGTAATGTGAGCGACCACCCACCCCCAACAAAATTGAAAATGAATAATGTTTTCTAATTCAGTGTATCTGGAAATATAAGGATGCATCCTCACTTAAATGAAATTAGTAATATTTCAATTAATGGTAATGTGAGCGACCCCTCCTTTCACCGAAATCGAAAATTGATAATATTTTCAAATCCGACGTATCTGCAAACATAAGGATGCACACTCAATTAAATGAAATCGTTTAATTTTAAATTAATGTTAATGTGAGCGACCCCCTCACCACCAAAGTTTAAAATTTATAATATCTTCAAACTTTACATACCTGGAAATATAAGGATGCATCCTCACTTAAATGAAATCGGTATATTTTATATTAATGGTAACGTGAGCGACCCCCCCCAACCAAAATTTAAAATTGATAATATTTTCAAATTCGACGTAGCTGAACACATAGGGATGCACACTCATTTAAATGAAATCGGTTAATTTTAAATTAATGTTAATGTGTGCGACCCCCTCACCACCAAATTTTAAAATTGATAATTTTTTCAAACTCTACATACCTGGTAACATAAGGATGCATCCTCACTTAAATGAACTCGGTAAATTTTTATATAAATGGTAACCAGAGCGACTCCCGCCCCCCCAAAGAATTTATAAAATTGATAAGTCGGTAAATTGTAATTAATGGTAATGTGAGTGACCACCCACCCCCAACAAATTTGAAAATGAATAATGTTTTCTAATTCAGTGTATCTGGAAATATAAGGATGCATCCTCACTTAAATGAAATTGGTAATATTTCAATTAATGGTAATGTGAGCGACCCCTCCTTTCACCGAAATTGAAAATTGATAATATTTTCAAATTCGACGTATCTGGAAACATAGGGATTCACCCTCATTTTAATGAAATAGGTACATTTTAAATTGATGGTAATGTGGGCTACTGCCACAACAAAATTGAAAATGAATATTTTCGAATTCAATTTATCTGGAAACATAAGGATGCATCCTCACTTAAATGAAATCGGTAAATATTAAATTAATGGTAATATGAGCAACCGGTTCCCCCACCAAAATTTAAAATTGATAATATTTTCAAATTCGACAAACCTGGAAACATAAGGGTGCACCCTCATTTCAATGAAATCGGTAAATTTTAAATTAACGATAATGTGGGCGACCCCCCACCCCCAACAAAATTGAAAATGAATAATGTTTTCTAATTCAGTGTATCAGGAAATATAAGGATGCATAATAACTTAAATGAAATCGAAAATTTCTAAATAGTTGTAATGTGATCGATCCCCCCCCCCCCCCATCAGCGAAATTGAAAATTTGTAATATAACAATGTATCTGGAAACATAAGGATGCACCCTCATTTAATTGAAGTCGGTAAATTGTAATTAATGGTAATGTGAGCGACCACCCACCCCCAACAAAATTGAAAATGAATAATGTTTTCTAATTCAGTGTATCTGGAAATATAAGGATGCATCCTAACTTAAATGAAATCGATAATTTCTAAATAGTGGTAATTTGAGCAACCCCCTCCTATCACCGAAATTGAAAATTTGTAATATTACAAAGTATCTGGAAACATAAGGATGCACCCTCATTTAATTGAAGTCGGTAAATTGTAATTAATGGTAATGTGAGCGACCACCCCCAACCAAAATTTAAAATTGATAATATTTTAAAATTCTACATACCTGGAAACATAAGGAAGCATCCTCATTTGAATGAAATCAGTAAATTTTATATTGATGGCAATGTGAGCGACCCCCCCCCCCACCAAAATTTTTAAATTAATAATATTTTTAAATAAGACGTACCTGGAAACATAAGGATCCACCCTCATTCCAATAAAATCAGTAAATTTTAAATTGATGGGAATGTGAGCGACCCCCCCCTCCCCCAACAAAATATAAAATGAATAATGTTTTTGAATACAATGTATCTGGAAAATAAGGATGCACCCTCATTTCAATGAAATAGGTACATTTTAAATTTATGGTAATGTGGGCTACCGCCACAACAAAATTGAAAATGAATAATATTTTCGAATTCAATGTATCTGGAAACATAAGGATGCATCCTCACTTAAATGAAATCAGTAAATATTAAATTAATGGTAATATGAGCAACCGGTTCCCCCACCAAAATTTAAAATTGATAATATTTTCAAACTCTACATACCTGGTAACATAAGGATGCATCCTCACTTAAATGAAATCGGTAAATTTTATATTAATGGTAACCAAAGCGACTCCCCCCCCCCTACCAAATTAATAAAATTGATAAGATTTTCAAATTAGACGTACCTGGAAACATAAGGATCCACCCTCATTCCAATAAAATCAGTAAATTTTTAATTGATGGGAATGTGAGCGACCCCCCCCCCACCAAAATATAAAATGAATAATGTTTTTGAATACTAGGTATCTGGAAAATAAGGATGCACCCTCATTTCAATGAAATCGGTAAGTTTTAGATTGATGGCAATGTGAGCGACGCCCCCCCCCCAAATTTTAAAATTGATAAGATTTTCAAATTCAACCTAACTACAAACATAAGGATGCACCCTCATTTAAATGAAATCGGTAAATTTCAAATTGGTGGAATGTGAGCGACCCCCCACCCCAAACAAAATTTAAAATGAATAATGTTTTCTAATTAAGTGTATCAGGAAATATAAGGATGCAAAATAACTTAGATGCAATCGATAATTTCTAAATAGTGGTAATGTGAGCGACCCCCCCGCATCAGCGAAATTGAAAATTTGTAATATTACAAAGTATCTGGAAACATAAGGATGCACCCTCTTTTAATTGAAGTCGGTAAAGTGTAATTAATGGTAATGTGAGCGACCACCCACCCCCAACAAAATTAAAAATGAATAATGTTTTCTGATTCAGTGTATCTGGAAATATAAGGATGCATCCTAACTTAAATGAAATCGATAATTTCTAAATAGTGGTAATGTGAACAACCCCCTCCCATCACCGAAATTGAAAATTAGTAATATTTTCAAATTCGACGTATCTGGAAACATAAGGATGCACCCTCATTTTAATGAAATAGGTACATTTTAAATTGATGGTAATGTGGGCTACCGCCACACCAAAATTGAAAATAAATAATATTTTCGAATTCAATGTATCTGGAAACATAAGGATCCACCCTCATTTCAATGAAATCGGTAAATTTTAAAGAAATAGTAATGTGAGCGACCACCCCCAACCAAAATTAAAAATTGATAATATTTTCAAATTCTACATACCTGGAAACATAAGGATGCACACTCAATTAAATGAAATCGTTTAATTTTAAATTAATGTTAATGTGAGCGACCCCCTCACCACCAAAGTTTAAAATTGATAAGATTTTCAAATTCGACCTACCTAGAAACATAAGGATGCAACCTTATTTAAATGAAATCGGTAAAATTTTAATTAACGATAATGTGGGCGACCCCCCACCCCCAACAAAATTTAAAATGAATAATGTTTTCTAATTAAGTGTATCAGGAAATATAAGGATGCATAATAACTTAAATGAAATCGATAATTTCTAAATAGTGGTAATGTGAGCGACCCCCCCCCATCAGCGAAATTGAAAATTTGTAATATTACAAAGTATCTGGAAACATAAGGATGCACCCTCTTTTAATTGAAGTCGGTAAATTGTAATTAATGGTAATGTGAGCGACCACCCACCCCCAACAAAATTGAAAATGAATAATGTTTTCTAATTCAGTCTATCTGGAAATATAAGGATGCATCCTCACTTAAATGAAATTAGTAATATTTCAATTAATGGTAATGTGAGCGACCCCTCCTTTCACCGAAATCGAAAATTGATAATATTTTCAAATCCGACGTATCTGCAAACATAAGGATGCACACTCAATTAAATGAAATCGTTTAATTTTAAATTAATGTTAATGTGAGCGACCCCCTCACCACCAAAGTTTAAAATTGATAATATCTTCAAACTTTACATACCTGGAAATATAAGGATGCATCCTCTTTTAAATGAAATCGGTAAATTTTATATTAATGGTAACGTGAGCGACCCCCCCCCCCCCCAACCAAAATTTAAAATTGATAATATTTTCAAATTCGACGTAGCTGAACACATAGGGATGCACACTCATTTAAATGAAATCGGTTAATTTTAAATTAATGTTAATGTGTGCGACCCCCTCACCACCAAATTTTAAAATTGATAATTTTTTCAAACTCTACATACCTGGTAACATAAGGATGCATCCTCACTTAAATGAATTCGGTAAATTTTTATATAAATGGTAACCAGAGCGACTCCCCCCCCCCCAAAGAATTTATAAAATTGATAAGTCGGTAAATTGTAATTAATGGTAATGTGAGTGACCACCCACCCTATCAGCGAAATTGAAAATTTGTAATATTACAAAGTATCTGGAAACATAAGGATGCACCCTCTTTTAATTGAAATAGGTACAATTTAAATTGATGGTAATGTGGGCTACCGCCACACCAAAATTGAAAATAAATAATATTTTCGAATTCAATGTATCTGGAAACATAAGGATCCACCCTCATTTCAATGAAATCGGTAAATTTTAAAGAAATAGTAATGTGAGCGACCACCCCCAACCAAAATTAAAAATTGATAATATTTTCAAATTCTACATACCTGGAAACATAAGGATGCACACTCAATTAAATGAAATCGTTTAATTTTAAATTAATGTTAATGTGAGCGACCCCCTCACCACCAAAGTTTAAAATTGATAATATCTTCAAACTTTACATACCTGGAAATATAAGGATGCATCCTCACTTAAATGAAATCGGTAAATTTTATATTAATGGTAACGTGAGCGACCCCCCCCCCCCCACCAAATTTATAAACTGATAAGATTTTCAAATTAGACATACCTAGGAACATAAGGATCCACCCTCATTCCAATAAAATCAGTAAATTTTAAATTGATGGAAATGTGAGCAACCCCCCCCCCACCAAAATATAAAATGATTAATGTTTTTGAATATAATGTATTTGAAAACATATGGATGCACCCTCATTTTAATGAAATCGGTAAATTTTAAATAAATGGTAATGTGAGCGACCCCCCCCCCACCTAAATATAAAATGAATAATGTTTGTAAATAGAATGTATCTGGAAACATAAGGATGCACCCTCTATTCAATGAAATCGATAAGTTTTAGATTGATGGCAATGTGAGCGCCCCCCCCCCAAATTTTAAAATGGATAATATTTTCAAATTTGACGCACCTGGAAACATAAGGGTGCACCCTCATTTCAATGAAATCTGTAAGTTTTAGATTGAGGGCAATGTGAGCGACCCCCCCCCCCAAATTTTAAAAATTGATAATATTTTCAAATTCGACGTACCTGGAAACATAAGGGTGCACCCTCATTTCAATGAAATCGGTAAATTTTAAATAAACAGTAATGTAAGCGCCAACCCCCCCACCAAAATATAAAATGAATAATGTTTTTGAATACAATGTATCTGGAAACATAAGGATGCACACTCAATTAAATGAAATCGGTTAATTTTAAATTAATGTTAATGTGAGCGACCCCCCCCACACCAAATTTCTAAACTGATAAGATTTTCAAATTAGACATACCTGGAAACATAAGGATCCACCCTCATTCCAATAAAATCAGTAAATTTTAAATTGATGGAAATGTGAGCAACCCCCCCCCCCACCAAAATATAAAATGATTAATGTTTTTGAATACAATGTATCTGGAAACATAAGGATGCACCCTCATTTCAATGAAATTGGTAAGTTTTAGATTGATGGCAATGTGAGGGACCCCCCCCCCCCTAAATTTTAAAATTGATAATATTTTTAAGTTCGACGTTCCTGGAAACATAAGGATCCACCCTCATTCCAATAAAATCAGTAAATATTAAATTGATGGAAATGTGAGCGACCCCCCCCCACCAAAATATAAAATGAATAATATTTTCGAATACAATGTATCTGGTAACATAAGGATGCACCCTCATTTCAATGAAATCGGTAAGTTTTAGATTGATAGCAATGTGAGCGACGCCCGCCCCCAAATTTTAAAATTGATAAGATTTTCAAATTCGACCTACCTAGAAACATAAGGATGCAACCTTATTTAAATGAAATCGGTAAAATGTAAATTAACGATAATGTGGGCGACCCCCCACCCCCAACAAAATTTAAAATGAATAATGTTTTCTAATTAAGTGTATCAGGAAATATAAGGATGCATAATAACTTAAATGAAATCGATAATTTCTAAATAGTGGTAATGTGAGCGACCCCCCCCCCCCAACAGCGAAATTGAAAATTTGTAATATTACAAAGTATCTGGAAACATAAGGATGCACCCTCTTTTAATTGAAGTCGGTAAATTGTAATTAATGGTAATGTGAGCGACCACCCACCCCCAACAAAATTGAAAATGAATAATGTTTTCTAATTCAGTGTATCTGGAAATATAAGGATGCATCCTCACTTAAATGAAATTGGTAATATTTCAATTAATGGTAATGTGAGCGACCCCTCCTTTCACCGAAATCGAAAATTGATAATATTTTCAAATTCGACGTATCTGCAAACATACCATAAGGATGCACACTCAATTAAATGAAATCGTTTAATTTTAAATTAATGTTAATGTGAGCGACCCCCTCACCACCAAAGTTTAAAATTGATAATATCTTCAAACTTTACATACCTGGAAATATAAGGATGCATCCTCACTTAAATGAAATCGGTATATTTTATATTAATGGTAACGTGAGCGACCCCCCCAACCAAAATTTAAAATTGATAATATTTTCAAATTCGACGTAGCTGAACACATAGGGATGCACACTCATTTAAATGAAATCGGTTAATTTTAAATTAATGTTAATGTGTGCGACCCCCCTCACCACCAAATTTTAAAATTGATAATTTTTTCAAACTCTACATACCTGGTAACATAAGGATGCATCCTCACTTAAATGAATTCGGTAAATTTTTATATAAATGGTAACCAGAGCGACTCCCCCCCCAAAGAATTTATAAAATTGATAAGTCGGTAAATTGTAATTAATGGTAATGTGAGTGACCACCCACCCCCAACAAATTTGAAAATGAATAATGTTTTCGAATTCAGTGTATCTGGAAATATAAGGATGCATCCTCACTTAAATGAAATTGGTAATATTTAATTAATGGTAATGTAAGCGACCCCTCCTTTCACCGAAATTGAAAATTGATAATATTTTCAAATTAGACGTACCTGGAAATATAAGGATCCACTCTCATTCCAATAAAATCAGTAAATATTAAATTGATGGAAATGTGAGCGACCCCCCCCCCACCAAAATATAAAATGAATAATATTTGTGAATACAATGTATCTGGTAACATAAGGATGCACCCTCATTTCAATGAAATCGGTAAGTTTTAGATTGATAGCAATGTGAGCGACGCCCCCCCCCAAATTTTAAAATTGATAAGATTTTCAAATTCGACCTACCTAGAAACATAAGGATGCAACCTTATTTAAATGAAATCGGTAAAATTTTAATTAACGATAATGTGGGCGACCCCCCACCCCCAACAAAATTTAAAATGAATAATGTTTTCTAATTAAGTGTATCAGGAAATATAAGGATGCATAATAACTTAAATGAAATCGATAATTTCTAAATAGTGGTAATGTGAGCGACCCCCCCCCATCAGCGAAATTGAAAATTTGTAATATTACAAAGTATCTGGAAACATAAGGATGCACCCTCTTTTAATTGAAGTCGGTAAATTGTAATTAATGGTAATGTGAGCGACCACCCACCCCCAACAAAATTGAAAATGAATAATGTTTTCTAATTCAGTCTATCTGGAAATATAAGGATGCATCCTCACTTAAATGAAATTAGTAATATTTCAATTAATGGTAATGTGAGCGACCCCTCCTTTCACCGAAATCGAAAATTGATAATATTTTCAAATCCGACGTATCTGCAAACATAAGGATGCACACTCAATTAAATGAAATCGTTTAATTTTAAATTAATGTTAATGTGAGCGGCCCCCTTACCACCAAAGTTTAAAATTGATAATATCTTCAAACTTTACATACCTGGAAATATAAGGATGCATCCTCACTTAAATGAAATCGGTAAATTTTATATTAATGGTAACGTGAGCGACCCCCCCCCAACCAAAATTTAAAATTGATAATATTTTCAAATTCGACGTAGCTGAACACATAGGGATGCACACTCATTTAAATGAAATCGGTTAATTTTAAATTAATGTTAATGTGTGCGACCCCCTCACCACCAAATTTTAAAATTGATAATTTTTTCAAACTCTACATACCTGGTAACATAAGGATGCATCCTCACTTAAATGAATTCGGTAAATTTTTATATAAATGGTAACCAGAGCGACTTCCCCCCCCCCCCCCCCAAAGAATTTATAAAATTGATAAGTCGGTAAATTGTAATTAATGGTAATGTGAGTGACCACCCACCCCATCAGCGAAATTGAAAATTTGTAATATTACAAAGTATCTGGAAACATAAGGATGCACCCTCTTTTAATTGAAATAGGTACAATTTAAATTGATGGTAATGTGGGCTACCGCCACACCAAAATTGAAAATAAATAATATTTTCGAATTCAATGTATCTGGAAACATAAGGATCCACCCTCATTTCAATGAAATCGGTAAATTTTAAAGAAATAGTAATGTGAGCGACCACCCCCAACCAAAATTAAAAATTGATAATATTTTCAAATTCTACATACCTGGAAACATAAGGATGCATCCTCACTTATATGAAATCGTTTAATTTTAAATTAATGTTAATGTGAGCGACCCCCCCCCAACCAAAATTTAAAATTGATAATATTTTCAAATTCGACGTAGCTGAACACATAGGGATTTCAATGAAATCCCTCATTTCAAGGACAAAAGGACCCTCATTTCAATGAAATCGGTAAATTTTAAAGAAATAGTAATGTGAGCGACCACCCCCCACCAAAATATAAAATGAATAATATTTTTGAATACAATGTATCTGGTAACATAAGGATGCACCCTCATTTCAATGAAATCGGTAAGTTTTAGATTGATAGCAATGTGAGCGACGCCCCCCCCAAATTTAAATGAACACTCATTTAAATGAAATCGGTTAATTTTAAATTAATGTTAATGTGTGCGACCCCCTCACCACCAAATTTTAAAATTGATAATTTTTTCAAACTCTACATACCTGGTAACATAAGGATGCATCCTCACTTAAATGAATTCGGTAAATTTTTATATAAATGGTAACCAGAGCGACTCCCCCCCCCCATAGAATTTATAAAATTGATAAGTCGGTAAATTGTAATTAATGGTAATGTGAGTGACCACCCACCCCATCAGCGAAATTGAAAATTTGTAATATTACAAAGTATCTGGAAACATAAGGATGCACCCTCTTTTAATTGAAATAGGTACAATTTAAATTGATGGTAATGTGGGCTACCGCCACACCAAAATTGAAAATAAATAATATTTTCGAATTCAATGTATCTGGAAACATAAGGATCCACCCTCATTTCAATGAAATCGGTAAATTTTAAAGAAATAGTAATGTGAGCGATCACCCCCCACCAAAATATAAAATGAATAATATTTTTGAATACAATGTATCTGGTAACATAAGGATGCACCCTCATTTCAATGAAATCGGTAAGTTTTAGATTGATAGCAATGTGAGCGACGCCCCCCCCTCAAATTTTAAAATTGATAAGATTTTCAAATTCGACCTACCTAGAAACATAAGGATGCAACCTTATTTAAATGAAATCGGTAAAATTTAAATTAACGATAATGTGGGCGACCCCCCACCCCCAACAAAATTTAAAATGAATAATGTTTTCTAATTAAGTGTATCAGGAAATATAAGGATGCATAATAACTTAAATGAAATCGATAATTTCTAAATAGTGGTAATGTGAGCGACCCCCCCCCCCCCCCCCCATCAGCGAAATTGAAAATTTGTAATATTACAAAGTATCTGGAAACATAAGGATGCACCCTTTTTTAATTGAAGTCGGTAAATTGTAATTAATGGTAATGTGAGCGACCACCCACCCCCAACAAAATTGAAAATGAATAATGTTTTCTAATTCAGTGTATCTGGAAATATAAGGATGCATCCTCACTTAAATGAAATTAGTAATATTTCAATTAATGGTAATGTGAGCGACCCCTCCTTTCACCGAAATCGAAAATTGATAATATTTTCAAATCCGACGTATCTGCAAACATAAGGATGCACACTCAATTAAATGAAATCGTTTAATTTTAAATTAATGTTAATGTGAGCGACCCCCTCACCACCAAAGTTTAAAATTGATAATATCTTCAAACTTTACATACCTGGAAATATAAGGATGCATCCTCACTTAAATGAAATCGGTAAATTTTATATTAATGGTAACGTGAGCGACCCCCCCCCCAACCAAAATTTAAAATTGATAATATTTTCAAATTCGACGTAGCTGAACACATAGGGATGCACACTCATTTAAATGAAATCGGTTAATTTTAAATTAATGTTAATGTGTGCGACCCCCTCACCACCAAATTTTAAAATTGATAATTTTTTCAAACTCTACATACCTGGTAACATAAGGATGCATCCTCACTTAAATGAATTCGGTAAATTTTTATATAAATGGTAACCAGAGCGACTCCCCCCCCCCAAAAGAATTTATAAAATTGATAAGTCGGTAAATTGTAATTAATGGTAATGTGAGTGACCACCCACCCCATCAGCGAAATTGAAAATTTGTAATATTACAAAGTATCTGGAAACATAAGGATGCACCCTCTTTTAATTGAAATAGGTACAGTTTAAATTGTTGGTAATGTGGGCTACCGCCACACCAAAATTGAAAATAAATAATATTTTCGAATTCAATGTATCTGGAAACATAAGGATCCACCCTCATTTCAATGAAATCGGTAAATTTTAAAGAAATAGTAATGTGAGCGACCACCCCCAACCAAAATTAAAAATTGATAATATTTTCAAATTCTACATACCTGGAAACATAAGGATGCATCCTCACTTAAATGAAATCGGTAAATTTTATATTAATGGTAACGTGAGCGACCCCCCCCACCAAATTTATAAACTGATAAGATTTTCAAATTAGACATACCTGGAAACATAAGGATCCACCCTCATTCCAATAAAATCAGTAAATTTTAAATTGATGGAAATGTGAGCAACCCCCCCCCCCCCCACCAAAATATAAAATGATTAATGTTTTTGAATATAATGTATTTGGAAACATATGGATGCACCCTCATTTTAATGAAATCGGTAAATTTTAAATAAATGGTAATGTGAGCGACCCCCCCCACCTAAATATAAAATGAATAATGTTTGTAAATAGAATGTATCTGGAAACATAAGGATGCACCCTCTATTCAATGAAATCGATAAGTTTTAGATTGATGGCAATGTGAGCGCCCCCCCCCCAAATTTTAAAATTGATAATATTTTCAAATTTGACGTACCTGGAAACATAAGGGTGCACCCTCATTTCAATGAAATCGGTAAGTTTTAGATTGAGGGCAATGTGAGCGACTCCCCCCCCACCAAATTTATAAACTTAATAATATTTTCAAATTCGACGTACCTGGAAACATAAGGGTGCACCCTCATTTCAATGAAATCGGTAAATTTTAAATAAACAGTAATGTGAGCGCCAACCCCCCCACCAAAATATAAAATGAATAATGTTTGTAAATAGAATGTATCTGGAAACATAAGGATGCACCCTCTATTCAATGAAATCGATAAGTTTTAGATTGATGGCAATGTGAGCGCCCCCCCCCCCAAATTTTAAAATTGATAATATTTTCAAATTTGACGTACCTGGAAACATAAGGGTGCACCCTCATTTCAATGAAATCGGTAAGTTTTAGATTGAGGGCAATGTTAGCGACCCCCCCCCCCCAAATTTTAAAAATTGATAATATTTTCAAATTCGACGTACCTGGAAACATAAGGGTGCACCCTCATTTCAATGAAATCGGTAAATTTTAAATAAACAGTAATGTGAGCGCCAACCCCCCCACCAAAATATAAAATGAATAATGTTTTTGAATACAATGTATCTGGAAACATAAGGATGCACACTCAATTAAATGAAATCGGTTAATTTTAAATTAATGTTAATGTGAGCGACCCCCTCACCACCAAAGTTCAAAATTGATAATATTTTCAAACTTTACATACCTGGAAACATAAGGATGCATCCTCACTTAAATGAAATCGGTAAATTTTATATTAATGGTAACGTGAGCGACCCCCCCCCCCCACACCAAATTTCTAAACTGATAAGATTTTCAAATTAGACATACCTGCAAACATAAGGATCCACCCTCATTCCAATAAAATCAGTAAATTTTAAATTGATGGAAATGTGAGCAACCCCCCCCCCCCCCCACCAAAATATAAAATGATTAATGTTTTTGAATACAATGTATCTGGAAACATATGGATGCACCCTCATTTTAATAAAATCGGTAAATTTTAAATAAATGGTAATGTGAGCGACCCCCCCCACCTAAATATAAAATGAATAATGTTTGTAAATAGAATGTATCTGGAAACATAAGGATGCACCCTCTATTCAATGAAAACGATAAGTTTTAGATTGATGGCAATGTTAGCGACCCCCCCCCCAAATTTTAAAATTGATAATATTTTCATATTTGACGTACCTGGAAACATAAGGGTGCACCCTCATTTCAATGAAATCGGTAAGTTTTAGATTGAGGGCAATGTGAGCGACCCCCCCCCTCCAAAATTTTAAAATTGATAATATTTTCAAATTCGACGTACCTGGAAACATAAGGGTGCACCCTCATTTTAATGAAATTGGTAAGTTTTAGATTGATGGCAATGTGAGGGACAACCCCCTAAATTTTAAAATTGATAATATTTTTAAATTCGACGTTCCTGGAAACATAAGGATCCACCCTCATTTCAATGAAATCAGTAAATATTAAATTGATGGAAATGTGAGCGACCCCCCCCCCCCCCACCAAAATATAAAATGAATAATATTTTTGAATACAATGTATCTGGTAACATAAGGATGCACCCTCATTTCAATGAAATCGGTAAGTTTTAGATTGATAGCAATGTGAGCGACGCCCCCCCCCCCCCAAATTTTAAAATTGATAAGATTTTCAAATTCGACCTACCTAGAAACATAAGGATGCAACCTTATTTAAATGAAATCGGTAAAATTTAAATTAACGATAATGTGGGCGACCCCCCACCCCCAACAAAATTTAAAATGAATAATGTTTTCTAATTAAGTGTATCAGGAAATATAAGGATGCATAATAACTTAAATGAAATCGATAATTTCTAAATAGTGGTAATGTGAGCGACCCCCCCCCCCCATCAGCGAAATTGAAAATTTGTAATATTACAAAGTATCTGGAAACATAAGGATGCACCCTCTTTTAATTGAAGTCGGTAAATTGTAATTAATGGTAATGTGAGCGACCACCCACCCCCAACAAAATTGAAAATGAATAATGTTTTCTAATTCAGTGTATCTGGAAATATAAGGATGCATCCTCACTTAAATGAAATTGGTAATATTTCAAATAATGGTAATGTGAGCAACCCCTCCTTTCACCGAAATTGAAAATTGATAATATTTTCAAATTCGACGTATCTGCAAACATAAGGATGCACACTCAATTAAATGAAATCGTTTAATTTTAAATTAATGTTAATGTGAGCGACCCCCTCACCACCAAAGTTTAAAATTGATAATATCTTCAAACTTTACATACCTGGAAATATAAGGATGCATCCTCACTTAAATGAAATCGGTAAATTTTATATTAATGGTAACGTGAGCGACCCCCCCCAACCAAAATTTAAAATTGATAATATTTTCAAATTCGACGTAGCTGAACACATAGGGATGCACACTCATTTAAATGAAATCGGTTAATTTTAAATTAATGTTAATGTGTGCGACCCCCTCACCACCAAATTTTAAAATTGATAATTTTTTCAAACTCTACATACCTGGTAACATAAGGATGCATCCTCACTTAAATGAATTCGGTAAATTTTTATATAAATGGTAACCAGAGCGACTCCCCCCCCCCACAGAATTTATAAAATTGATAAGATTTTCAAATTAGACGTACCTGGAAACATAAGGATCCACCCTCATTCCAATAAAATCAGTAAATTTTGAATTGATGGGAATGTGAGCGACCCCCCCCCCCAACAAAATATAAAATGAATAATGTTTTTGAATACAATGTGTCTGGAAAATAAGGATGCACCCTTATTTCAATAAAATAGGTACATTTTAAATTGTTGGTAATGTGGGCTACCGCCACAACAAAATTGAAAATGAATAATATTTTCGAATTCAATGTATCTGGAAACATAAGGATGCATCCTTACTTAAATGAAATCGGTAAATATTAAATTAATGGTAATGTGAGCGCCCCCCCTCCACCAAAATATAAAATGAATAATGTTTTTGAATACAATGTATCTGGAAACATAAGGATGCACCCTCATTTCAATGAAATTGGTAAGTTTTAGATTGATGACAATGTGAGGGCCCCCCCCAAATTTTAAAATTGATAAGATTTTCAAATTAGACATACCTGGAAACATAAGGATCCACCCTCATTCCAATAAAATCAGTAAATATAAAATTGACGGAAATGTGAGCAACCCCCCCCCCCCACCAAAATATAAAATGATTAATGTTTTTGAATACAATGTATCTGGAAACATAAGGCTGCACCCTCATTTCAATGAAATCGGTAAGTTTTTGATTGATGGAAATGTGACCGACATCCCCCCACAAAAAGTTAAAAATTAATATGATTTTAAAATTCGATGTACCTGGAAACATAAGGATCCACCCTCATTTTAATGAAATCGGTAAATTTTAAATAAATGGTAATGTGAGGAACCCCCCCCCCCCCCCCACCAAAATATAAAATGAATAATGTTTTTGAATTCAATGTATCTGGAAAATAAGGATGCACCCTCATTTCAATAAAAACCGGTAAGTTTTAGATTGATGGCAATGTAAGCGACGCCCCCCCCCCCAAATTTTAAAATTAATAAGATTTTTAAATTCGACCTACCTAGAAACATAAGGCTGCACCCTCATTTAAATGAAATCGGTAAATTTCAAATTGATAGCAATGTGAGCGACCCCCCCCCCAAATTTTAAAATTGATATTTTCAAATTTGACGTACCAGGAAAAATGAGGGTGCACCCTCATTTAAATGAAATCGGTAAGTTTTAAATTGAGGGCAATGTGAGCGACCCCCCCCCAAATTTTAAAATTGATAATATTTTCAAATTCGACCTACCTGGAAACATAAGGGTGCATCATCATTCCAATGAAATTGGTAAGTTTTAGATTGATGGCATTGTGAGGGACCCCCCCCTAATTTTAAAATTGATAATATTTTTAAATTAGACGTATCTGGAAACATAAGGGTGCATCCTCATTCCAATGAAATTGGTAAGTTTTAGATTGATGGCATTGTGAGGGACCCCCCCCTAATTTTAAAATTGATAATATTTTTAAATTAGACGTATCTGGAAACATAAGGGTGCACCCTCATTCCAATAAAATCAGTAAATTTTAAATTGATGGGATTGTAAGCGACCCCCCCCCCCCCACCAAAATATAAAATGAATAATGTTTTTGAATACAATGTATCTGGAAAATAAGGATGCACCCTCATTTCAATAAAATCGGTAAGTTTTAGATTGATGGCAATGTGAGCGACGCCCCCCCCCCAAATTTTAAAATTAATAAGATTTTCAAATTCGACCTACCTAGAAACATATGGATGCACCCTCATTTTAATGAAATCGGTAAATTTTAAATAAATGGTAATGTGAGCGACCCCCCCCCACCTAAATATAAAATGAATAATGTTTGTAAATAGAATGTATCTGGAAACATAAGGATGCACCCTCTATTCAATGAAATCGATAAGTTTTAGATTGATGGCAATGTGAGCGCCCCCCCCCCCCAAATTTTAAAATTGATAATATTTTCAAATTTGACGTACCTGGAAACATAAGGGTGCACCCTCATTTCAATGAAATCGGTAAGTTTTAGATTGAGGGCAATGTGAGCGACCCCCCACCCCCAAATTTTAAAAATTGATAATATTTTCAAATTCGACGTACCTGAAAACATAAGGGTGCACCCTCATTTCAATGAAATCGGTAAATTTTAAATAAACAGTAATGTGAGCGCCAACCCCCCCACCAAAATATAAAATGAATAATGTTTTTGAATACAATGTATCTGGAAACATAAGGATGCACACTCAATTAAATGAAATCGGTTAATTTTAAATTAATGTTAATGTGAGCGACCCCCTCACCACCAAAGTTTAAAATTGATAATATTTTCAAACTTTACATACCTGGAAACATAAGGATGCATCCTCACTTAAATGAAATCGGTAAATTTTATATTAATGGTAACGTGAGCGACCCCCCCCCCCCACACCAAATTTCTAAACTGATAAGATTTTCAAATTAGACATACCTGCAAACATAAGGATCCACCCTCATTCCAATAAAATCAGTAAATTTTAAATTGATGGAAATATGAGCAACCCCCCCCCCCCCACCAAAATATAAAATGATTAATGTTTTTGAATACAATGTATCTGGAAACATATGGATGCACCCTCATTTTAATAAAATCGGTAAATTTTAAATAAATGGTAATGTGAGCGACCCCCCCCACCTAAATATAAAATGAATAATGTTTGTAAATAGAATGTATCTGGAAACATAAGGATGCACCCTCTATTCAATGAAAACGATAAGTTTTAGATTGATGGCAATGTTAGCGACCCCCCCCCCAAATTTTAAAATTGATAATATTTTCATATTGACGTACCTGGAAACATAAGGGTGCACCCTCATTTCAATGAAATCGGTAAGTTTTAGATTGAGGGCAATGTGAGCGACCCCCCCCCCTCCAAAATTTTAAAATTGATAATATTTTCAAATTCGACGTACCTGGAACCATAAGGGTGCACCCTCATTTTAATGAAATTGGTAAGTTTTAGATTGATGGCAATGTGAGGGACAACCCCCTAAATTTTAAAATTGATAATATTTTTAAATTCGACGTTCCTGGAAACATAAGGATCCACCCTCATTTCAATGAAATCAGTAAATATTAAATTGATGGAAATGTGAGCGACCCCCCCCCCCCCCACCAAAATATAAAATGAATAATATTTTTGAATACAATGTATCTGGTAACATAAGGATGCACCCTCATTTCAATGAAATCGGTAAGTTTTAGATTGATAGCAATGTGAGCGACGCCCCCCCCCAAATTTTAAAATTGATAAGATTTTCAAATTCGACCTACCTAGAAACATAAGGATGCAACCTTATTTAAATGAAATCGGTAAAATTTAAATTAACGATAATGTGGGCGACCCCCCACCCCCAACAAAATTTAAAATGAATAATGTTTTCTAATTAAGTGTATCAGGAAATATAAGGATGCATAATAACTTAAATGAAATCGATAATTTCTAAATAGTGGTAATGTGAGCGACCCCCCCCCCCCCATCAGTGAAATTGAAAATTTGTAATATTACAAAGTATCTGGAAACATAAGGATGCACCCTCTTTTAATTGAAGTCGGTAAATTGTAATTAATGGTAATGTGAGCGACCACCCACCCCCAACAAAATTGAAAATGAATAATGTTTTCTAATTCAGTGTATCTGGAAATATAAGGATGCATCCTCACTTAAATGAAATTGGTAATATTTCAAATAATGGTAATGTGAGCAACCCCTCCTTTCACCGAAATTGAAAATTGATAATATTTTCAAATTCGACGTACCTGGAAACATAAGGGTGCACCCTCATTTCAATGAAATCGGTAAATTTTAAATTAACGATAATGTGGGCGATCCCCCACCCCCAACAAAATTGAAAATGAATAATGTTTTCTAATTCAGTGTATCAGGAAATATAAGGATGCATAATAACTTAAATGAAATCGATAATTTCTAAATAGTTGTAATGTGACCAACCCCCTCCCATCACCGAAATTGAAAATTTGTAACATTACAAAGTATCTGGAAACATAAGGATGCCCCCTCATCTAATTGAAGTCGGTAAATTGTAATTAATGGTAATGTGAGCGACCACCCACCCCCAACAAATTTGAAAATGAATAATGTTTTCTAATTCAGTGTATCTGGAAACATAAGGATGCATCCTCACTTAAATGAAATTGGTACATTTTAAATTGATGGTAATGTGGGCTACCGCCACAACAAAATTGAAAATGAATAATATTTCCGAATTCAATGTATCTGGAAACATAAGGATGCATCCTCACTTAAATGAAATCGGTAAATATTAAATTAATGGTAATGTGAGCAACCACCCCCAACCAAAATTTAAAATTGATAATATTTTCAAATTCTACATACCTGGAAACATAAGGATGCACCCTCATTTCAATTAAATCAGTAAATTTTAAATTAACGGGAATGTGAGCGACCCCCCCCCCACAAAAATTTTAAAATTGATAATATTTTCAAATTCGACGTACCTGGAAACATAAGGATCCACCCTCATTTCAATGAAATCGGTAAATTTTAAATAAATGGTAATGTGAGTGCCCCCCCCCCACCAAAATATAAAATGAATAATGTTTTTGAATACAATGTATCTGGAAACATAAGGATGCACCCTCATTTCAATGAAATTGGTAAGTTTTAGATTGATGACAATGTGAGGGACCCCCCCCCCAAATTTTAAAATTGATAAGATTTTCAAATTAGACATACCTGGAAACATAAGGATCCACCCTCATTCCAATAAAATCAGTAAATATAAAATTGACGGAAATGTGAGCAACCCCCCCCCCCACCAAAATATAAAATGATTAATGTTTTTGAATACAATGTATCTGGAAACATAAGGCTGCACCCTCATTTCAATGAAATCGGTAAGTTTTTGATTGATGGAAATGTGACCGACATCCCCCAACAAAAAGTTAAAAATTAATATGATTTTAAAATTCGATGTACCTGGAAACATAAGGATCCACCCTCATTTTAATGAAATCGGTAAATTTTTAATAAATGGTAATGTGAGGAACCCCCCCCCCCCCACCAAAATATAAAATGAATAATGTTTTTGAATTCAATGTATCTGGAAAATAAGGATGCACCCTCATTTCAATAAAAACCGGTAAGTTTTAGATTGATGGCAATGTAAGCGACGCCCCCCCCCCCAAATTTTAAAATTAATAAGATTTTTAAATTCGACCTACCTAGAAACATAAGGCTGCACCCTCATTTAAATGAAATCGGTAAATTTCAAATTGATAGCAATGTGAGCGACCCCCCCCCCCCAAATTTTAGAATTGATATTTTCAAATTTGACGTACCAGGAAAAATGAGGGTGCACCCTCATTTAAATGAAATCGGTAAGTTTTAAATTGAAGGCAATGTGAGCGACCCCCCCCCCCAAATTTTCAAATTGATAATATTTTCAAATTCGACCTACCTGGAAACATAAGGGTGCATCCTCATTCCAATGAAATTGGTAAGTTTTAGATTGATGGCATTGTGAGGGACCCCCCCTAATTTTAAAATTGATAATATTTTTAAATTAGACGTATCTGGAAACATAAGGGTGCATCCTCATTCCAATGAAATTGGTAAGTTTTAGATTGATGGCATTGTGAGGGACCCCCCCCTAATTTTAAAATTGATAATATTTTTAAATTAGACGTATCTGGAAACATAAGGGTGCACCCTCATTCCAATAAAATCAGTAAATTTTAAATTGATGGGATTGTAAGCGACCCCCCCCCACCAAAATATAAAATGAATAATGTTTTTGAATACAATGTATCTGGAAAATAAAGATGCACCCTCATTTCAATAAAATCGGTAAGTTTTAGATTGATGGCAATGTGAGCGACGCCCCACCCCCAAAATTTTAAAATTAATAAGATTTTCAAATTCGACCTACCTAGAAACATAAGGATGCACCCTCATTTAAATGAAATAGCTAAATTTCAAATTGATGGAAATGTAAGCGACCCCCCCCCCACAAAAATAGAAAATGAATAATGTTTTTGAATAAAATGTATCTGGAAACATAAGGATGCACCCTCATTTCAATGAAATCGGTAAGTTTTAGATTGATGACAATTTAGATTGATAGCAATGTGAGCGACGCCCCCCCCCCCAAATTTTAAAATTGATAAGATTTTCAAATTCGACCTACCTAGAAACATAAGGATGCACCCTCATTTAAATGAAATCGGTAAAATTTTAATTAACGATAATGTGGGCGAACCCCCAGCCCCAACAAAATTTAAAATGAATAATGTTTTCTAATTATGTGAATCAGGAAATATAAGGATGCATAATAACTTAAATGAAATCGATAATTTCTAAATAGTGGTAATGAGAGCCCCCCCATCAGCGAAATTGAAAATTTGTAATATTACAAAATATCTGGAAACATAAGGATGCACCCTCTTTTAATTGAAGTCGGTAAATTGTAATTAATGGTAATGTGAGCAACCACCCCCAACCAGAATTTAAAATTGATAATATTTTCAAATTCTACATACCTGGAAACATAAAGAAGCATCCTCATTTGAATGAAATCAGTAAATTTTATATTGATGGCAATGTGAGCGACCCCCCCCCCACCAAAACTTTAAAATTGATAATATTTTCAAATTCGACGTAGCTGAACACATAGGGATGCACACTCATTTAAATGAAATCGGTTAATTTTAAATTAATGTTAATGTGTGCGACCCCCTCACCACCAAATTTTAAAATTGATAATATTTTCAAACTCTACATACCTGGTAACATAAGGATGCATCCTCACTTAAATGAATTCGGTAAATTTTTATATAAATGGTAACCAGAGCGACTCCCCCCCCCCCCCCACAGAATTTATAAAATTGATAAGATTTTCAAATTAGACGTACCTGGAAACATAAGGATCCACCCTCATTCCAATAAAATCAGTAAATTTTAAATTGATGGGAATGTGAGCGACCCCCACCCAACAAAATATAAAATGAATAATGTTTTTGAATACAATGTATCTGGAAAATAAGGATGCACCCTTATTTCAATGAAATAGGTACATTTTAAATTGATGGTAATGTGGGCTACCGCCACAACAAAATTGAAAATGAATAATATTTTCGAATTCAATGCATCTGGAAACATAAGGATGCATCCTCACTTAAATGAAATCGGTAAATATTAAATTAATGGTAATGTGAGCGCCCCCCCTCCACCAAAATATAAAATGAATAATGTTTTTGAATACAATGTATCTGGAAACATAAGGATGCACCCTCATTTCAATGAAATTGGTAAGTTTTAGATTGATGACAATGTGAGGGACCGCCCCCAAATTTAAAAATTGATAAGATTTTTAAATTAGACATACCTGGAAACATAAGGATCCACCCTCATTCCAATAAAATCAGTAAATTTTAAATTGATGGAAATGTGAGCAACCCCCCCCCCCACCTAAATATAAAATGAATAATGTTTGTAAATAGAATGTATCTGGAAACATAAGGATGCACCCTCTATTCAATGAAATCGATAAGTTTTAGATTGATGGCAATGTGAGCGACCCCCCCCCCCCCAAATTTTAAAATTGATAAGATTTTCAAATTTGACGTACCTGGAAACATAAGGGTGACCCTCATTTCAATGAAATCGGTAAGTTTTAGATTGAGGGCAATGTGAGCGACCCCCCCCCCCCAAATATAAAAAATGGATAATATTTTCAAATTCGACGTACTTGGAAACATAAGGGTGCACCCTAATTTCAATGAAATTGGTATGTTTTAGATTGATGGCAATGTGAGGGACCACCCCCCAAATTTTAAAATTGATAATATTTTTAAATTCGACGTTTCTGGAAACATAAGGACCCACCCTCATTTCAATGAAATCGGTAAATTTTAAATAAACAATAATGTGAGCGCCTCCCCCACCAAAATATAAAATGAATAATGTTTTTGAATACAATGTATCTGGAAACATAAGGATGCATCCTCATTTCAATGAAATTGGTAAGTTTCAGATTAATGGCAATGTGAGGGACTCCCCCAAATTTTAAAATTGATAAGATTTTTAAATTAGACATACCTGGAAACATAAGGATCCACCCTCATTCCAATAAAATCAGTAAATTTTAAATTGATGGAAATGTGAGCAACCCCCCCCCCTCACCTAAATATAAAATGAATAATGTTTGTAAATAGAATGTATCTGGAAACATAAGGATGCACCCTCTATTCAATGAAATCGATAAGTTTTAGATTGATGGCAATGTGAGCGACCCCCCCCCCCCCAAATTTTAAAATTGATAAGATTTTCAAATTTGACGTACCTGGAAACATAAGGGTGCACCCTCATTTCAATGAAATCGGTAAGTTTTAGATTGAGGGCAATGTGAGCGACCCCCCCCCCCCCAAATATAAAAAATGGATAATATTTTCAAATTCGACGTACTTGGAAACATAAGGGTGCACCCTAATTTCAATGAAATTGGTATGTTTTAGATTGATGGCAATGTGAGGGACCACCCCCCAAATTTTAAAATTGATAATATTTTTAAATTCGACGTTTCTGGAAACATAAGGACCCACCCTCATTTCAATGAAATCGGTAAATTTTAAATAAACAATAATGTGAGCGCCTCCCCCACCAAAATATAAAATGAATAATGTTTTTGAATACAATGTATCTGGAAACATAAGGATGCATCCTCATTTCAATGAAATTGGTAAGTTTCAGATTAATGGCAATGTGAGGGACTCCCCCAAATTTTAAAATTGATAATATTTTCAAATTAGACGTACCTGGAAACATAAGGATCCACGCTCATTCCAATATAATCAGTAAATATTAAATTGATGGAAATGTGAGCGACCCCCCCCCCCACCAAATTTATAAACTGATAATATTTCAAATTCGATGTACCTGGAAACATAAGGGTGCACCCTCATTTCAATGAAATTGGTTAGTTTTAGATTGATGGCAATGTGAGGGACAACCCCCTAAATTTTAAAATTGATAATATTTTTAAATTCGACGTTTCTGGAAACATAAGGATCCACCCTCATTTCAATAAAATCGGTAAATTTTAAATTAACTGTAATGTGAGGGCCTCCCCCACCAAAATATAAAATGAATAATGTTTTTGAATACAATGTATCTGGAAACATAAGGATGCATCCTCATTTCAATGAAATTGGTAAGTTTTAGATTGATGGCAATGTGAGGGACCCCCCCCAAATTTTAAAATTGATAATATTTTCAAATTAGACGTACCTGGAAACATAAGGATCCACGCTCATTCCAATAAAATCAGTAAATATTAAATTGAAGGAAACAAGAGCGACCCCCCCCCCCCCCCCCACCAAAATATAAAATGAATAATATTTTTGAATACAATGTCTCTGGAAACATAAGGATGCACCCTCATTTCAATGAAATCGTAAGTTTTAGATTGATAGCAATGTGAGAGACCCCCCCAAATTTTAAAATTGATAATATTTTCAAATTAGACGTACCTGTAAACATAAGTATCCACGCTCATTCCAATAAAATCAGTAAATATTAAATTGATGGAAACAGGAGCGACCCCACCCCCCACCAAAATATAAAATGAATAATATTTTTGAATACAATGTCTCTGGAAACATAAGGATGCACCCTCATTTCAATGAAATCGGTAAGTTTTAGATTGATAGCAATGTGAGCGACGCCCCCCCCCCCCCCAAATTTTAAAATTGATAAGATTTTCAAATTCGACCTACCTAGAAACATAAGGATGCACCCTTATTTAAATGAAATCGGTAAAATTTAAATTAACGATAATGTGGGCGACCCCCCACCCCCAACAAAATTTAAAATGAATAATGTTTTCTAATTAAGTGTATCAGGAAATATAAGGATGCATAATAACTTAAATGAAATCGATAATTTCTAAATAGTGGTAATGTGAGCGACCCCCCCCCCCCCCCATCAGCGAAATTGAAAATTTGTAATATTACAAAGTATCTGGAAACATAAGGATGCACCCTCTTTTAATTGAAGTCGGTAAATTGTAATTAATGGTAATGTGAGCAACCACCCCCAACCAGAATTTAAAATTGATAATATTTTCAAATTCTACATACCTGGAAACATAAAGAAGCATCCTCATTTGAATGAAATCAGTAAATTTTATATTGATGGCAATGTGAGCGACCCCCCCCCCCCCACCAAAACTTTAAAATTGATAATATTTTCAAATTCGACGTAGCTGAACACATAGGGATGCACACTCATTTAAATGAAATCGGTTAATTTTAAATTAATGTTAATGTGTGCGACCCCCTCACCACCAAATTTTAAAATTGATAATATTTTCAAACTCTACATACCTGGTAACATAAGGATGCATCCTCACTTAAATGAATTCGGTAAATTTTTATATAAATGGTAACCAGAGCGACTCCCCCCCCCCCCCACAGAATTTATAAAATTGATAAGATTTTGAAATTAGACGTACCTGGAAACATAAGGATCCACCCTCATTCCAATAAAATCAGTAAATTTTAAATTGATGGGAATGTGAGCGACCCCCACCCAACAAAATATAAAATGAATAATGTTTTTGAATACAATGTATCTGGAAAATAAGGATGCACCCTTATTTCAATGAAATAGGTACATTTTAAATTGATGGTAATGTGGGCTACCGCCACAACAAAATTGAAAATGAATAATATTTTCGAATTCAATGCATCTGGAAACATAAGGATGCATCCTCACTTAAATGAAATCGGTAAATATTAAATTAATGGTAATGTGAGCGCCCCCCCTCCACAAAAATATAAAATGAATAATGTTTTTGAATACAATGTATCTGGAAACATAAGGATGCACCCTCATTTCAATGAAATTGGTAAGTTTTAGATTGATGACAATGTGAGGGACCGCCCCCAAATTTAAAAATTGATAAGATTTTTAAATTAGACATACCTGGAAACATAAGGATCCACCCTCATTCCAATAAAATCAGTAAATTTTAAATTGATGGAAATGTGAGCAACCCCCCCCCCCCCACCTAAATATAAAATGAATAATGTTTGTAAATAGAATGTATCTGGAAACATAAGGATGCACCCTCTATTCAATGAAATCGATAAGTTTTAGATTGATGGCAATGTGAGCGACCCCCCCCCCCCCAAATTTTAAAATTGATAAGATTTTCAAATTTGACGTACCTGGAAACATAAGGGTGCACCCTCATTTCAATGAAATCGGTAAGTTTTAGATTGAGGGCAATGTGAGCGACCCCCCCCCCCCCCAAATATAAAAAATGGATAATATTTTCAAATTCGACGTACTTGGAAACATAAGGGTGCACCCTAATTTCAATGAAATTGGTATGT
Organism: Aelia acuminata; assembly: GCA_911387785.2. NCBI lineage: Eukaryota > Metazoa > Arthropoda > Insecta > Hemiptera > Pentatomidae > Aelia > Aelia acuminata. The sequence goes on from OU426985.1 coordinate 10,655,873, forward strand.
TTTAGATTGATGGCAATGTGAGGGACCACCCCCCAAATTTTAAAATTGATAATATTTTTAAATTCGACGTTTCTGGAAACATAAGGACCCACCCTCATTTCAATGAAATCGGTAAATTTTAAATAAACAATAATGTGAGCGCCTCCCCCACCAAAATATAAAATGAATAATGTTTTTGAATACAATGTATCTGGAAACATAAGGATGCATCCTCATTTCAATGAAATTGGTAAGTTTTAGATTAATGGCAATGTGAGGGACTCCCCCAAATTTTAAAATTGATAATATTTTCAAATTAGACGTACCTGGAAACATAAGGATCCACGCTCATTCCAATATAATCAGTAAATATTAAATTGATGGAAATGTGAGCGACCCCCCCCCCCCCACCAAATTTATAAACTGATAATATTTCAAATTCGATGTACCTGGAAACATAAGGGTGCACCCTCATTTCAATGAAATTGGTTAGTTTTAGATTGATGGCAATGTGAGGGACAACCCCCTAAATTTTAAAATTGATAATATTTTTAAATTCGACGTTTCTGGAAACATAAGGATCCACCCTCATTTCAATAAAATCGGTAAATTTTAAATTAACTGTAATGTGAGGGCCTCCCCCACCAAAATATAAAATGAATAATGTTTTTGAATACAATGTATCTGGAAACATAAGGATGCATCCTCATTTCAATGAAATTGGTAAGTTTTAGATTGATGGCAATGTGAGGGACCCCCCCCAAATTTTAAAATTGATAATATTTTCAAATTAGACGTACCTGGAAACATAAGGATCCACGCTCATTCCAATAAAATCAGTAAATATTAAATTGAAGGAAACAGGAGCGACCCCCCCCCCCCACCAAAATATAAAATGAATAATATTTTTGAATACAATGTCTCTGGAAACATAAGGATGCACCCTCATTTCAATGAAATCGTAAGTTTTAGATTGATAGCAATGTGAGAGACCCCCCCAAATTTTAAAATTGATAATATTTTCAAATTAGACGTACCTGTAAACATAAGTATCCACGCTCATTCCAATAAAATCAGTAAATATTAAATTGATGGAAACAGGAGCGACCCCACCCCCCACCAAAATATAAAATGAATAATATTTTTGAATACAATGTCTCTGGAAACATAAGGATGCACCCTCATTTCAATGAAATCGGTAAGTTTTAGATTGATAGCAATGTGAGCGACGCCCCCCCCCCCCCCAAATTTTAAAATTGATAAGATTTTCAAATTCGACCTACCTAGAAACATAAGGATGCACCCTCATTTAAAAGAAATCGGTAAAATTTAAATTAACGATAATGTGGGCGACCCCCCACCCCCAACAAAATTTAAAATGAATAATGTTTTCTAATTAAGTGTATCAGGAAATATAAGGATGCATAATAACTTAAATGAAATCGATAATTTCTAAATAGTGGTAATGTGAGCGACCCCCCCCCCCATCAGCGAAATTGAAAATTTGTAATATTACAAAGTATCTGGAAACATAAGGATGCACCCTCTTTTAATTGAAGTCGGTAAATTGTAATTAATGGTAATGTGAGCGACCACCCACCCCCAACAAAATTGAAAATGAATAATGTTTTCTAATTCAGTGTATCTGAAAATATAAGGATGCATCCTCACTTAAATGAAATTGGTAATATTTCAATTAATGGTAATGTGAGCAACCCCTCCTCTCACCGAAATTAAAAATTGATAATATTTTCAAATTCGACGTATCTGGAAACATAAGGATGCACCCTCATTTTAATGAAATAGGTACATTTTAAATTGATGGTAATGTGGGCTACCGCCACAACAAAATTCAAAATAAATAATATTTTCGAATTCAATGTATCTGGAAACATAAGGATGCATCCTCACTTAAATGAAATCGGTAAATATTAAATTAATGGTAATATGAGCAACCGGTTCCCCCACCAAAATTTAAAATCGATAATATGTTCAAATTCGACGTACCTGGAAACATAAGGGTGCACCCTCATTTCAATGAAATCGGTAATTTTTAAATTAACGATAATGTGGGCAACCCTCAGCCCCCAACAAAATTGAAAATGAATAATGTTTTCTAATTCAGTGTATCAGGAAATATAAGGATGCATAATAACTTAAATGAAATCGATAATTTCTAAATAGTTGTAATGTGAGCGACCCCCCCCCCATCAGCGAAATTGAAAATTTGTAATATAACAATGTATCTGGAAACATAAGGTTTTAGATTGATAGCAATGTGAGCGACGCCCCCCCCCAAATTTTAAAATTGATAAGATTTTCAAATTCGACCTACCTAGAAACATAAGGATGCACCCTCATTTAATTGAAGTCGGTAAATTGTAATTAATGGTAATGTGAGCGACCACCCACCCCCAACAAAATTGAAAATGAATAATGTTTTCTAATTCAGTGTATCTGGAAATATAAGGATGCATCCTAACTTAAATGAAATCGATAATTTCTAAATAGTGGTAATTTGAGCAACCCCCTCCTATCACCGAAATTGAAAATTTGTAATATTACAAAGTATCTGGAAACATAAGGATGCACCCTCATTTAATTGAAGTCGGTTAATTGTAATTAATGGTAATGTGAGCAACCACTCCCAACCAAAATTTAAAATTGATAATATTTTCAAATTCTACATACCTGGAAACATAAGGATGCACCCTCATTTCAATTAAATCAGTAAATTTTAAATTAACGGGAATGTGAGCGACCCCCCCCCCCCACAAAAATTTTAAAATTGATAATATTTTCAAATTCGACGTACCTGGAAACATAAGGATCCACCCTCATTTCAATGAAATCGGTAAATTTTAAATAAATGGTAATGTGAGTGCCCCCCCCCCCCACCAAAATATAAAATGAATAATGTTTTTGAATACAATGTATCTGGAAACATAAGGATGCACCCTCATTTCAATGAAATTGGTAAGTTTTAGATTGATGGCAATGTGAGGGACTCCCCCCCAAATTTTAAAATTGATAATATTTTTAAATTAGACGTACCTGGAAACATAAGGGTGCACCCTCATTCCAATAAAATCAGTAAATTTTAAATTGATGGGAATGTGAGCGACCCCCCCCCTCCACCAAAATATAAAATGAATAATATTTTTGAATACAATGTATCTGGAAACATAAGGATGCACCCTCATTTCAATGAAATCGGTAAGTTTTAGATTGATAGCAATGTGAGCGACGCCCCCCCCCCCAATTTTAAAATTGATAAGATTTTCAAATTCGACCTACCTAGAAACATAAGGATGCACCCTCATTTAAATGAAATCGGTAAAATTTAAATTAACGATAATGTGGGCGACCCCCCACCCCTAACAAAATTGAAAATGAATAATGTTTTCTAATTCAGTGCATCAGGAAATATAAGGATGCATAATAACTTAAATGAAATCGATAATTTCTAAATATTGGTAATGTGACCAACCCCCTCCCATCACCGAAATTGAAAATTTGTAACATTACAAAGTATCTGGAAACATAAGGATGCACCCTCATCTAATTGAAGTCGGTAAATTGTAATTAATGGTAATGTGAGCGACCACCCACCCCCAACAAATTTGAAAATGAATAATGTTTTCTAATTCAGTGTATCTGGAAACATAAGGATGCATACTCACTTAAATGAAATTGGTACATTTTAAATTGATGGTAATGTGGGCTACCGCCACAACAAAATTGAAAATGAATAATATTTCCGAATTCAATGTATCTGGAAACATAAGGATGCATCCTCACTTAAATGAAATCGGTAAATATTAAATTAATGGTAATGTGAGCAACCACCCCCAACCAAAATTTAAAATTGATAATATTTTCAAATTCTACATACCTGGAAACATAAGGATGCACCCTCATTTCAATTAAATCAGTAAATTTTAAATTAACGGGAATGTGAGCGACCCCCCCCCCACAAAAATTTTAAAATTGATAATATTTTCAAATTCGACGTACCTGGAAACATAAGGATCCACCCTCATTTCAATGAAATCGGTAAATTTTAAATAAATGGTAATGTGAGTGCCCCCCCCCCCCCACCAAAATATAAAATGAATAATGTTTTTGAATACAATGTATCTGGAAACATAAGGATGCACCCTCATTTTAATGAAATTGGTAAGTTTTAGATTGATGGCAATGTGAGGGACTCCCCCCCAAATTTTAAAATTGATAATATTTTTAAATTAGACGTACCTGGAAACATAAGGGTGCACCCTCATTCCAATAAAATCAGTAAATTTTAAATTGATGGGAATGTGAGCGACCCCCCCTCCACCAAAATATAAAATGAATTATATTTTTGAATACAATGTATCTGGAAACATAAGGATGCACCCTCATTTCAATGAAATCGGTAAGTTTTAGATTGATAGCAATGTGAGCGACGCCCCCCCCCCAATTTTAAAATTGATAAGATTTTCAAATTCGACCTACCTAGAAACATAAGGATGCACCCTAATTTAAATGAAATCGGTAAAATTTAAATTAACGATAATGTGGGCGACCCCCCACCCCAAACAAAATTTAAAATGAATAATGTTTTCTAATTAAGTGTATCAGGAAATATAAGGATGCATAATAACTTAGATGCAATCGATAATTTCTAAATAGTGGTAATGTGACCAACCCCCTCCCATCAGCGAAATTGAAAATTTGCAATATTACAAAGTATCTGGAAACATAAGGATGCACCCTCTTTTAATTGAAGTCGGTAAAGTGTAATTAATGGTAATGTGAGCGACCACCCACCCCCAACAAAATTAAAAATGAATAATGTTTTCTGATTCAGTGTATCTGGAAATATAAGGATGCATCCTAACTTAAATGAAATCGATAATTTCTAAATAGTGGTAATGTGAACAACCCCCTCCCATCACCGAAATTGAAAATTTGTAATATTACAAAGTATCTGGAAACATAAGGATGCACCCTCTTTTAATTGAAGTCGGTTAATTTTAAATTAATGTTAATGTGTGCGACCCCCTCACCACCAAATTTTAAAATTGATAATTTTTTCAAACTCTACATACCTGGTAACATAAGGATGCATCCTCACTTAAATGAATTCGGTAAATTTTTATATAAATGGTAACCAGAGCGACTCCCCCCCCCCCCCCCAAAGAATTTATAAAATTGATAAGTCGGTAAATTGTAATTAATGGTAATGTGAGTGACCACCCATCCCCAACAAATTTGAAAATGAATAATGTTTTCTAATTCAGTGTATCTGGAAATATAAGGATGCATCCTTACTTAAAAGAAATTGGTAATATTTAATTAATGGTAATGTGAGCGACCCCTCCTTTCACCGAAATTGAAAATTGATAATATTTTCAAATTCGACGTATCTGGAAACATAGGGATGCACCCTCATTTTAATGAAATAGGTACATTTTAAATTGATGGTAATGTGGGCTACTGCCACAACAAAATTGAAAATGAATATTTTCGAATTCAATGTATCTGGAAACATAAGGATGCATCCTCACTTAAATGAAATCGGTAAATATTAAATTAATGGTAATATGAGCAACCGGTTCCCCCACCAAAATTTAAAATTGATAATATTTTCAAATTCGACGTACCTGGAAACATAAGGGTGCACCCTCATTTCAATGAAATCGGTAAATTTTAAATTAACGATAATGTGGGCGATCCCCCACCCCCAACAAAATTGAAAATGAATAATGTTTTCTAATTCAGTGTATCAGGAAATATAAGGATGCATAATAACTTAAATGAAATCGATAATTTCTAAATAGTTGTAATGTGACCAACCCCCTCCCATCACCGAAATTGAAAATTTGTAACATTACAAAGTATCTGGAAACATAAGGATGCACCCTCATCTAATTGAAGTCGGTAAATTGTAATTAATGGTAATGTGAGCGACCACCCACCCCCAACAAATTTGAAAATGAATAATGTTTTCTAATTCAGTGTATCTGGAAACATAAGGATGCATCCTCACTTAAATAAAATTGGTACATTTTAAATTGATGGTAATGTGGGCTACCGCCACAACAAAATTGAAAATGAATAATATTTCCGAATTCAATGTATCTGGAAACATAAGGATGCATCCTCACTTAAATGAAATCGGTAAATATTAAATTAATGGTAATGTGAGCAACCACCCCCAACCAAAATTTAAAATTGATAATATTTTCAAATTCTACATACCTGGAAACATAAGGATGCACCCTCATTTCAATTAAATCAGTAAATTTTAAATTAACGGGAATGTGAGCGACCCCCCCCCCCACAAAAATTTTAAAATTGATAATATTTTCAAATTCGACGTACCTGGAAACATAAGGATCCACCCTCATTTCAATGAAATCGGTAAATTTTAAATAAATGGTAATGTGAGTGCCCCCCCCCCACCAAAATATAAAATGAATAATGTTTTTGAATACAATGTATCTGGAAACATAAGGATGCACCCTCATTTCAATGAAATTGGTAAGTTTTAGATTGATGGCAATGTGAGGGACTCCCCCCCAAATTTTAAAATTGATAATATTTTTAAATTAGACGTACCTGGAAACATAAGGGTGCACCCTCATTCCAATAAAATCAGTAAATTTTAAATTGATGGGAATGTGAGCGACCCCCCCTCCACCAAAATATAAAATGAATTATATTTTTGAATACAATGTATCTGGAAACATAAGGATGCACCCTCATTTCAATGAAATCGGTAAGTTTTAGATTGATAGCAATGTGAGCGACGCCCCCCTCCCAATTTTAAAATTGATAAGATTTTCAAATTCGACCTACCTAGAAACATAAGGATGCACCCTCATTTAAATGAAATCGGTAAAATTTAAATTAACGATAATGTGGGCGACCCCCCACCCCTAACAAAATTGAAAATGAATAATGTTTTCTAATTCAGTGCATCAGGAAATATAAGGATGCATAATAACTTAAATGAAATCGATAATTTCTAAATATTGGTAATGTGACCAACCCCCTCCCATCACCGAAATTGAAAATTTGTAACATTACAAAGTATCAGGAAACATAAGGATGCACCCTCATCTAATTGAAGTCGGTAAATTGTAATTAATGGTAATGTGAGCGACCACCCACCCCCAACAAATTTGAAAATGAATAATGTTTTCTAATTCAGTGTATCTGGAAATATAAGGATGCATCCTCACTTAAATGAAATAGGTAATATTTCAATTGATGGTAATGTGAGCGACCCCTCCTTTCACCGAAATTTAAAATTGATAATATTTTCAAATTCGACGTATCTGGAAACATAAGGATGCACCCTCATTTTAATGAAATAGGTACATTTTAAATTGATGGTAATGTGGGCTACCGCCACAACAAAATTGAAAATGAATATTTTCGAATTCAATGTATCTGTAAACATAAGGATGCATCCTCACTTAAATGAAATCGGTAAATATTAAATAAATGGTAATATGAGCAACCGGTTCCCCCACCAAAATTTAAAATTGATAATATTTTCAAATTCGACGTACCTGGAAACATAAGGGTGCACCCTCATTTCAATGAAATCGGTAAATTTTAAATTAACGATAATGTGGGCGACCCCCCACCCCCAACAAAATTGAAAATGAATAATGTTTTCTAATTCAGTGCATCAGGTAATATAAGGATGCATAATAACTTAAATGAAATCGATAATTTCTAAATAGTTGTAATGTGAGCGACCCCCCCCCATCAGCTAAATTGAAAATTTGTATTATAACAATGTATCTGGAAACATAAGGATGCACCCTCATTTAATTGAAGTCGGTAAATTGTAATTAATGGTAATGTGAGCGACCACCCACCCCCAACAAAATTGAAAATGAATAATGTTATCTAATTCAGTGTATCTGGAAATATAAGGATGCACCCTCTTTTAATTGAAGTCGGCAAATTGTAATTAATGGTAATGTGAGTGACCACCCACCCCCAACAAATTTGAAAATGAATAATGTTTTCTAATTCAGTGTATCTGGAAATATAAGGATGCATCCTCACTTAAATGAAATTGGTAATATTTCAATTAATGGTAATGTGAGCGACCCCTCCTTTCACCGAAATTGAAAATTGATAATATTTTCAAATTCGACGTATCTGGAAACATAGGGATGCACCCTCATTTTAATGAAATAGGTACATTTTAAATTGATGGTAATGTGGGCTACTGCCACAACAAAATTGAAAATGAATATTTTCGAATTCAATGTATCTGGAAACATAAGGATGCATCCTCACTTAAATGAAATCGGTAAATTGTAATTAATGGTAATGTGAGCGACCACCCACCCCCAACAAAATTGAAAATGAATAATGTTTTCTAATTCAGTGTATCTGGAAATATAAGGATGCATCCTAACTTAAATGAAATTGATAATTTCTAAATAGTGGTAATTTGAGCAACCCCCTCCTATCACCGAAATTCAAAATTTGTAATATTACAAAGTATCTGGAAACATAAGGATGCACCCTCATTTAATTGAAGTCGGTAAATTGTAATTAATGGTAATGTGAGCGACCACCCCCAACCAAAATTTAAAATTGATAATATTTTCAAATTCTACATACCTGGAAACATAAGGAAGCATCCTCATTTGAATGAAATCAGTAAATTTTATATTGATGGCAATGTGAGCGACCCCCCCCCCCCCACCAAAATTTTTAAATTAATAATATTTTTAAATAAGACGTACCTGGAAACATAAGGATCCACCCTCATTCCAATAAAATCAGTAAATTTTAAATTGATGGGAATGTGAGCGACCCCCCTCCCCCAACAAAATATAAAATGAATAATGTTTTTGAATACAATGTATCTGGAAAATAAGGATGCACCCTCATTTCAATGAAATAGGTACATTTAAATTTATGGTAATGTGGGCTACCGCCACAACAAAATTGAAAATGAATAATATTTTCGAATTCAATGTATCTGGAAACATAAGGATGCATCCTCACTTAAATGAAATCAGTAAATATTAAATTAATGGTAATATGAGCAACCGGTTCCCCCACCAAAATTTAAAATTGATAATATTTTCAAACTCTACATACCTGGTAACATAAGGATGCATCCTCACATAAATGAAATCGGTAAATTTTATATTAATGGTAACCAGAGCGACTCCCCCCCCCCCTACCAAATTAATAAAATTGATAAGATTTTCAAATTAGACGTACCTGGAAACATAAGGATCCACCCTCATTCCAATAAAATCAGTAAATTTTTAATTGATGGGAATGTGAGCGACCCCCCCCCACCAAAATATAAAATGAATAATGTTTTTGAATACAAGGTATCTGGAAAATAAGGATGCACCCTCATTTCAATGAAATCGGTAAGTTTTAGATTGATGGCAATGTGAGCGACGCCCCCCCCCCAAATTTTAAAATTGATAAGATTTTCAAATTCGACCTACCTACAAACATAAGGATGCACCCTCATTTAAATGAAATCGGTAAATTTCAAATTGGTGGAATGTGAGCGACCCCCCACCCCCAACAAAATTTAAAATGAATAATGTTTTCTAATTAAGTGTATCAGGAAATATAAGGATGCATAATAACTTAGATGCAATCGATAATTTCTAAATAGTGGTAATGTGAGCGACCCCCCCGCATCAGCGAAATTGAAAATTTGCAATATTACAAAGTATCTGGAAACATAAGGATGCACCCTCTTTTAATTGAAGTCGGTAAAGTGTAATTAATGGTAATGTGAGCGACCACCCACCCCCAACAAAATTAAAAATGAATAATGTTTTCTGATTCAGTGTATCTGGAAATATAAGGATGCATCCTAACTTAAATGAAATCGATAATTTCTAAATAGTGGTAATGTGAACAACCCCCTCCCATCACCGAAATTGAAAATTAGTAATATTTTCAAATTCGACGTATCTGGAAACATAAGGATGCACCCTCATTTTAATGAAATAGGTACATTTTAAATTGATGGTAATGTGGGCTACCGCCACACCAAAATTGAAAATAAATAATATTTTCGAATTCAATGTATCTGGAAACATAAGGATCCACCCTCATTTCAATGAAATCGGTAAATTTTAAAGATATAGTAATGTGAGCGACCACTCCCAACCAGAATTTAAAATTGATAATATTTTCAAATTCTACATACCTGGAAACATAAGGATGCACACTCAATTAAATGAAATCGGTAAATTTTATATTAATGGTAACGTGAGCGACCCCCCCCCCAACCAAAATTTAAAATTGATAATATTTTCAAATTTGACGTAGCTGAACACATAGGGATGCACACTCATTTAAATGAAATCGGTTAATTTTAAATTAATGTTAATGTGTGCGACCCCCTCACCACCAAATTTTAAAATTGATAATTTTTTCAAACTCTACATACCTGGTAACATAAGGATGCATCCTCACTTAAATGAATTCGGTAAATTTTTATATAAATGGTAACCAGAGCGACTCCCCCCCCCCCCCCCCAAAGAATTTATAAAATTGATAAGTCGGTAAATTGTAATTAATGGTAATGTGAGTGACCACCCACCCCCAACAAATTTGAAAATGAATAATGTTTTCTAATTCAGTGTATCTGGAAATATAAGGATGCATCCTCACTTAAATGAAATTGGTAATATTTAATTAATGGTAATGTGAGCGACCCCTCCTTTCACCGAAATTGAAAATTGATAATATTTTCAAATTCGACGTATCTGGAAACATAGGGATGCACCCTCATTTTAATGAAATAGGTACATTTTAAATTGATGGTAATGTGGGCTACTGCCACAACAAAATTGAAAATGAATATTTTCGAATTCAATGTATCTGGAAACATAAGGATGCATCCTCACTTAAATGAAATCGGTAAATATTAAATTAATGGTAATATGAGCAACCGGTTCCCCCACCAAAATTTAAAATTGATAATATTTTCAAATTCGACAAACCTGGAAACATAAGGGTGCACCCTCATTTCTAATTTTCTAAATAGTTGTAATGTGATCGATCCCCCCCCCATCAGCGAAATTGAAAATTTGTAATATAACAATGTATCTGGAATCATAAGGATGAACCCTCATTTAATTAAAGTCGGTAAATTGTAATTAATGGTAATGTGAGCGACCACCCACCCCCAACAAAATTGAAAATGAATAATATTTTCTAATTCAGTGTATCTGGAAATATAAGGATGCATCCTAACTTAAATGAAATCGATAATTTCTAAATAGTGGTAATTTGAGCAACCCCCTCCTATCACCGAAATTGAAAATTTGTAATATTACAAAGTATCTGGAAACATAAGGATGCACCCTCATTTAATTGAAGTCGGTAAATTGTAATTAATGGTAATGTGAGCGACCACCCCCAACCAAAATTTAAAATTGATAATATTTTCAAATTCTACATACCTGGAAACATAAGGAAGCATCCTCATTTGAATGAAATCAGTAAATTTTATATTGATGGCAATGTGAGCGACCCCCCCCCACCAAAATTTTTAAATTAATAATATTTTTAAATAAGACGTACCTGGAAACATAAGGATCCACCCTCATTCCAATAAAATCAGTAAATTTTAAATTGATGGGAATGTGAGCGACCCCCCTCCCCCAACAAAATATAAAATGAATAATGTTTTTGAATACAATGTATCTGGAAAATAAGGATGCACCCTCATTTCAATAAAATAGGTAAATATTAAATTAATGGTAATATGAGCAACCGGTTCCCCCACCAAAATTTAAAATTGATAATATTTTCAAACTCCACATACCTGGTAACATAAGGATGCATCCTCACTTAAATGAAATCGGTAAATTTTATATTAATGGTAAACAGAGCGACTCCCCCCCCCCTACCAAATTCATAAATTGATAAGATTTTCAAATTAGACGTACCTGGAAACATAAGGATCCACCCTCATTCCAATTAAATCAGTAAATTTTTAATTGATGGCAATGTGAGGGACCCCCCCCCCCAAATTTTAAAATTGATAATATTTTTAAATTAGACGTACCTGGAAACATAAGGATTCACCCTCATTCCAATAAAATCAGTAAATTTTTAATTGATGGGAATGTGAGCGACCCCCCCCCCCACCAAAATATAAAATGAATAATGTTTTTGAATACAGGGTATCTGGAAAATAAGGATGCACCCTCATTTCAATGAAATCGGTAAGTTTTAGATTGATGGCAATGTGAGCGACGCCCCCCCCCCCCAAATTTTAAAATTGATAAGATTTTCAAATTCGACCTACCTACAAACATAAGGATGCACCCTCATTTAAATGAAATCGGTAAATTTCAAATTGGTGGAATGTGAGCGACCCCCCACCCCAAACAAAATTTAAAATGAATAATGTTTTCTAATTAAGTGTATCAGGAAATATAAGGATGCATAATAACTTAGATGCAATCGATAATTTCTAAATAGTGGTAATGTGAGCGACCCCCCCGCATCAGCGAAATTGAAAATTTGTAATATTACAAAGTATCTGGAAACATAAGGATGCACCCTCTTTTAATTGAAGTCGGTAAAGTGTAATTAATGGTAATGTGAGCGACCACCCACCCCCAACAAAATTAAAAATGAATAATGTTTTCTGATTCAGTGTATCTGGAAATATAAGGATGCATCCTAACTTAAATGAAATCGATAATTTCTAAATAGTTGTAATGTGAACAACCCCCTCCCATCACCGAAATTGAAAATTAGTAATATTTTCAAATTCGACGTATCTGGAAACATAAGGATGCACCCTCATATTAATGAAATAGGTACAATTTAAATTGATGGTAATGTGGGCTACCGCCACACCAAAATTGAAAATAAATAATATTTTCGAATTCAATGTATCTGGAAACATAAGGATCCACCCTCATTTCAATGAAATCGGTAAATTTTAAAGAAATAGTAATGTGAGCGACCACCCCCAACCAAAATTAAAAATTGATAATATTTTCAAATTCTTCATACCTGGAAACATAAGGATGCACACTCAATTAAATGAAATCGTTTAATTTTAAATTAATGTTAATGTGAGCGACCCCCTCACCACCAAAGTTTAAAATTGATAATATCTTCAAACTTTACATACCTGGAAATATAAGGATGCATCCTCACTTAAATGAAATCGGTAAATTTTATATTAATGGTAACGTGAGCGACCCCCCCCCCCACCAAATTTATAAACTGATAAGATTTTCAAATTAGACATACCTGGAAACATAAGGATCCACCCTCATTCCAATAAAATCAGTAAATTTTAAATTGATGGAAATGTGAGCAACCCCCCCCCCCCCACCAAAATATAAAATGATTAATGTTTTTGAATATAATGTATTTGGAAACATATGGATGCACCCTCATTTTAATGAAATCGGTAAATTTTAAATAAATGGTAATGTGAGCGATCCCCCCCACCTAAATATAAAATGAATAATGTTTGTAAATAGAATGTATCTGGAAACATAAGGATGCACCCTCGATTCAATGAAATCGATAAGTTTTAGATTGATGGCAATGTGAGCGCCCCCCCCCCAAATTTTTAAATTGATAATATTTTCAAATTTGACGTACCTGGAAACATAAGGGTGCACCCTCATTTCAATGAAATCGGTAAATTTTAAATAAACAGTAATGTGAGCGCCAACCCCCCCACCAAAATATAAAATGAATAATGTTTTTGAATACAATGTATCTGGAAACATAAGGATGCACACTCAATTAAATGAAATCGGTTAATTTTAAATTAATGTTAATGTGAGCGACCCCCTCACCACCAAAGTTTAAAATTGATAATATTTTCAAACTTTACATACCTGGAAACATAAGGATGCATCCTCACTTAAATGAAATCGGTAAATTTTATATTAATGGTAACGTGAGCGACCCCCCCCCACACCAAATTTCTAAACTGATAAGATTTTCAAATTAGACATACCTGGAAACATAAGGATCCACCCTCATTCCAATAAAATCAGTAAATTTTAAATTGATGGAAATGTGAGCAACCCCCCCCCCACCAAAATATAAAATGATTAATGTTTTTGAATACAATGTATCTGGAAACATATGGATGCACCCTCATTTTAATAAAATCGGTAAATTTTAAATAAATGGTAATGTGAGCGACCCCCCCACCTAAATATAAAATGAATAATGTTTGTAAATAGAATGTATCTGGAAACATAAGGATGCACCCTCTATTCAATGAAATCGATAAGTTTTAGATTGATAGCAATGTTAGCGACCCCCCCCCCCCAAATTTTAAAATTGATAATATTTTCATATTTGACGTACCTGGAAACATAAGGGTGCACCCTCATTTCAATGAAATCGGTAAATTTTAAATTAACGATAATGTGGGCGACCCCCCACCCCCAACAAAATTGAAAATGAATAATGTTTTCTAATTCAGTGCATCAGGTAATATAAGGATGCATAATAACTTAAATGAAATCGATAATTTCTAAATAGTTGTAATGTGAGCGACCCCCCCCCCCCCCCATCAGCGAAATTGAAAATTTGTATTATAACAATGTATCTGGAAACATAAGGATGCACCCTCATTTAATTGAAGTCGGTAAATTGTAATTAATGGTAATGTGAGCGACCACCCACCCCCAACAAAATTGAAAATGAATAATGTTATCTAATTCAGTGTATCTGGAAATATAAGGATGCACCCTCTTTTAATTGAAGTCGGTAAATTGTAATTAATGGTAATGTGAGTGACCACCCACCCCCAACAAATTTGAAAATGAATAATGTTTTCTAATTCAGTGTATCTGGAAATATAAGGATGCATCCTCACTTAAATGAAATTGGTAATATTTCAATTGATGGTAATGTGAGCGACCCCTCCTTTCACCAAAATTGAAAATTGATAATATTTTCAAATTCGACGTATCTGGGAACATAGGGATTCACCCTCATTTTAATGAAATAGGTACATTTTAAATTGATGGTAATGTGGGCTACTGCCACAACAAAATTGAAAATGAATATTTTCGAATTCAATGTATCTGGAAACATAAGGATGCATCCTCACTTAAATGAAATCGGTAAATATTAAATTAATGGTAATATGAGCAACCGGTTCCCCCACCAAAATTTAAAATTGATAATATTTTCAAATTCGACAAACCTGGAAACATAAGGGTGCACCCTCATTTCAATGAAATCGGTAAATTTTAAATTAACGATAATGTGGGCGACCCCCCACCCCCAACAAAATTGAAAATGAATAATGTTTTCTATTTCAGTGTATCAGGAAATATAAGGATGCATAATAACTTAAATGAAATCGAAAATTTCTAAATAGTTGTAATGTGATCGATCCCCCCCCCCCATCAGCGAAATTGAAAATTTGTAATATAACAATGTATCTGGAAACATAAGGATGCACCCTCATTTAATTGAAGTCGGTAAATTGTAATTAATGGTAATGTGAGCGACCACCCACCCCCAACAAAATTGAAAATGAATAATGTTTTCTAATTCAGTGTATCTGGAAATATAAGGATGCATCCTAACTTAAATGAAATTGATAATTTCTAAATAGTGGTAATTTGAGCAACCCCCTCCTATCACCGAAATTCAAAATTTGTAATATTACAAAGTATCTGGAAACATAAGGATGCACCCTCATTTAATTGAAGTCGGTAAATTGTAATTAATGGTAATGTGAGCGACCACCCCCAACCAAAATTTAAAATTGATAATATTTTCAAATTCTACATACCTGGAAACATAAGGAAGCATCCTCATTTGAATGAAATCAGTAAATTTTATATTGATGGCAATGTGAGCGACCCCCCCCCCCCCACCAAAATTTTTAAATTAATAATATTTTTAAATAAGACGTACCTGGAAACATAAGGATCCACCCTCATTCCAATAAAATCAGTAAATTTTAAATTGATGGGAATGTGAGCGACCCCCCTCCCCCAACAAAATATAAAATGAATAATGTTTTTGAATACAATGTATCTGGAAAATAAGGATGCACCCTCATTTCAATGAAATAGGTACATTTAAATTTATGGTAATGTGGGCTACCGCCACAACAAAATTGAAAATGAATAATATTTTCGAATTCAATGTATCTGGAAACATAAGGATGCATCCTCACTTAAATGAAATCAGTAAATATTAAATTAATGGTAATATGAGCAACCGGTTCCCCCACCAAAATTTAAAATTGATAATATTTTCAAACTCTACATACCTGGTAACATAAGGATGCATCCTCACATAAATGAAATCGGTAAATTTTATATTAATGGTAACCAGAGCGACTCCCCCCCCCCTACCAAATTAATAAAATTGATAAGATTTTCAAATTAGACGTACCTGGAAACATAAGGATCCACCCTCATTCCAATAAAATCAGTAAATTTTTAATTGATGGGAATGTGAGCGACCCCCCCCCCACCAAAATATAAAATGAATAATGTTTTTGAATACAAGGTATCTGGAAAATAAGGATGCACCCTCATTTCAATGAAATCGGTAAGTTTTAGATTGATGGCAATGTGAGCGACGCCCCCCCCCAAATTTTAAAATTGATAAGATTTTCAAATTCGACCTACCTACAAACATAAGGATGCACCCTCATTTAAATGAAATCGGTAAATTTCAAATTGGTGGAATGTGAGCGACCCCCCACCCCAAACAAAATTTAAAATGAATAATGTTTTCTAATTAAGTGTATCAGGAAATATAAGGATGCATAATAACTTAGATGCAATCGATAATTTCTAAATAGTGGTAATGTGAGCGACCCCCCCGCATCAGCGAAATTGAAAATTTGCAATATTACAAAGTATCTGGAAACATAAGGATGCACCCTCTTTTAATTGAAGTCGGTAAAGTGTAATTAATGGTAATGTGAGCGACCACCCACCCCCAACAAAATTAAAAATGAATAATGTTTTCTGATTCAGTGTATCTGGAAATATAAGGATGCATCCTAACTTAAATGAAATCGATAATTTCTAAATAGTGGTAATGTGAACAACCCCCTCCCATCACCGAAATTGAAAATTAGTAATATTTTCAAATTCGACGTATCTGGAAACATAAGGATGCACCCTCATTTTAATGAAATAGGTACATTTTAAATTGATGGTAATGTGGGCTACCGCCACACCAAAATTGAAAATAAATAATATTTTCGAATTCAATGTATCTGGAAACATAAGGATCCACCCTCATTTCAATGAAATCGGTAAATTTTAAAGATATAGTAATGTGAGCGACCACTCCCAACCAGAATTTAAAATTGATAATATTTTCAAATTCTACATACCTGGAAACATAAGGATGCACACTCAATTAAATGAAATCGGTAAATTTTATATTAATGGTAACGTGAGCGACCCCCCCCCCCAACCAAAATTTAAAATTGATAATATTTTCAAATTTGACGTAGCTGAACACA
Source organism: Aelia acuminata (assembly GCA_911387785.2). Lineage (NCBI taxonomy): Eukaryota > Metazoa > Arthropoda > Insecta > Hemiptera > Pentatomidae > Aelia > Aelia acuminata. The sequence continues at coordinate 10,673,364 of OU426985.1, forward strand.
TAGGGATGCACACTCATTTAAATGAAATCGGTTAATTTTAAATTAATGTTAATGTGTGCGACCCCCTCACCACCAAATTTTAAAATTGATAATTTTTTCAAACTCTACATACCTGGTAACATAAGGATGCATCCTCACTTAAATGAATTCGGTAAATTTTTATATAAATGGTAACCAGAGCGACCCCCCCCCCCCCCCCCAAAGAATTTATAAAATTGATAAGTCGGTAAATTGTAATTAATGGTAATGTGAGTGACCACCCACCCCCAACAAATTTGAAAATGAATAATGTTTTCTAATTCAGTGTATCTGGAAATATAAGGATGCATCCTCACTTAAATGAAATTGGTAATATTTAATTAATGGTAATGTGAGCGACCCCTCCTTTCACCGAAATTGAAAATTGATAATATTTTCAAATTCGACGTATCTGGAAACATAGGGATGCACCCTCATTTTAATGAAATAGGTACATTTTAAATTGATGGTAATGTGGGCTACTGCCACAACAAAATTGAAAATGAATATTTTCGAATTCAATGTATCTGGAAACATAAGGATGCATCCTCACTTAAATGAAATCGGTAAATATTAAATTAATGGTAATATGAGCAACCGGTTCCCCCACCAAAATTTAAAATTGATAATATTTTCAAATTCGACGTACCTGGAAACATAAGGGTGCACCCTCATTTCAATGAAATCGGTAAATTTTAAATTAACGATAATGTGGGCGACCCCCCACCCCCAACAAAATTGAAAATGAATAATGTTTTCTAATTCAGTGTATCAGGAAATATAAGGATGCATAATAACTTAAATGAAATCGAAAATTTCTAAATAGTTGTAATGTGATCGATCCCCCCCCCCATCAGCGAAATTGAAAATTTGTAATATAACAATGTATCTGGAAACATAAGGATGCACCCTCATTTAATTGAAGTCGGTAAATTGTAATTAATGGTAATGTGAACGACCACCCACCCCCAACAAAATTGATAATGAATAATGTTTTCCAATTCAGTGTATCTGGAAATATAAGGATGCATCCTAACTTAAATGAAATCGATAATTTCTAAATAGTGGTAATGTGAGCGACCCCCCCGCATCAGCGAAATTGAAAATTTGCAATATTACAAAGTATCTGGAAACATAAGGATGCACCCTCTTTTAATTGAAGTCGGTAAAGTGTAATTAATGGTAATGTGAGCGACCACCCACCCCCAACAAAATTAAAAATGAATAATGTTTTCTGATTCAGTGTATCTGGAAATATAAGGATGCATCCTAACTTAAATGAAATCGATAATTTCTAAATAGTGGTAATGTGAACAACCCCCTCCCATCACCGAAATTGAAAATTAGTAATATTTTCAAATTCGACGTATCTGGAAACATAAGGATGCACCTTCATTTTAATGAAATAGGTACATTTTAAATTGATGGTAATGTGGGCTACCGCCACACCAAAATTGAAAATAAATAATATTTTCGAATTCAATGTATCTGGAAACATAAGGATCCACCCTCATTTCAATGAAATCGGTAAATTTTAAAGATATAGTAATGTGAGCGACCACTCCCAACCAAAATTAAAAATTGATAATATTTTCAAATTCTACATACCTGGAAACATAAGGATGCACACTCAATTAAATGAAATCGGTAAATTTTATATTAATGGTAACGTGAGCGACCCCCCCCCAACCAAAATTTAAAATTGATAATATTTTCAAATTCGACGTAGCTGAACACATAGGGATGCACACTCATTTAAATGAAATCGGTTAATTTTAAATTAATGTTAATGTGTGCGACCCCCTCACCACCAAATTTTAAAATTGATAATTTTTTCAAACTCTACATACCTGGTAACATAAGGATGCATCCTCACTTAAATGAATTCGGTAAATTTTTATATAAATGGTAACCAGAGCGACTCCCCCCCCAAAGAATTTATAAAATTGATAAGTCGGTAAATTGTAATTAATGGTAATGTGAGTGACCACCCACCCCCAACAAATTTGAAAATGAATAATGTTTTCTAATTCAATGTATCTGGAAATATAAGGATGCATCCTCACTTAAATGAAATCGGTAAATTTTATATTAATGGTAAACAGAGCGACTCCCCCCCCCCTACCAAATTCATAAATTGATAAGATTTTTAAATTAGACGTACCTGGAAACATAAGGATCCACCCTCATTCCAATTAAATCAGTAAATTTTTAATTGATGGCAATGTGAGGGACCCCCCCCCCCCCCCAAATTTTAAAATTGATAATATTTTTAAATTAGACGTACCTGGAAACATAAGGGTGCACCCTCATTCCAATAAAATCAGTAAATTTTTAATTGATGGGAATGTGAGCGACCCCCGCCCCAACCAAAATATAAAATGAATAATGTTTTTGAATACAAGGTATCTGGAAAATAAGGATGCACCCTCATTTCAATGAAATCGGTAAGTTTTAGATTGATGGCAATGTGAGCGACGCCCCCCCCCCCAAATTTTAAAATTGATAAGATTTTCAAATTCGACCTACCTACAAACATAAGGATGCACCCTCATTTAAATGAAATCGGTAAATTTCAAATTGGTGGAATGTGAGCGACCCCCCACCACAAACAAAATTTAAAATGAATAATGTTTTCTAATTAAGTGTATCAGGAAATATAAGGATGCATAATAACTTAGATGCAATCGATAATTTCTAAATAGTGGTAATGTGAGCGACCCCCCCGCATCAGCGAAATTGAAAATTTGTAATATTACAAAGTATCTGGAAACATAAGGATGCGCCCTCTTTTAATTGAAGTCGGTAAAGTGTAATTAATGGTAATGTGAGCGACCACCCACCACCAACAAAATTAAAAATGAATAATGTTTTCTGATTCAGTGTATCTGGAAATATAAGGATGCATCCTAACTTAAATGAAATCGATAATTTCTAAATAGTTGTAATGTGAACAACCCCCTCCCATCACCGAAATTGAAAATTAGTAATATTTTCAAATTCGACGTATCTGGAAACATAAGGATGCACCCTCATATTAATGAAATAGGTACAATTTAAATTGATGGTAATGTGGGCTACCGCCACACCAAAATTGAAAATAAATAATATTTTCGAATTCAATGTATCTGGAAACATAAGGATCCACCCTCATTTCAATGAAATCGGTAAATTTAAAAGAAATAGTAATGTGAGCGACCACCCCCAATTAAAATTAAAAATTGATAATATTTTCAAATTCTACATACCTGGAAACATAAGGATGCACACTCAATTAAATGAAATCGTTTAATTTTAAATTAATGTTAATGTGAGCGACCCCCTCACCACCAAAGTTTAAAATTGATAATATCTTCAAACTTTACATACCTGGAAATATAAGGATGCATCCTCACTTAAATGAAATCGGTAAATTTTATATTAATGGTAACGTGAGCGACCCCCCCCCCCCCACCAAATTTATAAACTGATAAGATTTTCAAATTAGACATACCTGGAAACATAAGGATCCACCCTCATTCCAATAAAATCAGTAAATTTTAAATTGATGGAAATGTGAGCAACCCCCCCCCCCACCAAAATATAAAATGATTAATGTTTTTGAATATAATGTATTTGGAAACATATGGATGCACCCTTATTTTAATGAAATCGGTAAATTTTAAATAAATGGTAATGTGAGCGACCCCCCCCCCACCTAAATATAAAATGAATAATGTTTGTAAATAGAATGTATCTGGAAACATAAGGATGCACCCTCTATTCAATGAAATCGATAAGTTTTAGATTGATGGCAATTTTAGCGACCCCCCCCAAATTTTAAAATTGATAATATTTTCATATTTGACGTACCTGGAAACATAAGGGTGCACCCTCATTTCAATGAAATCGGTAAGTTTTAGATTGAGGGCAATGTGAGCGACCCCCCCCCTCCAAAATTTTAAAATTGATAATATTTTCAAATTCGACGTACCTGGAAACATAAGGGTGCACCCTCATTTTAATGAAATTGGTAAGTTTTAGATTGATGGCAATGTGAGGGACAACCCCCTAAATTTTAAAATTGATAATATTTTTAAATTCGACGTTCCTGGAAACATAAGGATCCACCCTCATTTCAATGAAATCGGTAAATTTTAAATAAACGGTAATGTGAGCGCCTCCCCCACCAAAATATAAAATGAATAATGTTTTTGAATACAATGTATCTGGAAACATAAGGATGCACCCTCATTTCAATGAAATTGGTAAGTTTTAGATTGATGGCAATGTGAGGGACCCCCCCCCCAAATTTTAAAATTGATAATATTTTCAAATTAGACGTACCTGGAAACATAAGGATCCACCCTCATTCCAATAAAATCAGTAAATATTAAATTGATGGAAATGTGAGCGACCCCCCCCCCCCCACCAAAATATAAAATGAATAATATTTTTGAATACAATGTATCTGGTTACATAAGGGTGCACCCTCATTTCAATGAAATCGGTAAGTTTTAGATTGATAGCAATGTGAGCGACGCCCCCCCCCAAATTTTAAAATTGATAAGATTTTCAAATTCGACCTACCTAGAAACATAAGGATGCAACCTTATTTAAATGAAATCGGTAAAATTTAAATTAACGATAATGTGGGCGACCCCCCACCCCCAACAAAATTTAAAATGAATAATGTTTTCTAATTAAGTGTATCAGGAAATATAAGGATGCATAATAACCTTAATGAAATCGATAATTTCTTAATAGTGGTAATGTGAGCGACCCCCCCCCCCCCATTTGCGAAATTGAAAATTTGTAATATTACAAAGTATCTGGAAACATAAGGATGCACCCTCTTTTAATTGAAGTCGGTAAATTGTAATTAGTGGTAATGTGAGCGACCACCCACCCCCAACAAAATTGAAAATGAATAATGTTTTCTAATTCAGTGTATCTGGAAATATAAGGATGCATCCTAAGTTAAATGAAATCGATAATTTCCAAATAGTGGTAATTTGAGCAACCCCCTCCTATCACCGATATTGAAAATTTGTAATATTACAAAGTATCTAGAAACATAAGGATGCACCCTCATTTAATTGAAGTCGGTAAATTGTAATTAATGGTAATTTGAGCAACCACCCCCAACCAAAATTAAAAATTGATAATATTTTCAAATTCTACATACCTGGAAACATAAGGATGCACACTCAATTAAATTAAATCGTTTAATTTTAAATTAATGTTAATGTGAGCGACCCCCTCACCACCAAAGTTTAAAATTGATAATATCTTCAAACTTTACATACCTGGAAATATAAGGATGCATCCTCACTTAAATGAAATCGGTAAATTTTATATTAATGGTAACGTGAGCGACCCCCCCCCCCCCCCCACCAAATTTATAAACTGATAAGATTTTCAAATTAGACATACCTGGAAACATAAGGATCCACCCTCATTCCAATAAAATCAGTAAATTTTAAATTGATGGAAATGTGAGCAACCCCCCCCCCCCCCACCAAAATATAAAATGATTAATGTTTTTGAATATAATGTATTTGGAAACATATGGATGCACCCTTATTTTAATGAAATCGGTAAATTTTAAATAAATGGTAATGTGAGCGACCCCCCCCACCTAAATATAAAATGAATAATGTTTGTAAATAGAATGTATCTGGAAACATAAGGATGCACCCTCTATTCAATGAAATCGATAAGTTTTAGATTGATGGCAATGTTAGCGACCCCCCCCCCCAAATTTTAAAATTGATAATATTTTCATATTTGACGTACCTGGAAACATAAGGGTGCACCCTCATTTCAATGAAATCGGTAAGTTTTAGATTGAGGGCAATGTGAGCGACCCCCCCCCCCCTCCAAAATTTTAAAATTGATAATATTTTCAAATTCGACGTACCTGGAAACATAAGGCTGCACCCTCATTTTAATGAAATTGGTAAGTTTTAGATTGATGGCAATGTGAGGGACAACCCCCTAAATTTTAAAATTGATAATATTTTTAAATTCGACGTTCCTGGAAACATAAGGATCCACCCTCATTTCAATGAAATCGGTAAATTTTAAATAAACGGTAATGTGAGCGCCTCCCCCACCAAAATATAAAATGAATAATGTTTTTGAATACAATGTATCTGGAAACATAAGGATGCACCCTCATTTCAATGAAATTGGTAAGTTTTAGATTGATGGCAATGTGAGGGACCCCCCCCCCCAAATTTTAAAATTGATAATATTTTCAAATTAGACGTACCTGGAAACATAAGGATCCACCCTCATTCCAATAAAATCAGTAAATATTAAATTGATGGAAATGTGAGCGACCCCCCCCCCCACCAAAATATAAAATGAATAATATTTTTGAATACAATGTATCTGGTAACATAAGGGTGCACCCTCATTTCAATGAAATCGGTAAGTTTTAGATTGATAGCAATGTGAGCGACGCCCCCCCCCAAATTTTAAAATTGATAAGATTTTCAAATTCGACCTACCTAGAAACATAAGGATGCAACCTTATTTAAATGAAATCGGTAAAATTTAAATTAACGATAATGTGGGCGACCCCCCACCCCCAACAAAATTTAAAATAAATAATGTTTTCTAATTAAGTGTATCAGGAAATATAAGGATGCATAATAACTTAAATGAAATCGATAATTTCTTAATAGTGGTAATGTGAGCGAACCCCCCCCCCCCATCAGCGAAATTGAAAATTTGTAATATTACAAAGTATCTGGAAACATAAGGATGCACCCTCTTTTAATTGAAGTCGGTAAATTGTAATTAATGGTAATGTGAGCGACCACCCACCTCCAACAAAATTGAAAATGAATAATGTTTTCTAATTCAGTGTATCTGGAAATATAAGGATGCATCCTCACTTAAATGAAATTGGTAATATTTCAATTAATGGTAATGTGAGCAACCCCTCCTTTCACCGAAATTGAAAATTGATAATATTTTCAAATTCGACGTATCTGCAAACATAAGGATGCACACTCAATTAAATGAAATCGTTTAATTTTAAATTAATGTTAATGTGAGCGACCCCCTCACCACCAAAGTTTAAAATTGATAATATCTTCAAACTTTACATACCTGGAAATATAAGGATGCATCCTCACTTAAATGAAATCGGTAAATTTTATATTAATGGTAACGTGAGCGACCCCCCCCAACCAAAATTTAAAATTGATAATATTTTCAAATTCGACGTAGCTGAACACATAGGGATGCACACTCATTTAAATGAAATCGGTTAATTTTAAATTAATGTTAATGTGTGCGACCCCCTCACCACCAAATTTTAAAATTGATAATTTTTTCAAACTCTACATACCTGGTAACATAAGGATGCATCCTCACTTAAATGAATTCGGTAAATTTTTATATAAATGGTAACCAGAGCGACTCCCCCCCCCCCCCAAAGAATTTATAAAATTGATAATATTTTTAAATTAGACGTACCTGGAAACATAAGGATCCACCCTCATTCCAATAAAATCAGTAAATTTTGAATTGATGGGAATGTGAGCGACCCCCCCCCCCAACAAAATATAAAATGAATAATGTTTTTGAATACAATGTGTCTGGAAAATAAGGATGCACCCTTATTTCAATGAAATAGGTACATTTTAAATTGATGGTAATGTGGGCTACCGCCACAACAAAATTGAAAATGAATAATATTTTCGAATTCAATGTATCTGGAAACATAAGGATGCATCCTTACTTAAATGATATCGGTAAATATTAAATTAATGGTAATTTGAGCGCCCCCCCTCCACCAAAATATAAAATGAATAATGTTTTTGAATACAATGTATCTGGAAACATAAGGATGCACCCTCATTTCAAGGAAATTGGTAAGTTTTATATTGATGACAATGTGAGGGACCCCCCCAAATTTTAAAATTGATAAGATTTTCAAATTAGACATACCTGGAAACATAAGGATCCACCCTCATTCCAATAAAATCAGTAAATTTTAAATTGATGGAAATGTGAGCAACCCCCCCCCCACCAAAATATAAAATGATTAATGTTTTTGAATACAATGTATCTGGAAACATAAGGCTGCACCCTCATTTCAATGAAATCGGTAAGTTTTTGATTGATGGAAATGTGACCGACCCCCCCCCCACAAAAAGTTAAAAATTAATATGATTTTAAAATTCGATGTACCTGGAAACATAAGGATCCACCCTCATTTTAATGAAATCGGTAAATTTTAAATAAATGGTAATGTGAGCAACCCCCCCCCCCCACCAAAATATAAAATGAATAATGTTTTTGAATTCAATGTATCTGGAAAATAAGGATGCACCCTCATTTCAATAAAAACCGGTAAGTTTTAGATTGATGGCAATGTAAGCGACGCCCCCCCCCCAAATTTTAAAATTAATAAGATTTTTAAATTCGACCTACCTAGAAACATAAGGCTGCACCCTCATATAAATGAAATCGGTAAATTTCAAATTGATAGCAATGTGAGCGACCCCCCCCCCCCCAAATTTTAAAATTGATATTTTCAAATTTGACGTACCAGGAAAAATGAGGGTGCACCCTCATTTCAATGAAATTGGTAAGTTTTAGATTGATGGCATTGTGAGGGACCCCCCCCCTAATTTTAAAATTGATAATATTTTTAAATTAGACGTATCTGGAAACATAAGGGTGCACCCTCATTCCAATAAAATCAGTAAATTTTAAATTGATGGGATTGTAAGCGACCCCCCCCACCACCAAAATATAAAATGAATAATGTTTTTGAATACAATGTATCTGGAAAATAAGGATGCACCCTCATTTCAATGAAATCGGTAAGTTTTAGATTGATGGCAATGTGAGCGACGCCACCCCCCAAATTTTAAAATTGATAAGATTTTCAAATTCGACCTACCTACAAACATAAGGATGCACCCTCATTTAAATGAAATCGGTAAATTTCAAATTGGTGGAATGTGAGCGACCCCCCACCACAAACAAAATTTAAAATGAATAATGTTTTCTAATTAAGTGTATCAGGAAATATAAGGATGCATAATAACTTAGATGCAATCGATAATTTCTAAATAGTGGTAATGTGAGCGACCCCCCCGCATCAGCGAAATTGAAAATTTGTAATATTACAAAGTATCTGGAAACATAAGGATGCACCCTCTTTTAATTGAAGTCGGTAAAGTGTAATTAATGGTAATGTGAGCGACCACCCACCCCCAACAAAATTAAAAATGAATAATGTTTTCTGATTCAGTGTATCTGGAAATATAAGGATGCATCCTAACTTAAATGAAATCGATAATTTCTAAATAGTGGTAATGTGAGCGACCCCCCCGCATCAGCGAAATTGAAAATTTGCAATATTACAAAGTATCTGGAAACATAAGGATGCACCCTCTTTTAATTGAAGTCGGTAAAGTGTAATTAATGGTAATGTGAGCGACCACCCACCCCCAACAAAATTAAAAATGAATAATGTTTTCTGATTCAGTGTATCTGGAAATATAAGGATGCATCCTAACTTAAATGAAATCGATAATTTCTAAATAGTGGTAATGTGAACAACCCCCTCCCATCACCGAAATTGAAAATTAGTAATATTTTCAAATTCGACGTATCTGGAAACATAAGGATACACCCTCATTTTAATGAAATAGGTACATTTTAAATTGATGGTAATGTGGGCTACCGCCACACCAAAATTGAAAATAAATAATATTTTCGAATTCAATGTATCTGGAAACATAAGGATCCACCCTCATTTCAATGAAATCGGTAAATTTTAAAGATATAGTAATGTGAGCGACCACTCCCAACCAAAATTAAAAATTGATAATATTTTCAAATTCTACATACCTGGAAACATAAGGATGCACACTCAATTAAATGAAATCGGTAAATTTTATATTAATGGTAACGTGAGCGACCCCCCCCCAACCAAAATTTAAAATTGATAATATTTTCAAATTCGACGTAGCTGAACACATAGGGATGCACACTCATTTAAATGAAATCGGTTAATTTTAAATTAATGTTAATGTGTGTGACCCCCTCACCACCAAATTTTAAAATTGATAATTTTTTCAAACTCTACATACCTGGTAACATAAGGATGCATCCTCACTTAAATGAATTCGGTAAATTTTTATATAAATGGTAACCAGAGCGACTCCCCCCCCCCAAAGAATTTATAAAATTGATAAGTCAGTAAATTGTAATTAATGGTAATGTGAGTGACCACCCACCCCCAACAAATTTGAAAATGAATAATGTTTTCTAATTCAGTGTATCTGGAAATATAAGGATGCATCCTCACTTAAATGAAATCGGTAAATTTTATATTAATGGTAAACAGAGCGACTCCCCCCCCCCTACCAAATTCATAAATTGATAAGATTTTTAAATTAGACGTACCTGGAAACATAAGGATCCACCCTCATTCCAATTAAATCAGTAAATTTTTAATTGATGGCAATGTGAGGGACCCCCCCCCCAAATTTTAAAATTGATAATATTTTTAAATTAGACGTACCTGGAAACATAAGGGTGCACCCTCATTCCAATAAAATCAGTAAATTTTTAATTGATGGGAATGTGAGCGACCCCCCCCCCCCACCAAAATATAAAATGAATAATGTTTTTGAATACAAGGTATCTGGAAAATAAGGATGCACCCTCATTTCAATGAAATCGGTAAGTTTTAGATTGATGGCAATGTGAGCGACGCCCCCCCCCAAATTTTAAAATTGATAAGATTTTCAAATTCGACCTACCTACAAACATAAGGATACACCCTCATTTAAATGAAATCGGTAAATTTCAAATTGGTGGAATGTGAGCGACCCCCCACCACAAACAAAATTTAAAATGAATAATGTTTTCTAATTAAGTGTATCAGGAAATATAAGGATGCATAATAACTTAGATGCAATCGATAATTTCTAAATAGTGGTAATGTGAGCGACCCCCCCGCATCAGCGAAATTGAAAATTTGTAATATTACATAGTATCTGGAAACATAAGGATGCACCCTCTTTTAATTGAAGTCGGTAAAGTGTAATTAATGGTAATGTGAGCGACCACCCACCCCCAACAAAATTAAAAATGAATAATGTTTTCTGATTCAGTGTATCTGGAAATATAAGGATGCATCCTAACTTAAATGAAATCGATAATTTCTAAATAGTTGTAATGTGAACAACCCCCTCCCATCACCGAAATTGAAAATTAGTAATATTTTCAAATTCGACGTATCTGGAAACATAAGGATGCACCCTCATATTAATGAAATAGGTACAATTTAAATTGATGGTAATGTGGGCTACCGCCACACCAAAATTGAAAATAAATAATATTTTCGAATTCAATGTATCTGGAAACATAAGGATCCACCCTCATTTCAATGAAATCGGTAAATTTTAAAGAAATAGTAATGTGAGCGACCACCCCCAACCAAAATTAAAAATTGATAATATTTTCAAATTCTACATACCTGAAAACATAAGGATGCACACTCAATTAAATGAAATCGTTTAATTTTAAATTAATGTTAATGTGAGCGACCCCCTCACTACCAAAGTTTAAAATTGATAATATCTTCAAACTTTACATACCTGGAAATATAAGGATGCATCCTCACTTAAATGAAATCGGTAAATTTTATATTAATGGTAACGTGAGCGACCCCCCCCCCCACCAAATTTATAAACTGATAAGATTTTCAAATTAGACATACCTGGAAACATAAGGATCCACCCTCATTCCAATAAAATCAGTAAATTTTAAATTGATGGAAATGTGAGCAACCCCCCCCCCCCCAAAATATAAAATGATTAATGTTTTTGAATATAATGTATCTGGAAACATATGGATGCACCCTTATTTTAATGAAATCGGTAAATTTTAAATAAATGGTAATGTGAGGGACCCCCCCCACCTAAATATAAAATGAATAATGTTTGTAAATAGAATGTATCTGGAAACATAAGGATGCACCCTCTATTCAATGAAATCGATAAGTTTTAGATTGATAGCAATGTTAGCGACCCCCCCCCCCAAATTTTAAAATTGATAATATTTTCATATTTGACGTACCTGGAAACATAAGGGTGCACCCTCATTTCAATGAAATTGGTAAGTTTTAGATTGATGGCAATGTGAGGGACAACCCCCTAAATTTTAAAATTGATAATATTTTTAAATTCGACGTTCCTGGAAACATAAGGATCCACCCTCATTTCAATGAAATCGGTAAATTTTAAATAAACGGTAATGTGAGCGCCTCCCCCGCCAAAATATAAAATGAATAATGTTTTTGAATACAATGTATCTGGAAACATAAGGATGCACCCTCATTTCAATGAAATTGGTAAGTTTTAGATTGATGGCAATGTGAGGGACCCCCCCCCCCAAATTTTAAAATTGATAATATTTTCAAATTAGACGTACCTGGAAACATAAGGATCCACCCTCATTCCAATAAAATCAGTAAATATTAAATTGATGGAAATGTGAGCGACCCCCCCCCACCAAAATATAAAATGAATAATATTTTTGAATACAATGTATCTGGTAACATAAGGGTGCACCCTCATTTCAATGAAATCGGTAAGTTTTAGATTGATAGCAATGTGAGCGACGCCCCCCCCCCAAATTTTAAAATTGATAAGATTTTCAAATTCGACCTACCTAGAAACATAAGGATGCAACCTCATTTAATAGAAATCGGTAAAATTTAAATTAACGATAATGTGGGCGACCCCCCACCCCCAACAAAATTTAAAATGAATAATGTTTTCTAATTAAGTGTATCAGGAAATATAAGGATGCATAATAACTTAAATGAAATCGATAATTTCTAAATAGTGGTAATGTGAGCGACCCCCCCCCCCATCAGCGAAATTGAAAATTTGTAATATTACAAAGTATCTGGAAACATAAGGATGCACCCTCTTTTAATTGAAGTCGGTAAATTGTAATTAATGGTAATGTGAGCGACCACCCACCCCCAACAAAATTGAAAATGAATAATGTTTTCTAATTCAGTGTATCTGGAAATATAAGGATGCATCCTCACTTAAATGAAATTGGTAATTTCTAAATAGTGGTAATGTGAGCGACCCCCTTCCCCATCAGCGAAATTGAAAATTTGTAATATTACAAAGTATCTGGAAACATAAGGATGCACCCTCTTTTAATTGAAGTCGGTAAATTGTAATTAATGGTAATGTGAGCGACCACCCACCCCCAACAAAATTGAAAATGAATAATGTTTTCTAATTCAGTGTATCTGGAAATATAAGGATGCATCCTCACTTAAATGAAATTGGTAATATTTCAATTAATGGTAATGTGAGCAACCCCTCCTTTCACCGAAATTGAAAATTGATAATATTTTCAAATTCGACGTAGCTGAACACATAGGGATGCACACTCATTTAAATGAAATCGGTTAATTTTAAATTAATGTTAATGTGTGCGACCCCCTCACAACCAAATTTTAAAATTGATAATTTTTTCAAACTCTACATACCTGGTAACATAAGGATGCATCCTCACTTAAATGAATTCGGTAAATTTTTATATAAATGGTAACCAGAGCGACTCCCCCCCCCCCCTCAAAGAATTTATAAAATTGATAATATTTTCAAATTAGACGTACCTGGAAACATAAGGATCCACCCTCATTCCAATAAAATCAGTAAATTTTGAATTGATGGGAATGTGAGCGACCCCCCCCCCAACAAAATATAAAATGAATAATGTTTTTGAATACAATGTGTCTGGAAAATAAGGATGCACCCTTATTTCAATGAAATAGGTACATTTTAAATTGATGGTAATGTGGGCTACCGCCACAACAAAATTGAAAATGAATAATATTTTCGAATTCAATGTATCTGGAAACATAAGGATGCATCCTTACTTAAATGATATCGGTAAATATTAAATTAATGGTAATTTGAGCGCCCCCCCTCCACCAAAATATAAAATGAATAATGTTTTTGAATACAATGTATCTGGAAACATAAGGATGCACCCTCATTTCAATGAAATTGGTAAGTTTTAGATTGATGACAATGTGAGGGACCCCCCAAAATTTTAAAATTGATAAGATTTTCAAATTAGACATACCTGGAAACATAAGGATCCACCCTCATTCCAATAAAATCAGTAAATTTTAAATTGATGGAAATGTGAGCAACCCCCCCCCCCCACCAAAATATAAAATGATTAATGTTTTTGAATACAATGTATCTGGAAACATAAGGCTGCACCCTCATTTCAATGAAATCGGTAAGTTTTTGATTGATGGAAATGTGACCGACCCCCCCCCCACAAAAAGTTAAAAATTAATATGATTTTAAAATTCGATGTACCTGGAAACATAAGGATCCACCCTCATTTTAATGAAATCGGTAAATTTTAAATAAATGGTAATGTGAGTAACCCCCCCCCCCACCAAAATATAAAATGAATAATGTTTTTGAATTCAATGTATCTGGAAAATAAGGATGCACCCTCATTTCAATAAAAACCGGTAAGTTTTAGATTGATGGCAATGTAAGCGACGCCCCCCCCCCAAATTTTAAAATTAATAAGATTTTTAAATTCGACCTACCTAGAAACATAAGGCTGCACCCTCATATAAATGAAATCGGTAAATTTCAAATTGATAGCAATGTGAGCGACCCCCCCCCCCAAATTTTAAAATTGATATTTTCAAATTTGACGTACCAGGAAAAATGAGGGTGCACCCTCATTTCAATGAAATTGGTAAGTTTTAGATTGATGGCATTGTGAGGGACCCCCCCCCCCCCTAATTTTAAAATTGATAATATTTTTAAATTAGACGTATCTGGAAACATAAGGGTGCACCCTCATTCCAATAAAATCAGTAAATTTTAAATTGATGGGATTGTAAGCGACCCCCCCCCCCACCAAAATATAAAATGAATAATGTTTTTGAATACAATGTATCTGGAAAATAAGAATGCACCCTCATTTCAATGAAATCGGTAAGTTTTAGATTGATGGCAATGTGAGCGACGCCCCCCCCCAAATTTTAAAATTGATAAGATTTTCAAATTCGACCTACCTACAAACATAAGGATGCACCCTCATTTAAATGAAATCGGTAAATTTCAAATTGGTGGAATGTGAGCGACCCCCCACCACAAACAAAATTTAAAATGAATAATGTTTTCTAATTAAGTGTATCAGGAAATATAAGGATGCATAATAACTTAGATGCAATCGATAATTTCTAAATAGTGGTAATGTGAGCGACCCCCCCCGCATCAGCGAAATTGAAAATTTGTAATATTACAAAGTATCTGGAAACATAAGGATGCACCCTCTTTTAATTGAAGTCGGTAAAGTGTAATTAATGGTAATGTGAGCGACCACCCACCCCCAACAAAATTAAAAATGAATAATGTTTTCTGATTCAGTGTATCTGGAAATATAAGGATGCATCCTAACTTAAATGAAATCGATAATTTCTAAATAGTGGTAATGTGAGCGACCCCCCCGCATCAGCGAAATTGAAAATTTGCAATATTACAAAGTATCTGGAAACATAAGGATGCACCCTCTTTTAATTGAAGTCGGTAAAGTGTAATTAATGGTAATGTGAGCGACCACCCACCCCCAACAAAATTAAAAATGAATAATGTTTTCTGATTCAGTGTATCTGGAAATATAAGGATGCATCCTAACTTAAATGAAATCGATAATTTCTAAATAGTGGTAATGTGAACAACCCCCTCCCATCACCGAAATTGAAAATTAGTAATATTTTCAAATTCGACGTATCTGGAAACATAAGGATGCACCCTCATTTTAATAAAATAGGTACATTTTAAATTGATGGTAATGTGGGCTACCGCCACACCAAAATTGAAAATAAATAATATTTTCGAATTCAATGTATCTGGAAACATAAGGATCCACCCTCATTTCAATGAAATCGGTAAATTTTAAAGATATAGTAATGTGAGCGACCACTCCCAACCAAAATTAAAAATTGATAATATTTTCAAATTCTACATACCTGGAAACATAAGGATGCACACTCAATTAAATGAAATCGGTAAATTTTATATTAATGGTAACGTGAGCGACCCCCCCCCAACCAAAATTTAAAATTGATAATATTTTCAAATTCGACGTAGCTGAACACATAGGGATGCACACTCATTTAAATGAAATCGGTTAATTTTAAATTAATGTTAATGTGTGCGACCCCCTCACCACCAAATTTTAAAATTGATAATTTTTTCAAACTCTACATACCTGGTAACATAAGGATGCATCCTCACTTAAATGAATTCGGTAAATTTTTATATAAATAGTAACCAGAGCGACTCCCCCCCCCCCCCAAAGAATTTATAAAATTGATAAGTCGGTAAATTGTAATTAATGGTAATGTGAGTGACCACCCACCCCCAACAAATTTGAAAATGAATAATGTTTTCTAATTCAGTGTATCTGGAAATATAAGGATGCATCCTCACTTAAATGAAATCGGTAAATTTTATATTAATGGTAAACAGAGCGACTCCCCCCCCCCCTACCAAATTCATAAATTGATAAGATTTTTAAATTAGACGTACCTGGAAACATAAGGATCCACCCTCATTCCAATAAAATCAGTAAATTTTTAATTGATGGGAATGTGAGCGACCCCCCCCCCCCCCACCAAAATATAAAATGAATAATGTTTTTGAATACAAGGTATTTGGAAAATAAGGATGCACCCTCATTTCAATGAAATCGGTAAGTTTTAGATCGATGGCAATGTGAGCGACGCCCCCCCCCCCCAAATTTTAAAATTGATAAGATTTTCAAATTCGACCTACCTACAAACATAAGGATGCACCCTCATTTAAATGAAATCGGTAAATTTCAAATTGGTGGAATGTGAGCGACCCCCCACCACAAACAAAATTTAAAATGAATAATGTTTTCTAATTAAGTGTATCAGGAAATATAAGGATGCATAATAACTTAGATGCAATCGATAATTTCTAAATAGTGGTAATGTGAGCGACCCCCCCGCATCAGCGAAATTGAAAATTTGTAATATTACAAAGTATCTGGAAACATAAGGATGCACCCTCTTTTAATTGAAGTCGGTAAAGTGTAATTAATGGTAATGTGAGCGACCACCCACCCCCAACAAAATTAAAAATGAATAATGTTTTCTGATTCAGTGTATCTGGAAATATAAGGATGCATCCTAACTTAAATGAAATCGATAATTTCTAAATAGTTGTAATGTGAACAACCCCCTCCCATCACCGAAATTGAAAATTAGTAATATTTTCAAATTCGACGTATCTGGAAACATAAGGATGCACCCTCATATTAATGAAATAGGTACAATTTAAATTGATGGTAATGTGGGCTACCGCCACACCAAAATTGAAAATAAATAATATTTTCGAATTCAATGTATCTGGAAACATAAGGATCCACCCTCATTTCAATGAAATCGGTAAATTTTAAAGAAATAGTAATGTAAGCGACCACCCCAAACCAAAATTAAAAATTGATAATATTTTCAAATTCTACATACCTGGAAACATAAGGATGCACACTCAATTAAATGAAATCGTTTAATTTTAAATTAATGTTAATGTGAGCGACCCCCTCACCACCAAAGTTTAAAATTGATAATATCTTCAAACTTTACATACCTGGAAATATAAGGATGCATCCTCACCTTAATGAAATCGGTAAATTTTATATTAATGGTAACGTGAGCGACCCCCCCCACCAAATTTATAAACTGATAAGATTTTCAAATTAGACATACCTGGAAACATAAGGATCCACCCTCATTCCAATAAAATCAGTAAATTTTAAATTGATGGAAATGTGAGCAACCCCCCCCCCCCCCACCAAAATATAAAATGATTAATGTTTTTGAATATAATGTATTTGGAAACATATGGATGTACCCTCATTTTAATGAAATCGGTAAATTTTAAATAAATGGTAATGTGAGCGACCCCCCCCACCTAAATATAAAATGAATAATGTTTGTAAATAGAATGTATCTGGAAACATAAGGATGCACCCTCTATTCAATGAAATCGATAAGTTTTAGATTGATGGCAATGTTACCGACCCCCCCCCAAATTTTAAAATTGATAATATTTTCATATTTGACGTACCTGGAAACATAAGGGTGCACCCTCATTTCAATGAAATCGGTAAGTTTTAGATTGAGGGCAATGTGAGCGACCCCCCCCCCCTCCAAAATTTTAAAATTGATAATATTTTCAAATTCGACGTACCTGGAAACATAAGGGTGCACCCTCATTTTAATGAAATTGGTAAGTTTTAGATTGATGGCAATGTGAGGGACAACCCCCTAAATTTTAAAATTGATAATATTTTTAAATTCGACGTTCCTGGAAACATAAGGATCCACCCTCATTTCAATGAAATCGGTAAATTTTAAATAAACGGTAATGTGAGCGCCTCCCCCACCAAAATATAAAATGAATAATGTTTTTGAATACAATGTATCTGGAAACATAAGGATGCACCCTCATTTCAATGAAATTGGTAAGTTTTAGATTGATAGCAATGTGAGGGACCCCCCCCCAAATTTTAAAATTGATAATATTTTCAAATTAGACGTACCTGGAAACATAAGGATCCACCCTCATTCCAATAAAATCAGTAAATATTAAATTGATGGAAATGTGAGCGACCACCCCCCCTACCAAAATATAAAATGAATAATATTTTTGAATACAATGTATCTGGTAACATAAGGGTGCACCCTCATTTCAATGAAATCGGTAAGTTTTAGATTGATAGCAATGTGAGCGACGCCCCCCCCCAAATTTTAAAATCGATAAGATTTTCAAATTCGACCTACCTAGAAACATAAGGATGCAACCTTATTTAAATGAAATCGGTAAAATTTAAATTAACGATAATGTGGGCGACCCCCCACCCCCAACAAAATTTAAAATGAATAATGTTTTCTAATTAAGTGTATCAGGAAATATAAGGATGCATAATAACTTAAATGAAATCGATAATTTCTAAATAGTGGTAATGTGAGCGACCCCCCCCCCCCATCAGCGAAATTGAAAATTTGTAATATTACAAAGTATCTGGAAACATAAGGATGCACCCTCTTTTAATTGAAGTCGGTAAATTGTAATTAATGGTAATGTGAGCGACCACCCACCCCCAACAAAATTGAAAATGAATAATGTTTTCTAATTCAGTGTATCTGGAAATATAAGGATGCATCCTCACTTAAATGAAATTGGTAATATTTCAATTAATGGTAATGTGAGCAACCCCTCCTTTCACCGAAATTGAAAATTGATAATATTTTCAAATTCGACGTATCTGCAAACATAAGGATGCACACTCAATTAAATGAAATCGTTTAATTTTAAATTAATGTTAATGTGAGCGACCCCCTCACCACCAAAGTTTAAAATTGATAATATCTTCAAACTTTACATACCTGGAAATATAAGGATGCATCCTCACTTAAATGAAATCGGTAAATTTTATATTAATGGTAACGTGAGCGACCCCCCCCCAACCAAAATTTAAAATTGATAATATTTTCAAATTCGACGTAGCTGAACACATAGGGATGCACACTCATTTAAATGAAATCGGTTAATTTTAAATCAATGTTAATGTGTGCGACCCCCTCACCACCAAATTGGTAATATTTCAATTAATGGTAATGTGAGCAACCCCTCCTTTCACCGAAATTAAAAATTGATAATATTTTCAAATTCGACGTATCTGCAAACATAAGGATGCACACTCAATTAAATGAAATCGTTTAATTTTAATGTTAATGTGAGCGACCCCCTCACCACCAAATTTTAAAATTGATAATTTTTTACACATTACATTTTAAATTGATGGTAATGTGGGCTACCGCCACAACAAAATATAAAATGAATAATGTTTTTGAATACAATGTATCTGGAAACATAAGGATGCACCCTCATTTCAATGAAATTGGTAAGTTTTAGATTGATGACAATGTGAGGGACCCCCCCAAATTTTAAAATTGATAAGATTTTCAAATTAGACATACCTGGAAACATAAGGATCCACCCTCATTCCAATAAAATCAGTAAATTTTAAATTGATGAAAATGTGAGCAACCCCCCCCCCCACCAAAATATAAAATGATTAATGTTTTTGAATACAATGTATCTGGAAACATAAGGCTGCAACCTCATTTCAATGAAATCGGTAAGTTTTTGATTGATGGAAATGTGACCGACCCCCCCCCCACAAAAAGTTAAAAATTAATATGATTTTAAAATTCGATGTACCTGGAAACATAAGGATCCACCCTCATTTTAATGAAATCGGTAAATTTTAAATAAATGGTAATGTGAGTAACCCCCCCCCCCCCACCAAAATATAAAATGAATAATGTTTTTGAATTCAATGTATCTGGAAAATAAGGATGCACCCTCATTTCAATAAAAACCGGTAAGTTTTAGATTGATGGCAACGTAAGCGACGCCCCCCCCCCCCAAATTTTAAAATTAATAAGATTTTTAAATTCGACCTACCTAGAAACATAAGGCTGCACTCTCATATAAATGAAATCGGTAAATTTTAAATTGATAGCAATGTGAGCGACCCCCCCCCCCCAAATTTTAAAATTGATATTTTCAAATTTGACGTACCAGGAAAAATGAGGGTGCACCCTCATTTCAATGAAATTGGTAAGTTTTAGATTGATGGCATTGTGAGGGACCCCCCCCCCCCTAATTTTAAAATTGATAATATTTTTAAATTAGACGTATCTGGAAACATAAGGGTGCACCCTCATTCCAATAAAATCAGTAAATTTTAAATTGATGGGATTGTAAGCGACCCCCCCCCAACCAAAATATAAAATGAATAATGTTTTTGAATACAATGTATCTGGAAAATAAGGATGCACCCTCATTTCAATAAAATCGGTAAGTTTTAGATTGATGGCAATGTGAGCGACGCCCCCCCCCCCCCAAATTTTAAAATTAATAAGATTTTCAAATTCGACCTACCTAGAAACATAAGGATGCACCCTCATTTAAATGAAATAGCTAAATTTCAAATTGATGGAAATGTGAGCGACCCCCCCCCCCCACAAAAATATAAAATGAATAATGTTTTTGAATAAAATGTATCTGGAAACATAAGGATGCACCCTCATTTCAATGAAATTGGTAAGTTTTAGATTGATGACAATTTAGATTGATAGCAATGTGAGCGACGCCCCCCCCCCCAAATTTTAAAATTGATAAGATTTTCAAATTCGACCTACCTAGGAATATAAGGATGCACCCTCTATTCAATGAAATCGATAAGTTTTAGATTGATGGCAATGTTAGCGACCCCCCCCCCCAAATTTAAATTGATAATATTTTCATATTTGACGTACCTGGAAACATAAGGGTGCACCCTCATTTCAATGAAATCGGTAAGTTTTAGATTGAGGGCAATGTGAGCGACCCCCCCCCCTCCAAAAATATATAATGAATAATGTTTTTGAATACAATGTATCTGGAAACATAAGGGTGCACCCTCATTTTAATGAAATTGGTAAGTTTTAGATTGATGGCAATGTGAGGGACAACCCCCTAAATTTTAAAATTGATAATATTTTTAAATTCGACATTCCTGGAAACATAAGGATCCACCCTCATTTCAATGAAATCGGTAAATTTTAAATAAACGTTAATGTGAGCGCGTCCCCCACCAAAATATAAAATGAATAATGTTTTTGAATACAATGTATCTGGAAACATAAGGATGCACCCTCATTTCAATGAAATTGGTAAGTTTTAGATTGATGGCGATGTGAGGGACCCCCCCCCCCAAATTTTAAAATTGATAATATTTTCAAATTAGACGTACCTGGAAACATAAGGATCCACCCTCATTCCAATAAAATCAGTAAATATTAAATTGATGGAAATGTGAGCGACCCCCCCCCCCCCACCAAAATATAAAATGAATAATATTTTTTAATACAATGTATCTGGTAACATAAGGATGCACCCTCATTTCAATGAAATCGGTAAGTTTTAGATTGATAGCAATGTGAGCGACGCCCCCCCCCAAATTTTAAAATTGATAAGATTTTCAAATTCGACCTACCTAGAAACATAAGGATGCACCCTCATCTAATTGAAGTCGGTAAATTGTAATTAATGGTAATGTGAGCGACCACCCACCCCCAACAAAATTTAAAATGAATAATGTTTTCTAATTAAGTGTATCAGGAAATATAAGGATGCATAATAACTTAAATGAAATCTATAATTTCTAAATAGTGGTAATGTGAGCGACCCCCCCCCCCCATCAGCGAAATTGAAAATTTGTAATATTACAAAGTATCTGGAAACATAAGGATGCACCCTCTTTTAATTGAAGTCGGTAAATTGTAATTAATGGTAATGTGAGCGACCACCCACCCCCAACAAAATTGAAAATGAATAATGTTTTCTAATTCAGTGTATCTGGAAATATAAGGATGCATCCTCACTTAAATGAAATTGGTAATATTTCAATTAATGGTAATGTGAGCAACCCCTCCTTTCACCGAAATTAAAAATTGATAATATTTTCAAATTCGACGTATCTGCAAACATAAGGATGCACACTCAATTAAATGAAATCGTTTAATTTTAAATTAATGTTAATGTGAGCGACCCCCTCACCACCAAATTTTAAAATTGATAATTTTTTCAAACTCTACATACCTGGTAACATAAGGATGCATCCTCACTTAAATGAATTCGGTAAATTTTTATATAAATGGTAACCAAAGCGACTCCCCCCCCCCCCAAAGAATTTATAAAATTGATAATATTTTCAAATTAGACGTACCTGGAAACATAAGGATCCAGCCTCATTCCAATAAAATCAGTAAATTTTGAATTGATGGGAATGTGAGCGACCCCCCCCCCCCCAACAAAATATAAAATGAATAATGTTTTTGAATACAATGTGTCTGGAAAATAAGGATGCACCCTTATTTCAATGAAATAGGTACATTTTAAATTGATGGTAATGTGGGCTACCGCCACAACAAAATTGAAAATGAATAATATTTTCGAATTCAATGTATCTGGAAACATAAGGATGCATCATTACTTAAATGATATCGGTAAATATTAAATTAATGGTAATTTGAGCGCCCCCCCTCCACCAAAATATAAAATGAATAATGTTTTTGAATACAATGTATCTGGAAACATAAGGATGCACCCTCATTTCAATGAAATCAGTAAATTTTAAATTGATGGAAATGTGAGCGACCCCCCCCCCACCAAAATATAAAATGATTAATGTTTTTGAATACAATGTATCTGGAAACATAAGGCTGCACCCTCATTTCAATGAAATCGGTAAGTTTTTGATTGATGGAAATGTGACCGACCCCCCCCCACAAAAAGTTAAAAATTAATATGATTTTAAAATTCGATGTACCTGGAAACATAAGGATCCACCCTCATTTTAATGAAATCGGTAAATTTTAAATAAATGGTAATGTGAGTAACCCCCCCCCCCCCCCCCCACCAAAATATAAAATGAATAATGTTTTTGAATTCAATGTATCTGGAAAATAAGGATGCACCCTCATTTCAATAAAAACCGGTAAGTTTTAGATTGAAGGCAATGTAAGCGACGCCCCCCCCCCAAATTTTAAAATTAATAAGATTTTTAAATTCGACCTACCTAGAAACATAAAATGAATAATGTTTTCTAATTCAGTGTATCTGGAAATATAAGGATGCATCCTCACTTAAATGAAATTGGTAATATTTCAATTAATGGTAATGTGAGCAACCCCTCCTTTCACCGAAATTAAAAATTGATAATATTTTCAAATTCGACGTATCTGCAAACATAAGGATGCACACTCAATTAAATGAAATCGTTTAATTTTAAATTAATGTTAATGTGAGCGACCCCCTCACCACCAAATTTTAAAATTGATAATTTTTTCAAACTCTACATACCTGGTAACATAAGGATGCATCCTCACTTAAATGAATTCGGTAAATTTTTATATAAATGGTAACCAAAGCGACTCCCCCCCCCCCCCCAAAGAATTTATAAAATTGATAATATTTTCAAATTAGACGTACCTGGAAACATAAGGATCCACCCTCATTCCAATAAAATCAGTAAATTTTGAATTGATGGGAATGTGAGCGACCCCCCCCCCAACAAAATATAAAATGAATAATGTTTTTGAATACAATGTGTCTGGAAAATAAGGATGCACCCTTATTTCAATGAAATAGGTACATTTTAAATTGATGGTAATGTGGGCTACCGCCACAACAAAATTGAAAATAAATAATATTTTCGAATTCAATGTATCTGGAAACATAAGGATGCATCCTTACTTAAATGATATCGGTAAATATTAAATTAATGGTAATTTGAGCGCCCCCCCTCCACCAAAATATAAAATGAATAATGTTTTTGAATACAATGTATCTGGAAACATAAGGATGCACCCTCATTTCAATGAAATCAGTAAATTTTAAATTGATGGAAATGTGAGCAACCCCCCCCCCCCCCCCACCAAAATATAAAATGATTAATGTTTTTGAATACAATGTATCTGGAAACATAAGGATTCACCCTCATTTCAATGAAATCGGTAAGTTTTTGATTGATGGAAATGTGACCGACCCCCCCCCCCACAAAAAGTTAAAAATTAATATGATTTTAAAATTCGATGTACCTGGAAACATAAGGATCCACCCTCATTTTAATGAAATCGGTAAATTTTAAATAAATGGTAATGTGAGTAACCCCCCCCCCCCACCAAAATATAAAATGAATAATGTTTTTGAATTCAATGTATCTGGAAAATAAGGATGCACCCTCATTTCAATAAAAACCGGTAAGTTTTAGATTGAAGGCAATGTAAGCGACGCCCCCCCCCCCCAAATTTTAAAATTAATAAGATTTTTAAATTCGACCTACCTAGAAACATAAGTCTGCACCCTCATTTAAATGAAATCGGTAAATTTCAAATTGATAGCAATGTGAGCGACCCCCCCTCCAAATTTTAAAATTGATATTTTCAAATTTGACGTACCAGGAAAAATGAGGGTGCACCCTCATTTCAATGAAATTGGTAAGTTTTAGATTGATGGCATTGTGAGGGACCCCCCCCCCCTAATTTTAAAATTGATAATATTTTTAAATTAGACGTATCTGGAAACATAAGGGTGCACCCTCATTTAAATGAAATAGCTAAATTTCAAATTGATGGAAATGTGAGCGACCCCCCCCCACAAAAATATAAAATGAATAATGTTTTTGAATACAATGTATCTGGAAAATAAGGATGCACCCTCATTTCAATAAAATCGGTAAATTTTAGATTGATGGCAATGTGAGCGACGCCCCCCCCCCAAATTTTAAAATTAATAAGATTTTCAAATTCGACCTACCTAGAAACATAAGGATGCACCCTCATTTAAATGAAATAGCTAAATTTCAAATTGATGGAAATGTGAGCGACCCCCCCCCCCCCAAAAAAATATAAAATGAATAATGTTTTTGAATAAAATGTATCTGGAAACATAAGGATGCACCCTCATTTCAATGAAATTGGTAAGTTTTAGATTGATGACAATTTAGATTGATAGCAATGTGAGCGACGCCCCCCCCCCCAAATTTTAAAATTGATAAGATTTTCAAATTCGACCTACCTAGGAACATAAGGATGCACCCTCATTTAAATGAAATCGGTAAAATTTTAATTAACGATAATGTGGGCGAACCCCCAGCCCCAACAAAATTTAAAATGAATAATGTTTTCTAATTAAGTGAATCAGGAAATATAAGGATGCATAATAACTTAAATGAAATCGATAATTTCTAAATAGTGGTAATGAGAGCCCCCCCCATCAGCGAAATTGAAAATTTGTAATATTACAAAGTATCTGGAAACATAAGGATGCACCCTCATTTAATTGAAGTCGGTAAATTGTAATTAATGGTAATGTGAGCGACCACCCCCAACCAAAATTTAAAATTGATAATATTTTCAAATTCTACATACCTGGAAACATAAGGAAGCATCCTCATTTGAATGAAATCAGTAAATTTTATATTGATGGCAATGTGAGCGACCCCCCCCCCCACCAAAATTTTTAAATTAATAATATTTTTAAAAAAGACGTACCTGGCAACATAAGGATCCACCCTCATTCCAATAAAATCAGTAAATTTTAAATTGATGGGAATGTGAGCGACCCCCCCTCCCCCAACAAAATATAAAATGAATAATGTTTTTGAATACAATGTATCTGGAAAATAAGGATGCACCCTCATTTCAATGAAATAGGTACATTTTAAATTTATGGTAATGTGGGCTACCGCCACAACAAAATTGAAAATGAATAATATTTTCAAATTCAATGTATCTGGAAACATAAGGATGCATCCTCACTTAAATGAAATCGGTAAATATTAAATTAATGGTAATATGAGCAACCGGTTCCCCCACCAAAATTTAAAATTGATAATATTTTCAAACTCTACATACCTGGTAACATAAGGATGCATCCTCACTTAAATGAAATCGGTAAATTTTATATTAATGGTAACCAGAGCGACTCCCCCCCCCTACCAAATTAATAAAATTGATAAGATTTTCAAATTAGACGTACCTGGAAACATAAGGATCCACCCTCATTCCAATAAAATCAGTAAATTTTTAATTGATGGGAATGTGAGCGACCCCCCCCCCCCACCAAAATATAAAATGAATAATGTTTTATCTGGAAAATAAGGATGCACCCTCATTTCAATGAAATCGGTAAGTTTTAGATTGATGGCAATGTAAGCGACGCCCCCCCCCAAATTTTAAAATTGATAAGATTTTCAAATTCGACCTACCTACAAACATAAGGATGCACCCTCATTTAAATGAAATCGGTAAATTTCAAATTGGTGGAATGTGAGCGACCCCCCACCCCAAACAAAATTTAAAATGAATAATGTTTTCTAATTAAGTGTATCAGGAAATATAAGGATGCATAATAACTTAGATGCAATCGATAATTTCTAAATAGTGGTAATGTGAGCGACCCCCCCGCATCAGCGAAATTGAAAATTTGTAATATTACAAAGTATCTGGAAACATAAGGATGCACCCTCTTTTAATTGAAGTCGGTAAAGTGTAATTAATGGTAATGTGAGCGACCACCCACCCCCAACAAAATTAAAAATGAATAATGTTTTCTGATTCAGTGTATCTGGAAATATAAGGATGCATCCTAACTTAAATGAAATCGATAATTTCTAAATAGTGGTAATGTGAACAACCCCCTCCCATCACCGAAATTGAAAATTAGTAATATTTTCAAATTCGACGTATCTGGAAACATAAGGATGCACCCTCATTTTAATGAAATAGGTACATTTTAAATTGATGGTAATGTGGGCTACCGCCACACCAAAATTGAAAATAAATAATATTTTCGAATTCAATGTATCTGGAAACATAAGGATGCATCCTCACTTAAATGAAATCGGTATATTTTATATTAATGGTAACGTGAGCGACCCCCCCCCCAACCAAAATTTAAAATTGATAATATTTTCAAATTCGACGTAGCTAAACACATAGGGATGCACACTCATTTCAATGAAATCGGTAAATTTTAAATAAATGGTAATGTGAGCGCCCCCCCCCCCCCACCAAAATATAAAATGAATAATGTTTTTGAATACAATGTATCTGGAAACATAAGGATGCACCCTCATTTCAATGTAATTGGTAAGTTTTAGATTGATGGCAATGTGAGGGACTCCCCCCCAAATTTTAAAATTGATAATATTTTTAAATTAGACGTACCTGGAAACATAAGGGTGCACCCTCATACCAATAAAATCAGTAAATTTTAAATTAATGCGAATGTGAGCGACCCCCCCCCCCTCCACCAAAATATAAAATGAATAATATTTTTGAATACAATGTATCTGGAAACAAAAGGATGCACCCTCATTTCAATGAAATCGGTAAGTGTTAGATTGATAGCAATGTGAGCGACGCCCCCCCCCAAATTTTAAAATTGATAAGATTTTCAAATTCGACCTACCTAGAAACATAAGGATGCACCCTCATTTAAATGAAATCGGTAAAATTTAAATTAACGATAATGTGGGCGACCCCCCACCCCTAACAAAATTGAAAATGAATAATGTTTTCTAATTCAGTGCATCAGGAAATATAAGGATGCATAATAACTTAAATGAAATCGATAATTTCTAAATATTGGTAATGTGACCAACCCCCTCCCATCACCGAAATTGAAAATTTGTAACATTACAAAGTATCTGGAAACATAAGGATGCACCCTCATCTAATTGAAGTCGGTAAATTGTAATTAATGGTAATGTGAGCGACCACCCACCCCCAACAAATTTGAAAATGAATAATGTTTTCTAATTCAGTGTATCTGGAAATATAAGGATGCATCCTCACTTAAATGAAATCGGTACATTTTAAATTGATGGTAATGTGGGCTACCGCCACAACAAAATTGAAAATGCATCCTCACTTAAATGAAATTGGTAATATTTCAATTAATGGTAATGTGAGCGACCCCTCTTTTCACCGAAATTGAAAATTGATAATATTTTCAAATTCGACGTATCTGGAAACATAGGGATTCACCCTCATTTTAATGAAGTAGGTACATTTTAAATTGATGGTAATGTAGGCTACTGCCACAACAAAATTGAAAATGAATATTTTCGAATTCAATGTATCTGGAAACATAAGGATGCATCCTCACTTAAATGAAATCGGTAAATATTAAATTAATGGTAATATGAGCAACCGGTTCCCCCACCAAAATTTAAAATTGATAATATTTCCAAATTCGACAAACCTGGAAACATAAGGGTGCACCCTCATTTCAATGAAATCGGTAAATTTTAAATTAACGATAATGTGGGCGACCCCCCACCACCAACAAAATTGAAAATGAATAATGTTTTCTAATTCAGTGTATCAGGAAATATAAGGATGCATAATAACTTAAATGAAATCGAAAATTTCTAAATAGTTGTAATGTGATCGATCCCCCCCCCATCAGCGAAATTGAAAATTTGTAATATAACAATGTATCTGGAAACATAAGGATGCACCCTCATTTAATTGAAGTCGGTAAATTGTAATTAATGGTAATGTGAGCGACCACCCACCCCCAACAAAATTGAAAATGAATAATGTTTTCTAATTCAGTGTATCTGGAAATATAAGGATGCATCCTAACTTAAATGAAATCGATAATTTCTAAATAGTGGTAATTTGAGCAACCCCCTCCTATCACCGAAATTGAAAATTTGTTATATTACAAAGTATCTGGAAACATAAGGATGCACCCTCATTTAATTGAAGTCGGTAAATTGTAATTAATGGTAATGTGAGCGACCACCCCCAACCAAAATTTAAAATTGATAATATTTTCAAATTCTACATACCTGGAAACATAAGAAAGCATCCTCATTTGAATGAAATCAGTAAATTTTATATTGATGGCAATGTGAGCGACCCCCCCCCACCAAAATTTTTAAATTAATAATATTTTTAAATAAGACGTACCTGGAAACATAAGGATCCACCCTCATTCCAATAAAATCAGTAAATTTTAAATTGATGGGAATGTGAGCGACCCCCCCTCCCCCAACAAAATATAAAATGAATAATGTTTTTGAATACAATGTATCTGGAAAATAAGGA
Organism: Aelia acuminata; assembly: GCA_911387785.2. NCBI lineage: Eukaryota > Metazoa > Arthropoda > Insecta > Hemiptera > Pentatomidae > Aelia > Aelia acuminata. The sequence continues at coordinate 10,703,185 of OU426985.1, forward strand.
TGCACCCTCATTTCAATGAAATAGGTACATTTTAAATTTATGGTAATGTGGGCTACCGCCACAACAAAATTGAAAATGAATAATATTTTCGAATTCAATGTATCTTGAAACATAAGGATGCATCCTCACTTAAATGAAATCGGTAAATATTAAATTAATGGTAATATGAGCAACCGGTTCCCCCACCAAAATTTAAAATTGATAATATTTTCAAACTCTACATACCTGGTAACATAAGGATGCATCCTCACTTAAATGAAATCGGTAAATTTTATATTAATGGTAACCAGAGCGACTCCCCCCCCCCCTACCAAATTAATAAAATTGATAAGATTTACAAATTAGACGTACCTGGAAACATAAGGATCCACCCTCATTCCAATAAAATCAGTAAATTTTTAATTGATGGGAATGTGAGCGACCCCCCCCCCCCCCACCAAAATATAAAATGAATAATGTTTTTGAATACAAGGTATCTGGAAAATAAGGATGCACCCTCATTTCAATGAAATCGGTAAGTTTTAGATTGATGGCAATGTGAGCGACGCCCCCCCCCCAAATTTTAAAATTGATAAGATTTTCAAATTCGACCTACCTACAAACATAAGGATGCACCCTCATTTAAATGAAATCGGTAAATTTCAAATTGGTGGAATGTGAGCGACCCCCCACCCCAAACAAAATTTAAAATGAATAATGTTTTCTAATTAAGTGTATCAGGAAATATAAGGATGCATAATAACTTAGATGCAATCGATAATTTCTAAATAGTGGTAATGTGAGCGACCCCCCCGCATCAGCGAAATTGAAAATTTGTAATATTACAAAGTATCTGGAAACATAAGGATGCATCCTCTTTTAATTGAAGTCGTTAAAGTGTAATTAATGGTAATGTGAGCGACCACCCACCCCCAACAAAATTAAAAATGAATAATGTTTTCTGATTTAGTGTATCTGGAAATATAAGGATGCATCCTAACTTAAATGAAATCGATAATTTCTAAATAGTGGTAATGTGAACAACCCCCTCCCATCACCGAAATTGAAAATTAGTAATATTTTCAAATTCGACGTATCTGGAAACATAAGGATGCACCCTCATTTTAATGAAATAGGTACATTTTAAATTGATGGTAATGTGGGCTACCGCCACACCAAAATTGAAAATAAATAATATTTTCGAATTCAATGTATCTGGAAACATAAGGATGCATCCTCACTTAAATGAAATCGGTATATTTTATATTGATGGTAACGTGAGCGACCCCCCACCCCCAACAAAATTGAAAATGAATAATGTTTTCTAATTCAGTGCATCAGGAAATATAAGGATGCATAATAACTTAAATGAAATCGATAATTTCTAAATAGTTGTAATGTGAGCGACCCCCCCCCCCCATCAGCGAAATTGAAAATTTGTATTATAACAATGTATCTGGAAACATAAGGATGCACCCTCATTTAATTGAAGTCGGTAAATTGTAATTAATGGTAATGTGAGCGACCACCCACCCCCAACAAATTTGAAAATGAATAATGTTTTCTAATTCAGTGTATCTGGAAATATAAGGATGCATCCTCACTTAAATGAAATTGGTAATATTTCAATTAATGGTAATGTGAGCGACCCCTCCTTTCACCGAAATTGAAAATTGATAATATTTTCAAATTCGACGTATCTGGAAACATAGGGATTCACCCTCATTTTAATGAAATAGGTACATTTTAAATTGATGGTAATGTGGGCTACTGCCACAACAAAATTGAAAATGAATATTTTCGAATTCAATTTATCTGGAAACATAAGGATGCATCCTCACTTAAATGAAATCGGTAAATATTAAATTAATGGTAATATGAGCAACCGGTTCCCCCACCAAAATTTAAAATTGATAATATTTTCAAATTCGACAAACCTGGAAACATAAGGGTGCAACCTCATTTCAATGAAATCGGTAAATTTTAAATTAACGATAATGTGGGCGACCCCCCACCCCCAACTAAATTGAAAATGAATATTTTGGAATTCAATGTATCTGTAAACATAAGGATGCATCCTCACTTAAATGAAATCGGTAAATATTAAATAAATGGTAATATGAGCAACCGGTTCCCCTACCAAAATTTAAAATTGATAATATTTTCAAATTCGACGTACCTGGAAACATAAGGGTGCACCCTCATTTCAATGAAATCGGTAAATTTTAAATTAACGATAATTTGGGCGACCCCCCACCCCCAACAAAATTGAAAATGAATAATGTTTTCTAATTCAGTGCATCAGGAAATATAAGGATGCATAATAACTTAAATGAAATCGATAATTTCTAAATAGTTGTAATGTGAGCGACCCCCCCCCCCCCCATCAGCGAAATTGAAAATTTGTATTATAACAATGTATCTGGAAACATAAGGATGCACCCTCATTTAATTGAAGTCGGTAAATTGTAATTAATGGTAATGTGAGCGACCACCCACCCCCAACAAAATTGAAAATGAATAATGTTATCTAATTCAGTGTATCTGGAAATATAAGGATGCACCCTCTTTTAATTAAAGTCGGTAAATTGTAATTAATGGTAATGTGAGTGACCACCCACCCCCAACAAATTTGAAAATGAATAATGTTTTCTAATTCAGTGTATCTGGAAATATAAGGATGCATCCTCACTTAAATGAAATTGGTAATATTTCAATTAATGGTAATGTGAGCGACCCCTCCTTTCACCGAAATTGAAAATTGATAATATTTTCAAATTCGACGTATCTGGAAACATAGGGATTCACCCTCATTTTAATGAAATAGGTACATTTTAAATTGATGGTAATGTGGGCTACTGCCACAACAAAATTGAAAATGAATATTTTCGAATTCAATTTATCTGGAAACATAAGGATGCATCCTCACTAAAATGAAATCGGTAAATATTAAATTAATGGTAATATGAGCAACCGGTTCCCCCACCAAAATTTAAAATTGATAATATTTTCAAATTCGACAAACCTGGAAACATAAGGGTGCACCCTCATTTCAATGAAATCGGTAAATTTTAAATTAACGATAATGTGGGCGACCCCCCACCCCCAACAAAATTGAAAATGAATAATGTTTTCTAATTCAGTGCATCAGGAAATATAAGGATGCATAATAACTTAAATGAAATCGATAATTTCTAAATAGTTGTAATGTGAGCGACCCCCCCCCCCATCAGCGAAATTGAAAATTTGTATTATAACAATGTATCTGGAAACATAAGGATGCATCCTCACTTAAATGAAATCGGTAAATATTAAATTAATGGTAATATGAGCGACCCCTCCTTTCACCGAAATTGAAAATTGATAATATTTTCAAATTCGACGTATCTGGAAACATAGGGATTCACCCTCATTTTAATGAAATAGGTACATTTTAAATTAACGATAATGTGGGCGACCCCCCACCCCCAACAAAATTGAAAATGAATATTTTCGAATTCAATGTATCTGTAAACATAAGGATGCATCCTCACTTAAATGAAATCGGTAAATATTAAATAAATGGTAATATGAGCAACCGGTTCCCCCACCAAAATTTAAAATTGATAATATTTTCAAATTCGACGTACCTGGAAACATAAGGGTGCACCCTCATTTCAATGAAATCGGTAAATTTTAAATTAACGATAATGTGGGCGACCCCCCACCCCCAACAAAATTGAAAATGAATAATGTTTTCTAATTCAGTGCATCAGGAAATATAAGGATGCATAATAACTTAAATAAAATCGATAATTTCTAAATAGTTGTAATGTGAGCGACCCCCCCCCCCCCCATCAGCGAAATTGAAAATTTGTATTATAACAATGTATCTGGAAACATAAGGATGCACCCTCATTTAATTGAAGTCGGTAAATTGTAATTAATGGTAATGTGAGCGACCACCCACCCCCAACAAAATTGAAAATGAATAATGTTATCTAATTCAGTGTATCTGGAAATATAAGGATGCACCCTCTTTTAATTGAAGTCGGTAAATTGTAATTAATGGTAATGTGAGTGACCACCCACCCCCAACAAATTTGAAAATGAATAATGTTTTCTAATTCAGTGTATCTGGAAATATAAGGATGCATCCTCACTTAAATGAAATTGGTAATATTTCAATTAATGGTAATGTGAGCGACCCCTCCTTTCACCGAAATTGAAAATTGATAATATTTTTAACTTCGACGTATCTGGAAACATAGGGATTCACCCTCATTTTAATGAAATAGGTACATTTTAAATTGATGGTAATGTGGGCTACTGCCACAACAAAATTGAAAATGAATATTTTCGAATTCAATTTATCTGGAAACATAAGGATGCATCCTCACTAAAATGAAATCGGTAAATATTAAATTAATGGTAATATGAGCAACCGGTTCCCCCACCAAAATTTAAAATTGATAATATTTTCAAATTCGACAAACCTGGAAACATAAGGGTGCACCCTCATTTCAATGAAATCGGTAAATTTTAAATTAACGATAATGTGGGCGACCCCCCACCCCCAACAAAATTGAAAATGAATAATGTTTTCTAATTCAGTGCATCAGGAAATATAAGGATGCATAATAACTTAAATGAAATCGATAATTTCTAAATAGTTGTAATGTGAGCGACCCCCCCCCCCCATCAGCGAAATTGAAAATTTGTATTATAACAATGTATCTGGAAACATAAGGATGCATCCTCACTTAAATGAAATCGGTAAATATTAAATTAATGGTAATATGAGCGACCCCTCCTTTCACCGAAATTGAAAATTGATAATATTTTCAAATTCGACGTATCTGGAAACATAGGGATTCACCCTCATTTTAATGAAATAGGTACATTTTAAATTAACGATAATGTGGGCGACCCCCCACCCCCAACAAAATTGAAAATAAATATTTTTGTTAAATAAGTTCAAAGGGAGTGATCTAATGTAGAAAATATAAAAAATAGTAAAAATAATGCAAAAAATTTAAATACTGTCTGTCTCCTGGGTGAAATCTGATCTGCAAGAAGACCTTCTCTATGTCTGCTTCAGAAGTATTAAAACCTTTTGCATTATTTTTACTATTTTTTATATTTTCTAAATTAGATATATTTACATCTTCAACCATTTTGGGATCTTCTTTATCTTTTCCAGGATTAACTTTTCCAGAAATAACTTTCATTGGCTGTTTAAGTGATCGTGAAGACGATCTTCTAGTAGAGGGTCTTCGTAATGGTGCTTCACCATTGGATTGTTTATTATTATCAACTTCACCATTTTGTTTTTTATTTTTTTGTTCTGGCTCTTTATGCCTAAAAACTATTTCTTCTTCTTTGTTCTCTGAATTTTCTTCATCTCCTTCTGATTCCACTGATAGCTGATTAGACATTCCTTCAGTTTCATTTAATCCTTCAGTATTACTTTTCTCAGATTCTTTAATTATATCATAATTTTCTTGATTTTTCTTTGCTTCTGATTTTTCAACTTCCTGTGAATTAGCTAAGTTATCTTCTCCTGAGGGAAAGCTTTCTCTCCTTTTCGCTTCGCTATTCTCTCTCGGATTAACTAAAGCTAACCTCTCCTCACTCTCAACCTCTTTCTTTAAAAACAACATAAGATTTCCCATTTGTGTTTTAAAGGAAGCTTCATGGTCTCTATTCGTTCTCTGCCACACCTTTAATATATCTGTAGGTACACACGATTCTATTAAAGGAAATAAAAATACCGAATAACTGTCACTTACTATGTTTAAAGTCTCAAGAGCTCGTAATTGAGTTTCTAATTTCTCATATAGAGAACCTAACCTCTCACCTTTACAATTGTTCACTAATTTGATTAATTCTCTAACGTAATATTCACTCAACAATTCCTTCCTTCCGAACCTCTCCTTCAATGTCTCAAGGGCCTTTCGATAATTTTCACCTGAAGGAGGAAAACTTTCAACTAGACTACGTGCTCTGGAACCAGGTTCTGTAGCCTGAATCAAATATTGAAATTTTATTTCGTTAGGAAGTTTATTATCTTGATCAATACAAGAAAACTGTGCCCAAAATGATATCCATTTCGATATTTCGCCATTATATTTAACAAATTCTAATTTAGGATATCTTATTACCTTATATTCCTCTGATTGAGGGTAACCTCCATTTTCATTAGTAACAATTTTACTTTTATTAAAACGTTCAACCTTAGATTTTATAATGAAATACGTGGTCTCGTAGGCCTGTAAGGTGTTCAGTTCTATGGTATACTTCACTTCCAGGTGCTCGTCTTCTTCATCTGCTTGAAACAATTGCTCGGCTATTTCTTCATCTAAAAGTATTAATTCGTTGTGTCTTTGTTCTAAAACTGCCCACTTTGCATTGATGGTCTCTATGTCACTTTCTTCTTCCGTCAATAGCTCCTCTAATTGCTCACAGCTTTTGGTAAAAATTGTTCTCACAACACCCCTTTTCTTAATCAGCTTATTCAATGCTTCGATTTCAATGACACCATTACGACGCATCCAATCAATGCATCCCTCAATGATTGTTTGGAGGAAGGTCCTAATTTAATTGAATTGTTACCGGCAGTTTTAATGCGTTTTAGAAAAGGAAAGGTGGGAGTGAGCGCAGACATAGAGAAGGCCTTCTTGCAGATCAGCATTCACCCAGAAGACAGACAGTATTTGAAATTTTTTTGGTGGAAAGGTGAACAACTGATTACACTAAGGCACGCCAGAGTTGTTTTTGGTATTAAAAGCAGTCCATTCTTGTTGGGTGCGGTTCTTGATCACCATATAGATATGCTTTTGAGAGAGACCTACATGGCTGGTGATAGTAGATTTCTATGAAAATTTTTCACTCAGGCTTCATTCTTTGACTCTAATGTCGGTCTGATGAGCATGTTATCTCAGTGGGTTAGGGAAATGGCGGCATTTCGTCCACTGTGTAAGATTAACTTAACGAAACAGATACTTTTTAGAACTTATTCAACCTCTAGTAAAAATAAGAAAGGAGTTGTGTTAGGAGCCTTCGTTGATGAAAATAACAATGTTAAATTAACTGAAACAGCAAAAGGATTTGATGAGTCTGTTAAGGGAGTTCTATTGGAAAATTTGAAGATTTCTGGCCTTAAAAAAGGGTGTAGTCGTTTGTTTTACAAACTATCCCCGGATTTTGATGTTGTGGCAGTTGTTGGTATCGGCAAAGAAGATGCTGGTTATAATCCAAGTGAAGATCTTGATGAAAGAAAACAAAATATCCGGACTGCGGCAGCAGTTGGCTGTAAAAGCCTCCAGGAGGTTGAAGTATCATCACTTTGTTTGGAAAGCTTGACTGATGCTTCTGCAGCTGCTGAAGGAGCAACTTTAGGGCTTTGGCTTTATCAAGAATTTAAAAATACTAAAAAAAGGAAAAAGGTTCCTGAAATCAGTGGATATAAAATTGAAGACAAAGATGACTGGGATTCTGGCATGATTAAAGCTAAAGCTCAAAATTTAGTTCGACGTCTTGCAGAAACACCTTCAAATCATTTGACGCCAACTGCCTTTGCAAAGACTGCTGAAAATGAGCTAGTCCAACATGGAGTAGAAGTATGCTCTTATGATGAAAGCTGGGCTAAAGATAAGAAAATGGGTGCTTTTTTAGCTGTTTCTCAGGGATCAAGCGAACCCCTAAGATTTGTTGAAATGAAATATTTGAATGGAAATAAAGAAGATAAGCCAGTAGTCCTAGTAGGAAAAGGAGTTACGTTTGACACAGGAGGTATTAGTATTAAACCATCAGCGGGTATGGAGGAAATGAGGGCTGATATGAGTGGTGCAGCTTGTGTCTTAGGAACCATGAAAGCAGTTTCTCAGCTGGGCTTAAAAATAAATCTCATTGGTTTAACACCCTTGTGTGAAAATATGCCCTCTGGAAATGCAATTAAACCTGGAGATATAGTTCAAGCTATGAATGGAAAATATATTCAAATTGATAATACTGATGCAGAAGGAAGATTAATTTTAGCTGATGCTCTCTGTTATGCTTCTTCGTTAGGTCCAAAGTTAACTGTAGATATTGCCACATTAACAGGGGCGATGAGGGTTGCTCTTGGTGGAGTTTTAAGTGGAGTTTTTTCAAATTCAACGCCCATGTGGGAGGAATTAAGGAAAGCAGGATCAGTAACAGGTGATCGTGTATGGCGCTTCCCTTTAGTGAATGCTTATTCTAAAAGCCTAACAGAACACAATGGTGTAGATTTAAATAATATTGGAAAAGGAGGTGGGGGTGCATGTACTGCTGCAGCATTTTTAAAGGAGACTGGATGCATTTAGATATTGCTGGTGTAATGGGTCCTGATCTAAAGTTGATGGGCATTCCATATTTATCCGGAGGTATGTCTGGAAGACCTACAAGGACTCTGATACAGTTTTTGAATCAAATTTCTTGTAAATAATTATATGGAGTAAAATAAGTGATAATAACATAAAATAAGTGATAATAACATTAAACTTTTTATTTAAACCTTAAAAAAAAAAAAAAAAAAAAAAAAAAAAAAAAAAAAAAAACTCTTCAACCAATCGATTCTATCGATAACTTCTTTACAATTTTCGAATTCAATGTATCTGTAAACATAAGGATGCATCCTCACTTAAATGAAATCGGTAAATATTAAATAAATGGTAATATGAGCAACCGGTTCCCCCACCAAAATTTAAAATTGATAATATTTTCAAATTCGACGTACCTGGAAACATAAGGGTGCACCCTCATTTCAATGAAATCGGTAAATTTTAAATTAACGATAATGTGGGCGATCCCCCACCCCCAACAAAATTGAAAATGAATAATGTTTTCTAATTCAGTGCATCAGGAAATATAAGGATGCATAATAACTTAAATGAAATCGATAATTTCTAAATAGTTGTAATGTGAGCGACCCCCCCCCCCATCAGCGAAATTGAAAATTTGTATTATAACAATGTATCTGGAAACATAAGGATGCACCCTCATTTAATTGAAGTCGGTAAATTGTAATTAATGGTAATGTGAGCGACCACCCACCCCCAACAAAATTGAAAATGAATAATGTTATCTAATTCAGTGTATCTGGAAATATAAGGATGCACCCTCTTTTAATTAAAGTCGGTAAATTGTAATTAATGGTAATGTGAGTTACCACCCACCCCCAACAAATTTGAAAATGAATAATGTTTTCTAATTCAGTGTATCTGGAAATATAAGGATGCATCCTCACTTAAATGAAATTGGTAATATTTCAATTAATGGTAATGTGAGCAACCCCTCCTTTCACCGAAATTGAAAATTGATAATATTTTCAAATTCGACGTATCTGGAAACATAGGGATTCACCCTAATTTTAATGAAATAGGTACATTTTAAATTGATGGTACTGCGGGCTACTGCCACAACAAAATTGAAAATGAATATTTTCGAATTCAATTTATCTGGAAACATAAGGATGCATCCTCACTAAAATGAAATCGGTAAATATTAAATTAATGGTAATATGAGCAACCGGTTCCCCCACCAAAATTTAAAATTGATAATATTTTCAAATTCGACAAACCTGGAAACATAAGGGTGCACCCTCATTTCAATGAAATCGGTAAATTTTAAATTAACGATAATGTGGGCGACCCCCCACCCCCAACAAAATTGAAAATGAATAATGTTTTCTAATTCAGTGCATCAGGAAATATAAGGATGCATAATAACTTAAATGAAATCGATAATTTCTAAATAGTTGTAATGTGAGCGACCCCCCCCCCCCCATCAGCGAAATTGAAAATTTGTATTATAACAATGTATCTGGAAACATAAGGATGCATCCTCACTTAAATGAAATCGGTAAATATTAAATTAATGGTAATATGAGCGACCCCTCCTTTCACCGAAATTGAAAATTGATAGTATTTTCAAATTCGACGTATCTGGAAACATAGGGATTCACCCTCATTTTAATGAAATAGGTACATTTTAAATTAACGATAATGTGGGCGACCCCCCACCCCCAACAAAATTGAAAATGAATATTTTCGAATTCAATGTATCTGTAAACATAAGGATGCATCCTCACTTAAATGAAATCGGTAAATATTAAATAAATGGTAATATGAGCAACCGGTTCCCCCACCAAAATTTAAAATTGATAATATTTTCAAATTCGACGTACCTGGAAACATAAGGGTGCACCCTCATTTCAATGAAATCGGTAAATTTTAAATTAACGATAATGTGGGCGACCCCCCACCCCCAACAAAATTGAAAATGAATAATGTTTTCTAATTCAGTGCATCAGGAAATATAAGGATGCATAATAACTTAAATGAAATCGATAATTTCTAAATAGTTGTAATGTGAGCGACCCCCCCCCCATCAGCGAAATTGAAAATTTGTATTATAACAATGTATCTGGAAACATAAGGATGCACCCTCATTTAATTGAAGTCGGTAAATTGTAATTAATGGTAATGTGAGCGACCACCCACCCCCAACAAAATTGAAAATGAATAATGTTATCTAATTCAGTGTATCTGGAAATATAAGGATGCACCCTCTTTTAATTGAAGTCGGTAAATTGTAATTAATGGTAATGTGAGTGACCACCCACCCCCAACAAATTTGAAAATGAATAATGTTTTCTAATTCAGTGTATCTGGAAATATAAGGATGCATCCTCACTTAAATGAAATTGGTAATATTTCAATTAATGGTAATGTGAGCGACCCCTCCTTTCACCGAAATTGAAAATTGATAATATTTTCAAATTCGACCTATCTGGAAACATAGGGATTCACCCTCATTTTAATGAAATAGGTACATTTTAAATTGATGGTAATGTGGGCTACTGCCACAACAAAATTGAAAATGAATATTTTCGAATTCAATTTATCTGGAAACATAAGGATGCATCCTCACTTAAATGAAATCGGTAAATATTAAATTAATGGTAATATGAGCAACCGGTTCCCCCACCAAAATTTAAAATTGATAATATTTTCAAATTCGACGTACCTGGAAACATAAGGGTGCACCCTCATTTCAATGAAATCGGTAAATTTTAAATTAACAATAATGTGGGCGACCCCCCACCCCCAACAAAATTGAAAATGAATAATGTTTTCTAATTCAGTGCATCAGGAAATATAAGGATGCATAATAACTTAAATGAAATCGATAATTTCTAAATAGTTGTAATGTGAGCGACCCCCCCCCCCCCATCAGCGAAATTGAAAATTTGTATTATAACAATGTATCTGGAAACATAAGGATGCACCCTCATTTAATTGAAGTCGGTAAATTGTAATTAATGGTAATGTGAGCGACCACCCACCCCCAACAAAATTGAAAATGAATAATGTTATCTAATTCAGTGTATCTGGAAATATAAGGATGCACCCTCTTTTAATTGAAGTCGGTAAATTGTAATTAATGGTAATGTGAGTGACCACCCACCCCCAACAAATTTGAAAATGAAAAATGTTTTCTAATTCAGTGTATCTGGAAATATAAGGATGCATCCTCACTTAAATGAAATTGGTAATATTTCAATTAATGGTAATGTGAGCGACCCCTCCTTTCACCGAAATTGAAAATTGATAATATTTTCAAATTCGACGTATCTGGAAACATAGGGATTCACCCTCATTTTAATGAAATAGGTACATTTTAAATTGATGGTAATGTGGGCTACTGCCACAACAAAATTGAAAATGAATATTTTCGAATTCAATTTATCTGGAAACATAAGGATGCATCCTCACTTAAATGAAATCGGTAAATATTAAATTAATGGTAATATGAGCAACCGGTTCCCCCACCAAAATTTAAAATTGATAATATTTTCAAATTCGACAAACCTGGAAACATAAGGGTGCACCCTCATTTCAATGAAATCGGTAAATTTTAAATTAACGATAATGTGGGCGACCCCCCACCCCCAACAAAATTGAAAATGAATATTTTCGAATTCAATGTATCTGTAAACATAAGGATGCATCCTCACTTAAATGAAATCGGTAAATATTAAATAAATGGTAATATGAGTAACCGGTTCCCCCACCAAAATTTTAAATTGATAATATTTTCAAATTCGACGTACCTGGAAACATAAGGGTGCACCCTCATTTCAATGAAATCGGTAAATTATAAATTAACGATAATGTGGGCGACCCCCCACCCCCAACAAAATTGAAAATGAATAATGTTTTCTAATTCAGTGCATCAGGAAATATAAGGATGCATAATAACTTAAATGAAATCGATAATTTCTAAATAGTTGTAATGTGAGCGACCCCCCCCCCATCAGCGAAATTGAAAATTTGTATTATAACAATGTATCTGGAAACATAAGGATGCACCCTCATTTAATTGAAGTCGGTAAATTGTAATTAATGGTAATGTGAGCGACCACCCACCCCCAACAAAATTGAAAATGAATAATGTTATCTAATTCAGTGTATCTGGAAATATAAGGATGCACCCTCTTTTAATTGAAGTCGGTAAATTGTAATTAATGGTAATGTGAGTGACCACCCACCCCCAACAAATTTGAAAATGAATAATGTTTTCTAATTCAGTGTATCTGGAAATATAAGGATGCATCCTCACTTAAATGAAATTGGTAATATTTCAATTAATGGTAATGTGAGCGACCCCTCCTTTCACCGAAATTGAAAATTGATAATATTTTCAAATTCGACGTATCTGGAAACATAGGGATTCACCCTCATTTTAATGAAATAGGTACATTTTAAATTGATGGTAATGTGGGCTACTGCCACAACAAAATTGAAAATGAATATTTTCGAATTCAATTTATCTGGAAACATAAGGATGCATCCTCACTTAAATGAAATCGGTAAATATTAAATTAATGGTAATATGAGCAACCGGTTCCCCCACCAAAATTTAAAATTGATAATATTTTCAAATTCGACAAACCTGGAAACATAAGGGTGCACCCTCATTTCAATGAAATCGGTAAATTTTAAATTAACGATAATGTGGGCGACCCCCCACCCCCAACAAAATTGAAAATGAATAATGTTTTCTAATTCAGTGTATCAGGAAATATAAGGATGCATAATAACTTAAATGAAATCGAAAATTTCTAAATAGTTGTAATGTGATCGATCCCCCCCCCCATCAGCGAAATTGAAAATTTGTAATATAACAATGTATCTGGAAACATAAGGTTGCACCCTCATTTAATTGAAGTCGGTAAATTGTAATTAATGGTAATGTGAGCGACCACCCACCCCCAACAAAATTGAAAATGAATAATGTTTTCTAATTCAGTGTATCTGGAAATATAAGGATGCATCCTAACTTAAATGAAATCGATAATTTCTAAATAGTGGTAATTTGAGCAACCCCCTCCTATCACCGAAATTGAAAATTTGTAATATTACAAAGTATCTGGAAACATAAGGATGCACCCTAATTTAATTGAAGTCGGTAAATTGTAATTAATGGTAATGTGAGCGACCACCCCCAACCAAAATTTAAAATTGATAATATTTTCAAATTCTACATACCTGGAAACATAAGGAAGCATCCTCATTTGAATGAAATCAGTAAATTTTATATTGATGGCAATGTGAGCGACCCCCCCCACACCAAAATTTTTAAATTAATAATATTTTTAAATAAGACGTACCTGGAAACATAAGGATCCACCCTCATTCCAATAAAATCAGTAAATTTTAAATTGATGGGAATGTGAGCGACCCCCCCTCCCCCAACAAAATATAAAATGAATAATGTTTTTGAATACAATGTATCTGGAAAATAAGGATGCACCCTCATTTCAATGAAATAGGTACATTTTAAATTTATGGTAATGTGGGCTACCGCCACAACAAAATTGAAAATGAATAATATTTTCGAATTCAATGTATCTGGAAACATAAGGATGCATCCTCACTTAAATGAAATCAGTAAATATTAAATTAATGGTAATATGAGCAACCGGTTCCCCCACCAAAATTTAAAATTGATAATATTTTCAAACTCTACATACCTGGTAACATAAGGATGCATCCTCACTTAAATGAAATCGGTAAATTTTATATTAATGGTAACCAGAGCGACTCCCCCCCCCCTACCAAATTAATAAAATTGATAAGATTTTCAAATTAGACGTACCTGGAAACATAAGGATCCACCCTCATTCCAATAAAATCAGTAAATTTTTAATTGATGGGAATGTGAGCGACCCCCCCCCCCCCACCAAAATATAAAATGAATAATGTTTTTGAATACAAGGTATCTGGAAAATAAGGATGCACCCTCATTTCAATGAAATCGGTAAGTTTTAGATTGATGGCAATGTGAGCGACGCCCCCCCCCCCCAAATTTTAAAATTGATAAGATTTTCAAATTCGACCTACCTACAAACATAATGCTGCACCCTCATTTAAATGAAATCGGTAAATTTCAAATTGGTGGAATCTGAGCGACCCCCCACCCCAAACAAAATTTAAAATGAATAATGTTTTCTAATTAAGTGTATCAGGAAATATAAGGATGCAAAATAACTTAGATGCAATCGATAATTTCTAAATAGTGGTAATGTGAGCGACCCCCCCGCATCAGCGAAATTGAAAATTTGTAATATTACAAAGTATCTGGAAACATAAGGATGCACCCTCTTTTAATTGAAGTCGGTAAAGTGTAATTAATGGTAATGTGAGCGACCACCCACCCCCAACAAAATTAAAAATGAATAATGTTTTCTGATTCAGTGTATCTGGAAATATAAGGATGCATCCTAACTTAAATGAAATCGATAATTTCTAAATAGTGGTAATGTGAACAACCCCCTCCCATCACCGAAATTGAAAATTAGTAATATTTTCAAATTCGACGTATCTGGAAACATAAGGATGCACCCTCATTTTAATGAAATAGGTACATTTTAAATTGATGGTAATGTGGGCTACCGCCACACCAAAATTGAAAATAAATAATATTTTCGAATTCAATGTATCTGGAAACATAAGGATCCACCCTCATTTCAATGAAATCGGTAAATTTTAAAGAAATAGTAATGTGAGCGACCACCCCCAACCAAAATTAAAAATTGATAATATTTTCAAATTCTACATACCTGGAAACATAAGGATGCACACTCAATTAAATGAAATCGTTTAATTTTAAATTAATGTTAATGTGAGCGACCCCCTCACCACCAAAGTTTAAAATTGATAATATCTTCAAACTTTACATACCTGGAAATATAAGGATGCATCCTCACTTAAATGAAATCGGTAAATTTTATATTAATGGTAACGTGAGCGACCCCCCCCCCCCCCACACCAAATTTATAAACTGATAAGATTTTCAAATTAGACATACCTGGAAACATAAGGATCCACCCTCATTCCAATAAAATCAGTAAATTTTAAATTGATGGAAATGTGAGCAACCCCCCCCCACCAAAATATAAAATGATTAATGTTTTTGAATATAATGTATTTGAAAACATATGGATGCACCCTCATTTTAATGAAATCGGTAAATTTTAAATAAATGGTAATGTGAGCGACCCCCCCCCCCACCTAAATATAAAATGAATAATGTTTGTAAATAGAATGTATCTGGAAACATAAGGATGCACCCTCTATTCAATGAAATCGATAAGTTTTAGATTGATGGCAATGTGAGCGCCCCCCCAACCAAAATTTAAAATTGATAATATTTTCAAATTCGGCGTAGCTGAACACATAGGGATGCACACTCATTTAAATGAAATCGGTTAATTTTAAATTAATGTTAATGTGTGCGACCCCCTCACCACCAAATTTTAAAATTGATAATTTTTTCAAACTCTACATACCTGGTAACATAAGGATGCATCCTCACTTAAATGAATTCGGTAAATTTTTATATAAATGGTAACCAGAGCGACTCCGCCCCCCAAAGAATTTATAAAATTGATAAGTCGGTAAATTGTAATTAATGGTAATGTGAGTGACCACCCACCCCCAACAAATTTGAAAATGAATAATGCTTTCTAATTCAGTGTATCTGGAAATATAAGGATGCATCCTCACTTAAATGAAATTGGTAATATTTAATTAATGGTAATGTGAGCGACCCCTCCTTTCACCGAAATTGAAAATTGATAATATTTTCAAATTAGACGTACCTGGAAACATAAGGATCCACTCTCATTCCAATAAAATCAGTAAATATTAAATTGATGGAAATGTGAGCGACCCCCCCCCCCCCACCAAAATATAAAATGAATAATATTTTTGAATACAATGTATCTGGTAACATAAGGATGCACCCTCATTTCAATGAAATCGGTAAGTTTTAGATTGATAGCAATGTGAGCGACGCCCCCCCCCCAAATTTTAAAATTGATAAGATTTTCAAATTCGACCTACCTAGAAACATAAGGATGCAACCTCATTTAATAGAAATCGGTAAAATTTAAATTAACGATAATGTGGGCGACCCCCCACCCCCAACAAAATTTAAAATGAATAATGTTTTCTAATTAAGTGAATCAGGAAATATAAGGATGCATAATAACTTAAATGAAATCGATAATTTCTAAATAGTGGTAATGTGAGCGACCCCCCCCCCATCAGCGAAATTGAAAATTTGTAATATTACAAAGTATCTGGAAACATAAGGATGCACCCTCTTTTAATTGAAGTCGGTAAATTGTAATTAATGGTAATGTGAGCGACCACCCACCCCCAACAAATTTGAAAATGAATAATGTTTTCTAATTCAGTGTATCTGGAAATATAAGGATGCATCCTCACTTAAATGAAATCGGTAAATATTAAATTAATGGTAATATGAGCAACCGGTTCCCCCACCAAAATTTAAAATTGATAATATTTTCAAATTCGACAAACCTGGAAACATAAGGGTGCACCCTCATTTCAATGAAATCGGTAAATTTTAAATTAACGATAATGTGGGCGACCCCCCACCCCCAACAAAATTGAAAATGAATATTTTCGAATTCAATGTATCTGTAAACATAAGGATGCATCCTCACTTAAATGAAATCGGTAAATATTAAATAAATGGTAATATGAGCAACCGGTTCCCCCACCAAAATTTAAAATTGATAATATTTTCAAATTCGACGTACCTGGAAACATAAGGGTGCACCCTCATTTCAATGAAATCGGTAAATTTTAAATTAACGATAATGTGGGCGACCCCCCACCCCCAACAAAATTGAAAATGAATAATGTTTTCTAATTCAGTGCATCAGGAAATATAAGGATGCATAATAACTTAAATGAAATCGATAATTTCTAAATAGTTGTAATGTGAGCGACCCCCCCCCCCCCATCAGCGAAATTGAAAATTTGTATTATAACAATGTATCTGGAAACATAAGGATGCACCCTCATTTAATTGAAGTCGGTAAATTGTAATTAATGGTAATGTGAGCGACCACCCACCCCCAACAAAATTGAAAATGAATAATGTTATCTAATTCAGTGTATCTGGAAATATAAGGATGCACCCTCTTTTAATTGAAGTCGGTAAATTGTAATTAATGGTAATGTGAGTGACCACCCACCCCCAACAAATTTGAAAATGAATAATGTTTTCTAATTCAGTGTATCTGGAAATATAAGGATGCATCCTCACTTAAATGAAATTGGTAATATTTCAATTAATGGTAATGTGAGTGACCCCTCCTTTCACCGAAATTGAAAATTGATAATATTTTCAAATTCGACGTATCTGGAAACATAGGGATTCACCCTCATTTTAATGAAATAGGTACATTTTAAATTGATGGTAATGTGGGCTACTGCCACAACAAAATTGAAAATGAATATTTTCGAATTCAATTTATCTGGAAACATAAGGATGCATCCTCACTTAAATGAAATCGGTAAATATTAAATTAATGGTAATATGAGCAACCGGTTCCCCCACCAAAATTTAAAATTGATAATATTTTCAAATTCGACAAACCTGGAAACATAAGGGTGCACCCTCATTTCAATGAAATCGGTAAATTTTAAATTAACGATAATGTGGGCGACCCCCCACCCCCAACAAAATTGAAAATGAATAATGTTATCTAATTCAGTGTATCTGGAAATATAAGGATGCACCCTCTTTTAATTGAAGTCGGTAAATTGTAATTAATGGTAATGTGAGTGACCACCCACCCCCAACAAATTTGAAAATGAATAATGTTTTCTAATTCAGTGTATCTGGAAATATAAGGATGCATCCTCACTTAAATGAAATTGGTAATATTTCAATTAATGGTAATGTGAGCGACCCCTCCTTTCACCGAAATTGAAAATTGATAATATTTTCAAATTCGACCTATCTGGAAACATAGGGATTCACCCTCATTTTAATGAAATAGGTACATTTTAAATTGATGGTAATGTGGGCTACTGCCACAACAAAATTGAAAATGAATATTTTCGAATTCAATTTATCTGGAAACATAAGGATGCATCCTCACTTAAATGAAATCGGTAAATATTAAATTAATGGTAATATGAGCAACCGGTTCCCCCACCAAAATTTAAAATTGATAATATTTTCAAATTCGACAAACCTGGAAACATAAGGGTGCACCCTCATTTCAATGAAATCGGTAAATTTTAAATTAACAATAATGTGGGCGACCCCCCACCCCCAACAAAATTGAAAATGAATAATGTTTTCTAATTCAGTGCATCAGGAAATATAAGGATGCATAATAACTTAAATGAAATCGATAATTTCTAAATAGTTGTAATGTGAGCGCCCCCCCCCCCCATCAGCGAAATTGAAAATTTGTATTATAACAATGTATCTGGAAACATAAGGATGCACCCTCATTTAATTGAAGTCGGTAAATTGTAATTAATGGTAATGTGAGCGACCACCCACCCCCAACAAAATTGAAAATGAATAATGTTATCTAATTCAGTGTATCTGGAAATATAAGGATGCACCCTCTTTTAATTGAAGTCGGTAAATTGTAATTAATGGTAATGTGAGTGACCACCCACCCCCAACAAATTTGAAAATGAAAAATGTTTTCTAATTCAGTGTATCTGGAAATATAAGGATGCATCCTCACTTAAATGAAATTGGTAATATTTCAATTAATGGTAATGTGAGCGACCCCTCCTTTCACCGAAATTGAAAATTGATAATATTTTCAAATTCGACGTATCTGGAAACATAGGGATTCACCCTCATTTTAATGAAATAGGTACATTTTAAATTGATGGTAATGTGGGCTACTGCCACAACAAAATTGAAAATGAATATTTTCGAATTCAATTTATCTGGAAACATAAGGATGCATCCTCACTTAAATGAAATCGGTAAATATTAAATTAATGGTAATATGAGCAACCGGTTCCCCCACCAAAATTTAAAATTGATAATATTTTCAAATTCGACAAACCTGGAAACATAAGGGTGCACCCTCATTTCAATGAAATCGGTAAATTTTAAATTAACGATAATGTGGGCGACCCCCCACCCCCAACAAAATTGAAAATGAATATTTTCGAATTCAATGTATCTGTAAACATAAGGATGCATCCTCACTTAAATGAAATCGGTAAATATTAAATAAATGGTAATATGAGTAACCGGTTCCCCCACCAAAATTTTAAATTGATAATATTTTCAAATTCGACGTACCTGGAAACATAAGGGTGCACCCTCATTTCAATGAAATCGGTAAATTTTAAATTAACGATAATGTGGGCGACCCCCCACCCCCAACAAAATTGAAAATGAATAATGTTTTCTAATTCAGTGCATCAGGAAATATAAGGATGCATAATAACTTAAATGAAATCGATAATTTCTAAATAGTTGTAATGTGAGCGACCCCCCCCCCCCATCAGCGAAATTGAAAATTTGTATTATAACAATGTATCTGGAAACATAAGGATGCACCCTCATTTAATTGAAGTCGGTAAATTGTAATTAATGGTAATGTGAGCGACCACCCACCCCCAACAAAATTGAAAATGAATAATGTTATCTAATTCAGTGTATCTGGAAATATAAGGATGCACCCTCTTTTAATTGAAGTCGGTAAATTGTAATTAATGGTAATGTGAGTGACCACCCACCCCCAACAAATTTGAAAATGAATAATGTTTTCTAATTCAGTGTATCTGGAAATATAAGGATGCATCCTCACTTAAATGAAATTGGTAATATTTCAATTAATGGTAATGTGAGCGACCCCTCCTTTCACCGAAATTGAAAATTGATAATATTTTCAAATTCGACGTATCTGGAAACATAGGGATTCACCCTCATTTTAATGAAATAGGTACATTTTAAATTGATGGTAATGTGGGCTACTGCCACAACAAAATTGAAAATGAATATTTTCGAATTCAATTTATCTGGAAACATAAGGATGCATCCTCACTTAAATGAAATCGGTAAATATTAAATTAATGGTAATATGAGCAACCGGTTCCCCCACCAAAATTTAAAATTGATAATATTTTCAAATTCGACAAACCTGGAAACATAAGGGTGCACCCTCATTTCAATGAAATCGGTAAATTTTAAATTAACGATAATGTGGGCGACCCCCCACCCCCAACAAAATTGAAAATGAATAATGTTTTCTAATTCAGTGTATCAGGAAATATAAGGATGCATAATAACTTAAATGAAATCGAAAATTTCTAAATAGTTGTAATGTGATCGATCCCCCCCCCCATCAGCGAAATTGAAAATTTGTAATATAACAATGTATCTGGAAACATAAGGATGCACCCTCATTTAATTGAAGTCGGTAAATTGTAATTAATGGTAATGTGAGCGACCACCCACCCCCAACAAAATTGAAAATGAATAATGTTTTCTAATTCAGTGTATCTGGAAATATAAGGATGCATCCTAACTTAAATGAAATCGATAATTTCTAAATAGTGGTAATTTGAGCAACCCCCTCCTATCACCGAAATTGAAAATTTGTAATATTACAAAGTATCTGGAAACATAAGGATGCACCCTAATTTAATTGAAGTCGGTAAATTGTAATTAATGGTAATGTGAGCGACCACCCCCAACCAAAATTTAAAATTGATAATATTTTCAAATTCTACATACCTGGAAACATAAGGAAGCATCCTCATTTGAATGAAATCAGTAAATTTTATATTGATGGCAATGTGAGCGACCCCCCCCCACACCAAAATTTTTAAATTAATAATATTTTTAAATAAGACGTACCTGGAAACATAAGGATCCACCCTCATTCCAATAAAATCAGTAAATTTTAAATTGATGGGAATGTGAGCGACCCCCCCTCCCCCAACAAAATATAAAATGAATAATGTTTTTGAATACAATGTATCTGGAAAATAAGGATGCACCCTCATTTCAATGAAATAGGTACATTTTAAATTTATGGTAATGTGGGCTACCGCCACAACAAAATTGAAAATGAATAATATTTTCGAATTCAATGTATCTGGAAACATAAGGATGCATCCTCACTTAAATGAAATCAGTAAATATTAAATTAATGGTAATATGAGCAACCGGTTCCCCCACCAAAATTTAAAATTGATAATATTTTCAAACTCTACATACCTGGTAACATAAGGATGCATCCTCACTTAAATGAAATCGGTAAATTTTATATTAATGGTAACCAGAGCGACTCCCCCCCCCCCACCAAATTAATAAAATTGATAAGATTTTCAAATTAGACGTACCTGGAAACATAAGGATCCACCCTCATTCCAATAAAATCAGTAAATTTTTAATTGATGGGAATGTGAGCGACCCCCCCCCCCCCCCACCAAAATATAAAATGAATAATGTTTTTGAATACAAGGTATCTGGAAAATAAGGATGCACCCTCATTTCAATGAAATCGGTAAGTTTTAGATTGATGGCAATGTGAGCGACGCCCCCCCCCCCAAATTTTAAAATTGATAAGATTTTCAAATTCGACCTACCTACAAACATAAGGATGCACCCTCATTTAAATGAAATCGGTAAATTTCAAATTGGTGGAATCTGAGCGACCCCCCACCCCAAACAAAATTTAAAATGAATAATGTTTTCTAATTAAGTGTATCAGGAAATATAAGGATGCAAAATAACTTAGATGCAATCGATAATTTCTAAATAGTGGTAATGTGAGCGACCCCCCCGCATCAGCGAAATTGAAAATTTGTAATATTACAAAGTATCTGGAAACATAAGGATGCACCCTCTTTTAATTGAAGTCGGTAAAGTGTAATTAATGGTAATGTGAGCGACCACCCACCCCCAACAAAATTAAAAATGAATAATGTTTTCTGATTCAGTGTATCTGGAAATATAAGGATGCATCCTAACTTAAATGAAATCGATAATTTCTAAATAGTGGTAATGTGAACAACCCCCTCCCATCACCGAAATTGAAAATTAGTAATATTTTCAAATTCGACGTATCTGGAAACATAAGGATGCACCCTCATTTTAATGAAATAGGTACATTTTAAATTGATGGTAATGTGGGCTACCGCCACACCAAAATTGAAAATAAATAATATTTTCGAATTCAATGTATCTGGAAACATAAGGATCCACCCTCATTTCAATGAAATCGGTAAATTTTAAAGAAATAGTAATGTGAGCGACCACCCCCAACCAAAATTAAAAATTGATAATATTTTCAAATTCTACATACCTGGAAACATAAGGATGCACACTCAATTAAATGAAATCGTTTAATTTTAAATTAATGTTAATGTGAGCGACCCCCTCACCACCAAAGTTTAAAATTGATAATATCTTCAAACTTTACATACCTGGAAATATAAGGATGCATCCTCACTTAAATGAAATCGGTAAATTTTATATTAATGGTAACGTGAGCGACCCCCCCCCCCACACCAAATTTATAAACTGATAAGATTTTCAAATTAGACATACCTGGAAACATAAGGATCCACCCTCATTCCAATAAAATCAGTAAATTTTAAATTGATGGAAATGTGAGCAACCCCCCCCCACCAAAATATAAAATGATTAATGTTTTTGAATATAATGTATTTGAAAACATATGGATGCACCCTCATTTTAATGAAATCGGTAAATTTTAAATAAATGGTAATGTGAGCGACCCCCCCCCACCTAAATATAAAATGAATAATGTTTGTAAATAGAATGTATCTGGAAACATAAGGATGCACCCTCTATTCAATGAAATCGATAAGTTTTAGATTGATGGCAATGTGAGCGCCCCCCCAACCAAAATTTAAAATTGATAATATTTTCAAATTCGGCGTAGCTGAACACATAGGGATGCACACTCATTTAAATGAAATCGGTTAATTTTAAATTAATGTTAATGTGTGCGACCCCCTCACCACCAAATTTTAAAATTGATAATTTTTTCAAACTCTACATACCTGGTAACATAAGGATGCATCCTCACTTAAATGAATTCGGTAAATTTTTATATAAATGGTAACCAGAGCGACTCCGCCCCCCAAAGAATTTATAAAATTGATAAGTCGGTAAATTGTAATTAATGGTAATGTGAGTGACCACCCACCCCCAACAAATTTGAAAATGAATAATGCTTTCTAATTCAGTGTATCTGGAAATATAAGGATGCATCCTCACTTAAATGAAATTGGTAATATTTAATTAATGGTAATGTGAGCGACCCCTCCTTTCACCGAAATTGAAAATTGATAATATTTTCAAATTAGACGTACCTGGAAACATAAGGATCCACTCTCATTCCAATAAAATCAGTAAATATTAAATTGATGGAAATGTGAGCGACCCCCCCCCCCACCAAAATATAAAATGAATAATATTTTTGAATACAATGTATCTGGTAACATAAGGATGCACCCTCATTTCAATGAAATCGGTAAGTTTTAGATTGATAGCAATGTGAGCGACGCCCCCCCCCCAAATTTTAAAATTGATAAGATTTTCAAATTCGACCTACCTAGAAACATAAGGATGCAACCTTATTTAAATGAAATCGGTAAAATTTAAATTAACGATGATGTGGGCGACCCCCCACCCCCAACAAAATTTAAAATGAATAATGTTTTCTAATTAAGTGTATCAGGAAATATAAGGATGCATAATAACTTAAATGAAATCGATAATTTCTAAATAGTGGTAATGTGAGCGACCCCCCCCCCCATCAGCGAAATTGAAAATTTGTAATATTACAAAGTATCTGGAAACATAAGGATGCACCCTCTTTTAATTGAAGTCGGTAAATTGTAATTAATGGTAATGTGAGCGACCACCCACCCCCAACAAATTTGAAAATGAATAATGTTTTCTAATTCAGTGTATCTGGAAATATAAGGATGCATCCTCACTTAAATGAAATCGGTAAATATTAAATTAATGGTAATGTGAGCAACCGGTTCCCCCACCAAAATTTAAAATTGATAATATTTTCAAATTCGACAAACCTGGAAACATAAGGGTGCACCCTCATTTCAATGAAATCGGTAAATTTTAAATTAACGATAATGTGGGCGACCCCCCACCCCCAACAAAATTGAAAATGAATATTTTCGAATTCAATGTATCTGTAAACATAAGGATGCATCCTCACTTAAATGAAATCGGTAAATATTAAATAAATGGTAATATGAGCAACCGGTTCCCCCACCAAAATTTAAAATTGATAATATTTTCAAATTCGACGTACCTGGAAACATAAGGGTGCACCCTCATTTCAATGAAATCGGTAAATTTTAAATTAACGATAATGTGGGCGACCCCCCACCCCCAACAAAATTGAAAATGAATAATGTTTTCTAATTCAGTGCATCAGGAAATATAAGGATGCATAATAACTTAAATGAAATCGATAATTTCTAAATAGTTGTAATGTGAGCGACCCCCCCCCCCATCAGCGAAATTGAAAATTTGTATTATAACAATGTATCTGGAAACATAAGGATGCACCCTCATTTAATTGAAGTCGGTAAATTGTAATTAATGGTAATGTGAGCGACCACCCACCCCCAACAAAATTGAAAATGAATAATGTTATCTAATTCAGTGTATCTGGAAATATAAGGATGCACCCTCTTTTAATTGAAGTCGGTAAATTGTAATTAATGGTAATGTGAGTGACCACCCACCCCCAACAAATTTGAAAATGAATAATGTTTTCTAATTCAGTGTATCTGGAAATATAAGGATGCATCCTCACTTAAATGAAATTGGTAATATTTCAATTAATGGTAATGTGAGTGACCCCTCCTTTCACCGAAATTGAAAATTGATAATATTTTCAAATTCGACGTATCTGGAAACATAGGGATTCACCCTCATTTTAATGAAATAGGTACATTTTAAATTGATGGTAATGTGGGCTACTGCCACAACAAAATTGAAAATGAATATTTTCGAATTCAATTTATCTGGAAACATAAGGATGCATCCTCACTTAAATGAAATCGGTAAATATTAAATTAATGGTAATATGAGCAACCGGTTCCCCCACCAAAATTTAAAATTGATAATATTTTCAAATTCGACAAACCTGGAAACATAAGGGTGCACCCTCATTTCAATGAAATCGGTAAATTTTAAATTAACGATAATGTGGGCGACCCCCCACCCCCAACAAAATTGAAAATGAATATTTTCGAATTCAATGTATCTGTAAACATAAGGATGCATCCTCACTTAAATGAAATCGGTAAATATTAAATAAATGGTAATATGAGCAACCGGTTCCCCCATCAAAATTTAAAATTGATAATATTTTCAAATTCGACGTACCTGGAAACATAAGGGTGCACCCTCATTTCAATGAAATCGGTAAATTTTAAATTAACGATAATGTGGGCGACCCCCCACCCCCAACAAAATTGAAAATGAATAATGTTTTCTAATTCAGTGCATCAGGAAATATAAGGATGCATAATAACTTAAATGAAATCGATAATTTCTAAATAGTTGTAATGTGAGCGACCCCCCCCCCCCCCCCATCAGCGAAATTGAAAATTTGTATTATAACAATGTATCTGGAAACATAAGGATGCACCCTCATTTAATTGAAGTCGGTAAATTGTAATTAATGGTAATGTGAGCGACCACCCACCCCCAACAAAATTGAAAATGAATAATGTTATCTAATTCAGTGTATCTGGAAATATAAGGATGCACCCTCTTTTAATTGAAGTCGGTAAATTGTAATTAATGGTAATGTGAGTGACCACCCACCCCCAACAAATTTGAAAATGAATAATGTTTTCTAATTCAGTGTATCTGGAAATATAAGGATGCATCCTCACTTAAATGAAATTGGTAATATTTCAATTAATGGTAATGTGAGCGACCCCTCCTTTCACCGAAATTGAAAATTGATAATATTTTCAAATTCGACGTATCTGGAAACATAGGGATTCACCCTCATTTTAATGAAATAGGTACATTTTAAATTGATGGTAATGTGGGCTACTGCCACAACAAAATTGAAAATGAATATTTTCGAATTCAATTTATCTGGAAACATAAGGATGCATCCTCACTTAAATGAAATCGGTAAATATTAAATTAATGGTAATATGAGCAACCGGTTCCCCCACCAAAATTTAAAATTGATAATATTTTCAAATTCGACAAACCTGGAAACATAAGGGTGCACCCTCATTTCACTGAAATCGGTAAATTTTAAATTAACGATAATGTGGGCGACCCCCCACCCCCAACAAAATTGAAAATGAATAATGTTTTCTAATTCAGTGTATCAGGAAATATAAGGATGCATAATAACTTAAATGAAATCGAAAATTTCTAAATAGTTGTAATGTGATCGACCCCCCCCCCCCCATCAGCGAAATTGAAAATTTGTAATATAACAATGTATCTGGAAACATAAGGATGCACCCTCATTTAATTGAAGTCGGTAAATTGTAATTAATGGTAATGTGAGCGACCACCCACCCCCAACAAAATTGAAAATGAATAATGTTTTCTAATTCAGTGTATCTGGAAATATAAGGATGCATCCTAACTTAAATGAAATCGATAATTTCTAAATAGTGGTAATTTGAGCAACCCCCACCTATCACCGAAATTGAAAATTTGTAATATTACAAAGTATCTGGAAACATAAGGATGCACCCTCATTTAATTGAAGTCGGTAAATTGTAATTAATGGTAATGTGAGCGACCACCCCCAACCAAAATTTAAAATTGATAATATTTTCAAATTCTACATACCTGGAAACATAAGGAAGCATCCTCATTTGAATGAAATCAGTAAATTTTATATTGATGGCAATGTGAGCGACCCCCCCCACCAAAATTTTTAAATTAATAATATTTTTAAATAAGACGTACCTGGAAACATAAGGATCCACCCTCATTCCAATAAAATCAGTAAATTTTAAATTGATGGGAATGTGAGCGACCCCCCCTCCCCCAACAAAATATAAAATGAATAATGTTTTTGAATACAATGTATCTGGAAAATAAGGATGCACCCTCATTTCAATGAAATAGGTACATTTTAAATTTATGGTAATGTGGGCTACCGCCACAACAAAATTGAAAATGAATAATATTTTCGAATTCAATGTATCTGGAAACATAAGGATGCATCCTCACTTAAATGAAATCAGTAAATATTAAATTAATGGTAATATGAGCAACCGGTTCCCCCACCAAAATTTAAAATTGATAATATTTTCAAACTCTACATACCTGGTAACATAAGGATGCATCCTCACTTAAATGAAATCGGTAAATTTTATATTAATGGTAACCAGAGCGACTCCCCCCCCCCTACCAAATTAATAAAATTGATAAGATTTTCAAATTAGACGTACCTGGAAACATAAGGATCCACCCTCATTCCAATAAAATCAGTAAATTTTTAATTGATGGGAATGTGAGCGACCCCCCCCCCCACCAAAGTATAAAATGAATAATGTTTTTGAATACAAGGTATCTGGAAAATAAAGATGCACCCTCATTTCAATGAAATCGGTAAGTTTTAGATTGATGGCAATGTGGGCGACGCCCCCCCCCCCAAATTTTAAAATTGATAAGATTTTCAAATTCGACCTACCTACAAACATAAGGATGCACCCTCATTTAAATGAAATCGGTAAATTTCAAATTGGTGGAATGTGAGCGACCCCCCACCCCAAACAAAATTTAAAATGAATAATGTTTTCTAATTAAGTGTATCAGGAAATATAAGGATGCAAAATAACTTAGATGCAATCGATAATTTCTAAATAGTGGTAATGTGAGCGACCCCCCCGCATCAGCGAAATTGAAAATTTGTAATATTACAAAGTATCTGGAAACATAAGGATGCACCCTCTTTTAATTGAAGTCGGTAAAGTGTAATTAATGGTAATGTGAGCGACCACCCACCCCCAACAAAATTAAAAATGAATAATGTTTTCTGATTCAGTGTATCTGGAAATATAAGGATGCATCCTAACTTAAATGAAATCGATAATTTCTAAATAGTGGTAATGTGAACAACCCCCTCCCATCACCGAAATTGAAAATTAGTAATATTTTCAAATTCGACGTATCTGGAAACATAAGGATGCACCCTCATTTTAATGAAATAGGTACATTATAAATTGATGGTAATGTTGGCTACCGCCACACCAAAATTGAAAATAAATAATATTTTCGAATTCAATGTATCTGGAAACATAAGGATCCACCCTCATTTCAATGAAATCGGTAAATTTTAAAGAAATAGTAATGTGAGCGACCACCCCCAACCAAAATTAAAAATTGATAATATTTTCAAATTCTACATACCTGGAAACATAAGGATGCACACTCAATTAAATGAAATCGTTTAATTTTAAATTAATGTTAATGTTAGAGACCCCCTCACCACCAAAGTTTAAAATTGATAATATCTTCAAACTTTACATACCTGGAAATATAAGGATGCATCCTCACTTAAATGAAATCGGTAAATTTTATATTAATGGTAACGTGAGCGACCCCCCCCCCCCACCAAATTTATAAACTGATAAGATTTTCAAATTAGACATACCTGGAAACATAAGGATCCACCCTCATTCCAATAAAATCAGTAAATTTTAAATTGATGGAAATGTGAGCAACCCCCCCCCCCCCCCACCAAAATATAAAATGATTAATGTTTTTGAATATAATGTATTTGAAAACATATGGATGCACCCTCATTTTAATGAAATCGGTAAATTTTAAATAAATGGTAATGTGAGCGACCCCTCCCCCACCTAAATATAAAATGAATAATGTTTGTAAATAAAATGTATCTGGAAACATAAGGATGCACCCTCTATTCAATGAAATCGATAAGTTTTAGATTGATGGCAATGTGAGCGCCCCCCCCCAAATTTTAAAATGGATAATATTTTCAAATTTGACGTACCTGGAAACATAAGGGTGCACCCTCATTTCAATGAAATCGGTAAGTTTTAGATTGAGGGCAATGTGAGCGACTCCCCCCCCACCAAATTTATAAACTTGATAATATTTTCAAATTCGACGTACCTGGAAACATAAGGGTGCACCCTCATTTCAATGAAATCGGTAAATTTTAAATAAACAGTAATGTGAGCGCCAACCCCCCCACCAAAATATAAAATGAATAATGTTTTTGAATACAATGTATCTGGAAACATAAGGATCCACCCTCATTCCAATAAAATCAGTAAATTTTAAATTGATGGAAATTTGAGCAACCCCCCCCCCCCCCACATCAGTAAATATTAAATTGATGGAAATGTGAGCGACCCCCCCCCCCCCACCAAAATATAAAATGAATAATATTTTTGAATACAATGTATCTGGTAACATAAGGATGCACCCTCATTTCAATGAAATCGGTAAGTTTTAGATTGATAGCAATGTGAGCGACGCCCCCCCCCCAAATTTTAAAATTGATAAGATTTTCAAATTCGACCTACCTAGAAACATAAGGATGCAACCTTATTTAAATGAAATCGGTAAAATTTAAATTAACGATAATGTGGGCGACCCCCCACCCCCAACAAAATTTAAAATGAATAATGTTTTCTAATTAAGTGTATCAGGAAATATAAGGATGCATAATAACTTAAATGAAATCGATAATTTCTAAATAGTGGTAATGTGAGCGACCCCCCCCCCCCATCAGCGAAATTGAAAATTTGTAATATTACAAAGTATCTGGAAACATAAGGATGCACCCTCTTTTAATTGAAGTCGGTAAATTGTAATTAATGGTAATGTGAGCGACCACCCACCCCCAACAAAATTGAAAATCAATAATGTTTTCCAATTCAGTGTATCTGGAAATATAAGGATGCATCCTCACTTAAATGAAATTAGTAATATTTCAATTAATGGTAATGTGAGCGACCCCTCCTTTCACCGAAATCGAAAATTGATAATATTTTCAAATCCGACGTATCTGCAAACATAAGGATGCACACTCAATTAAATGAAATCGTTTAATTTTAAATTAATGTTAATGTGAGCGACCCCCTCACCACCAAAGTTTAAAATTGATAATATCTTCAAACTTTACATACCTGGAAATATAAGGATGCATCCTCACTTAAATGAAATCGGTAAATTTTATATTAATGGTAACGTGAGCGACCCCCCCCCAACCAAAATTTAAAATTGATAATATTTTCAAATTCGACGTAGCTGAACACATAGGGATGCACACTCATTTAAATGAAATCGGTTAATTTTAAATTAATGTTAATGTGTGCGACCCCCTCACTACCAAATTTTAAAATTGATAATTTTTTCAAACTCTACATACCTGGTAACATAAGGATGCATCCTCACTTAAATGAATTCGGTAAATTTTTATATAAATGGTAACCAGAGCGACTCCCCCCCCCCCCAAAGAATTTATAAAATTGATAAGTCGGTAAATTGTAATTAATGGTAATGTGAGCGACCACCCCCAACCAAAATTTAAAATTGATAATATTTTCAAATTCTACATACCTGGAAACATAAGGAAGCATCCTCATTTGAATGAAATCAGTAAATTTTATATTGATGGCAATGTGAGCGACCCCCCCCACCAAAATTTTTAAATTAATAATATTTTTAAATAAGACGTACCTGGAAACATAAGGATCCACCCTCATTCCAATAAAATCAGTAAATTTTAAATTGATGGGAATGTGAGCGACCCCCCCTCCCCCAACAAAATATAAAATGAATAATGTTTTTGAATACAATGTATCTGGAAAATAAGGATGCACCCTCATTTCAATGAAATAGGTACATTTTAAATTTATGGTAATGTGGGCTACCGCCACAACAAAATTGAAAATGAATAATATTTTCGAATTCAATGTATCTGGAAACATAAGGATGCATCCTCACTTAAATGAAATCAGTAAATATTAAATTAATGGTAATATGAGCAACCGGTTCCCCCACCAAAATTTAAAATTGATAATATTTTCAAACTCTACATACCTGGTAACATAAGGATGCATCCTCACTTAAATGAAATCGGTAAATTTTATATTAATGGTAACCAGAGCGACTCCCCCCCCCCTACCAAATTAATAAAATTGATAAGATTTTCAAATTAGACGTACCTGGAAACATAAGGATCCACCCTCATTCCAATAAAATCAGTAAATTTTTAATTGATGGGAATGTGAGCGACCCCCCCCCCCCACCAAAATATAAAATGAATAATGTTTTTGAATACAAGGTATCTGGAAAATAAGGATGCACCCTCATTTCAATGAAATCGGTAAGTTTTAGATTGATGGCAATGTGAGCGACGCCCCCCCCCCCAAATTTTAAAATTGATAAGATTTTCAAATTCGACCTACCTACAAACATAAGGATGCACCCTCATTTAAATGAAATCGGTAAATTTAAAATTGGTGGAATGTGAGCGACCCCCCACCCCAAACAAAATTTAAAATGAATAATGTTTTCTAATTAAGTGTATCAGGAAATATAAGGATGCAAAATAACTTAGATGCAATCGATAATTTCTAAATAGTGGTAATGTGAGCGACCCCCCCCGCATCAGCGAAATTGAAAATTTGTAATATTACAAAGTATCTGGAAACATAAGGATGCACCCTCTTTTAATTGAAGTCGGTAAAGTGTAATTAATGGTAATGTGAGCGACCACCCACCCCCAACAAAATTAAAAATGAATAATGTTTTCTGATTCAGTGTATCTGGAAATATAAGGATGCATCCTAACTTAAATGAAATCGATAATTTCTAAATAGTGGTAATGTGAACAACCCCCTCCCATCACCGAAATTGAAAATTAGTAATATTTTCAAATTCGACGTATCTGGAAACATAAGGATGCACCCTCATTTTAATGAAATAGGTACATTTTAAATTGATGGTAATGTGGGCTACCGCCACACCAAAATTGAAAATAAATAATATTTTCGAATTCAATGTATCTGGAAACATAAGGATCCTCCCTCATTTCAATGAAATCGGTAAATTTTAAAGAAATAGTAATGTGAGCGACCACCCCCAACCAAAATTAAAAATTGATAATATTTTCAAATTCTACATACCTGGAAACATAAGGATGCACACTCAATTAAATGAAATCGTTTAATTTTAAATTAATGTTAATGTGAGCGACCCCCTCACCACCAAAGTTTAAAATTGATAATATCTTCAAACTTTACATACCTGGAAATATAAGGATGCATCCTCACTTAAATGAAATCGGTAAATTTTATATTAATGGTAACGTGAGCGACCCCCCCCCCCCACCAAATTTATAAACTGATAAGATTTTCAAATTAGACATACCTGGAAACATAAGGATCCACCCTCATTCCAATAAAATCAGTAAATTTTAAATTGATGGAAATGTGAGCAACCCCCCTCCCCACCAAAATATAAAATGATTAATGTTTTTGAATATAATGTATTTGAAAACATATGGATGCACCCTCATTTTAATGAAATCGGTAAATTTTAAATAAATGGTAATGTGAGCGACCCCCCCCCCCCCCACCTAAATATAAAATGAATAATGTTTGTAAATAGAATGTATCTGGAAACATAAGGATGCACCCTCTATTCAATGAAATCGATAAGTTTTAGATTGATGGCAATGTGAGCGCCCCCCCCCCCAAATTTTAAAATGGATAATATTTTCAAATTTGACGTACCTGGAAACATAAGGGTGCACCCTCATTTCAATGAATTCGGTAAGTTTTAGATTGAGGGCAATGTGAGCGACCCCCCCCCCCCCCCCAAATTTTAAAAATTGATAATATTTTCAAATTCGACGTACCTGGAAACATAAGGGTGCACCCTCATTTCAATGAAATCGGTAAATTTTAAATAAACAGTAATGTGAGCGCCAACCCCCCCACCAAAATATAAAATGAATAATGTTTTTGAATACAATGTATCTGGAAACATAAGGATGCACACTCAATTAAATGAAATCGGTTAATTTTAAATTAATGTTAATGTGAGCGACCCCCTCACCACCAAAGTTTAAAATTGATAATATTTTCAAACTTTACATACCTGGAAACATAAGGATGCATCCTCACTTAAATGAAATCGGTAAATTTTATATTAATGGTAACGTGAGCGACCTCCCCCCCCACACCAAATTTCTAAACTGATAAGATTTTCAAATTAGACATACCTGGAAACATAAGGATCCACCCTCATTCCAATAAAATCAGTAAATTTTAAATTGATGGAAATGTGAGCAACCCCCCCCCCACATCAGTAAATATTAAATTGATGGAAATGTGAGCGACCCCCCCCCACCAAAATATAAAATGAATAATATTTTTGAATACAATGTATCTGGTAACATAAGGATGCACCCTCATTTCAATGAAATCGGTAAGTTTTAGATTGATAGCAATGTGAGCGACGCCCCCCCCCCCAAATTTTAAAATTGATAAGATTTTCAAATTCGACCTACCTAGAAACATAAGGATGCAACCTTATTTAAATGAAATCGGTAAAATTTAAATTAACGATAATGTGGGCGACCCCCCACCCCCAACAAAATTTAAAATGAATAATGTTTTCTAATTAAGTGTATCAGGAAATATAAGGATGCATAATAACTTAAATGAAATCGATAATTTCTAAATAGTGGTAATGTGAGCGACCCCCCCCCCCATCAGCGAAATTGAAAATTTGTAATATTACAAAGTATCTGGAAACATAAGGATGCACCCTCTTTTAATTGAAGTCGGTAAATTGTAATTAATGGTAATGTGAGCGACCACCCACCCCCAACAAAATTGAAAATGAATAATGTTTTCCAATTCAGTGTATCTGGAAATATAAGGATGCATCCTCACTTAAATGAAATTAGTAATATTTCAATTAATGGTAATGTGAGCGACCCCTCCTTTCACCGAAATCGAAAATTGATAATATTTTCAAATCCGACGTATCTGCAAACATAAGGATGCACACTCAATTAAATGAAATCGTTTAATTTTAAATTAATGTTAATGTGAGCGACCCCCTCACCACCAAAGTTTAAAATTGATAATATCTTCAAACTTTACATACCTGGAAATATAAGGATGCATCCTCACTTAAATGAAATCGGTAAATTTTATATTAATGGTAACGTGAGCGACCCCCCCCAACCAAAATTTAAAATTGATAATATTTTCAAATTCGACGTAGCTGAACACATAGGGATGCACACTCATTTAAATGAAATCGGTTAATTTTAAATTAATGTTAATGTGTGCGACCCCCTCACCACCAAATTTTAAAATTGATAATTTTTTCAAACTCTACATACCTGGAAACATAAGGATGCACACTCAATTAAATGAAATCGTTTAATTTTAAATTAATGTTAACGTGAGCGACCCCCCCCCAACCAAAATTTAAAATTGATAATATTTTCAAATTCGACGTAGCTGAACACATAGGGATGCACACTCATTTAAATGAAATCGGTTAATTTTAAATTAATGTTAATGTGTGCGACCCCCTCACCACCAAATTTTAAAATTGATAATTTTTTCAAACTCTACATACCTGGTAACATAAGGATGCATCCTCACTTAAATGAATTCGGTAAATTTTTATATAAATGGTAACCAGAGCGACTCCCCCCCCCCCATAGAATTTATAAAATTGATAAGTCGGTAAATTGTAATTAATGGTAATGTGAGTGACCACCCACCCCATCAGCGAAATTGAAAATTTGTAATATTACAAAGTATCTGGAAACATAAGGATGCACCCTCTTTTAATTGAAATAGGTACAATTTAAATTGATGGTAATGTGGGCTACCGCCACACCAAAATTGAAAAAAAATAATATTTTCGAATTCAATGTATCTGGAAACATAAGGATCCACCCTCATTTCAATGAAATCGGTAAATTTTAAATAAATAGTAATGTGAGCGACCACCCCCCACCAAAATATAAAATGAATAATATTTTTGAATACAATGTATCTGGTAACATAAGGATGCACCCTCATTTCAATGAAATCGGTAAGTTTTAGATTGATAGCAATGTGAGTGACGCCCCCCCCCCCCAAATTTTAAAATTGATAAGATTTTCAAATTCGACCTACCTAGAAACATAAGGATGCAACCTTATTTAAATGAAATCGGTAAAATTTAAATTAACGATAATGTGGGCGACCCCCCACCACCAACAAAATTTAAAATGAATAATGTTTTCTAATTAAGTGTATCAGGAAATATAAGGATGCATAATAACTTAAATGAAATCGATAATTTCTAAATAGTGGTAATGTGAGCGACCCCCCCCCCCATCAGCGAAATTGAAAATTTGTAATATTACAAAGTATCTGGAAACATAAGGATGCACCCTCTTTTAATTGAAGTCGGTAAATTGTAATTAATGGTAATGTGAGCGACCACCCACCCCCAACAAAATTGAAAATGAATAATGTTTTCTAATTCAGTGTATCTGGAAATATAAGGATGCATCCTCACTTAAATGAAATTAGTAATATTTTAATTAATGGTAATGTGAGCGACCCCTCCTTTCACCGAAATCGAAAATTGATAATATTTTCAAATCCGACGTATCTGCAAACATAAGGATGCACACTCAATTAAATGAAATCGTTTAATTTTAAATTAATGTTAATGTGAGCGACCCCCTCACCACCAAAGTTTAAAATTGATAATATCTTCAAACTTTACATACCTGGAAATATAAGGATGCATCCTCACTTAAATGAAATCGGTAAATTTTATATTAATGGTAACGTGAGCGACCCCCCCCCCAACCAAAATTTAAAATTGATAATATTTTCAAATTCGACGTAGCTGAACACATAGG
Source organism: Aelia acuminata (assembly GCA_911387785.2). Lineage (NCBI taxonomy): Eukaryota > Metazoa > Arthropoda > Insecta > Hemiptera > Pentatomidae > Aelia > Aelia acuminata. The sequence goes on from OU426985.1 coordinate 10,739,477, forward strand.
GATGCACACTCATTTAAATGAAATCGGTTAATTTTAAATTAATGTTAATGTGTGCGACCCCCTCACCACCAAATTTTAAAATTGATAATTTTTTCAAACTCTACATACCTGGTAACATAAGGATGCATCCTCACTTAAATGAATTCGGTAAATTTTTATATAAATGGTAACCAGAGCGACTCCCCCCCCCAAAGAATTTATAAAATTGATAAGTCGGTAAATTGTAATTAATGGTAATGTGAGTCACCACCCACCCCATCAGCGAAATTGAAAATTTGTAATATTACAAAGTATCTGGAAACATAAGGATGCACCCTCTTTTAATTGAAATAGGTACAATTTAAATTGATGGTAATGTGGGCTACCGCCACACCAAAATTGAAAATAAATAATATTTTCGAATTCAATGTATCTGGAAACATAAGGATCCACCCTCATTTCAATGAAATCGGTAAATTTTAAAGAAATAGTAATGTGAGCGACCACCCCCAACCAAAATTAAAAATTGATAATATTTTCAAATTCTACATACCTGGAAACATAAGGATGCACACTCAATTAAATGAAATCGTTTAATTTTAAATTAATGTTAATGTGAGCGACCCCCTCACCACCAAAGTTTAAAATTGATAATATCTTCAAACTTTACATACCTGGAAATATAAGGATGCATCCTCACTTAAATGAAATCGGTAAATTTTATATTAATGGTAACGTGAGCGACCCACCCCACCAAATTTATAAACTGATAAGATTTTCAAATTAGACATACCTGGAAACATAAGGATCCACCCTCATTCCAATAAAATCAGTAAATTTTAAATTGATGGAAATGTGAGGGACCCCCCCCAAATTTTAAAATTGATAATATTTTTAAATTAGACGTACCTGGAAACATAAGGATGCACCCTCATTTTAATGAAATCGGTAAATTTTAAATAAATGGTAATGTGAGCGACCCCCCCCACCTAAATATAAAATGAATAATGTTTGTAAATAGAATGTATCTGGAAACATAAGGATGCACCCTCTATTCAATGAAATCGATAAGTTTTAGATTGATGGCAATGTGAGCGCCCCCCCCCCAAATTTTAAAATTGATAATATTTTCAAATTTGACGTACCTGGAAACATAAGGGTGCACCCTCATTTCAATGAAATCGGTAAGTTTTAGATTGAGGGCAATGTGAGCGACCCCCCCCCCCCCAAATTTTAAAAATTGATAATATTTTCAAATTCGTCGTACCTGGAAACATAAGGGTGCACCCTCATTTCAATGAAATCGGTAAATTTTAAATAAACAGTAATGTGAGCGCCAACCCCCCCACCAAAATATAAAATGAATAATGTTTTTGAATACAATGTATCTGGAAACATAAGGATGCACACTCAATTAAATGAAATCGGTTAATTTTAAATTAATGTTAATGTGAGCGACCCCCTCACCACCAAAGTTTAAAATTGATAATATTTTCAAACTTTACATACCTGGAAACATAAGGATGCATCCTCACTTAAATGAAATCGGTAAATTTTATATTAATGGTAACGTGAGCGCCCCCCCCCCCCCACACCAAATTTCTAAACTGATAAGATTTTCAAATTAGACATACCTGGAAACATAAGGATCCACCCTCATTCCAATAAAATCAGTAAATTTTAAATTGATGGAAATGTGAGCAACCCCCCCCCCCCCCACCAAAATATAAAATGATTAATGTTTTTGAATACAATGTATCTGGAAACATATGGATGCACCCTCATTTTAATAAAATCGGTAAATTTTAAATAAATGGTAATGTGAGCGACCCCCCCCACCTAAATATAAAATGAATAAAGTTTGTAAATAGAATGTATCTGGAAACATAAGGATGCACCCTCTATTCAATGAAATCGATAAGTTTTAGATTGATGGCAATGTTAGCGACCCCCCCCCCCCAAATTTTAAAATTGATAATATTTTCATATTTGACGTACCTGGAAACATAAGGGTGCACCCTCATTTCAATGAAATCGGTAAGTTTTAGATTGAGGGCAATGTGAGCGACCCCCCCCCTCCAAAATTTTAAAATTGATAATATTTTTAATTTCGACGTACCTGGAAACATAAGGGTGCACCCTCATTTTAATGAAATTGGTAATTTTTAGATTGATGGCAATGTGAGGGACAACCCCCTAAATTTTAAAATTGATAATATTATTAAATTCGACGTTCCTGGAAACATAAGGATCCACCCTTATTTCAATGAAATCGGTAAATTTTAAATAAACGGTAATGTGAGCGCCTCCCCCACCAAAATATAAAATGAATAATGTTTTTGAATACAATGTATCTGGAAACATAAGGATGCACCCACATTTCAATGAAATTGGTAATTTTTAGATTGATGGCAATGTGAGGGACCCCACCCCCAAATTTTAAAATTGATAATATTTTCAAATTAGACGTACCTGGAAACATAAGGATCCACCCTCATTCCAATAAAATCAGTAAATATTAAATTGATGGAAATGTGAGCGACCCCCCCCCCCCCCCACCAAAATATAAAATGAATAATATTTTTGAATACAATGTATCTGGTAACATAAGGATGCACCCTCATTTCAATGAAATAAGTAAGTTTTAGATTGATAGCAATGTGAGCGACGCCCCCCCCCCCCCAAATTTTAAAATTGATAAGATTTTCAAATTCGACCTACCTAGAAACATAAGGATGCAACCTTATTTAAATGAAATCGGTAAAATTTAAATTAACGATAATGTGGGCGACCCCCCACCCCCAACAAAATTTAAAATGAATAATGTTTTCTAATTAAGTGTATCAGGAAATATAAGGATGCATAATAACTTAAATGAAATCGATAATTTCTAAATAGTGGTAATGTGAGCGACCCCCCCCCCATCAGCGAAATTGAAAATTTGTAATATTACAAAGTATCTGGAAACATAAGGATGCACCCTCTTTTAATTGAAGTCGGTAAATTGTAATTAATGGTAATGTGAGCGACCACCCACCCCCAACAAAATTGAAAATGAATAATGTTTTCTAATTCAGTGTATCTGGAAATATAAGGATGCATCCTCACTTAAATGAAATTGGTAATATTTCAAATGATGGTAATGTGAGCAACCCCTCCTTTCACCGAAATTGAAAATTGATAATATTTTCAAATTCGACGTATCTGCAAACATAAGGATGCACACTCAATTAAATGAAATCGTTTAATTTTAAATTAATGTTAATGTGAGCGACCCCCTCACCACCAAAGTTTAAAATTGATAATATCTTCAAACTTTACATACCTGGAAATATAAGGATGCATCCTCACTTAAATGAAATCGGTAAATTTTATATTAATGGTAACGTGAGCGACCCCCCCCAACCAAAATTTAAAATTGATAATATTTTCAAATTCGACGTAGCTGAACACATAGGGATGCACACTCATTTAAATGAAATCGGTTAATTTTAAATTAATGTTAATGTGTGCGACCCCCTCACCACCAAATTTTAAAATTGATAATATTTTCAAACTCTACATACCTGGTAACATAAGGATGCATCCTCACTTAAATGAATTCGGTAAATTTTTATATAAATGGTAACCAGAGCGACTCCCCCCCCCCCACAGAATTTATAAAATTGATAAGATTTTCAAATTAGACGTACCTGGAAACATAAGGATTCACCCTCATTCCAATAAAATCAGTAAATTATAAATTGATGAAAATGTGAGCAACCCCCCCCCCCCCACCTAAATATAAAATGAATAATGTTTGTAAATAGAATGTATCTGGAAACATAAGGATGCACCCTCTATTCAATGAAATCGATAAGTTTTAGATTGATGGCAATGTGAGCGACACCTCCCCAAATTTTAAAATTGATAAGATGTTCGAATTTGACGTACCTGGAAACATAAGGGTGCACCCTCATTTCAATGAAATCGGTAAGTTTTAGATTGAGGGCAATGTGAGCGACCCCCCCCCAAATATAAAAAATGGATAATATTTTCAAATTCGACGTACCTGGAAACATAAGGGTGCACCCTAATTTCAATGAAATTGGTATGTTTTAGATTGATGGCAATGTGAGGGACCACCCCCCCAAATTTTAAAATTGATAATATTTTTAAATTCGACGTTTCTGGAAACATAAGGACCCACCCTCATTTCAATGAAATCGGTAAATTTTAAATAAACAGTAATGTGAGCGCCTCCCCCACCAAAATATAAAATGAATAATGTTTTTGAATACAATGTATCTGGAAACATAAGGATGCACCCTCATTTCAATGAAATCGGTAAGTTTTTGATTGATGGAAATGTGACCGACATCCCCCCACAAAAAGTTAAAAATTAATATGATTTTAAAATTCGATGTACCTGGAAACATAAGGATCCACCCTCATTTTAATGAAATCGGTAAATTTTAAATAAATGGTAATGTGAGCAACCCCCCCCCCACCAAAATATAAAATGAATAATGTTTTTGAATTCAATGTATCTGGAAAATAAGGATGCACCCTCATTTCAATAAAAACCGGTAAGTTTTAGATTGATGGCAATGTAAGCGACGCCCCCCCCCCCCCAAATTTTAAAATTAATAAGATTTTTAAATTCGACCTACCTAGAAACATAAGGCTGCACCCTCATTTGAATGAAATCGGTAAATTTCAAATTGATAGCAATGTGAGCGACCCCCCCCCCCAAATTTTAAAATTGATATTTTCAAATTTGACGTACCAGGAAAAATGAGGATGCACCCTCATTTAAATGAAATCGGTAAGTTTTAAATTGAGGGCAATGTGAGCGACCCCCCCCCCAAATTTTAAAATTGATAATATTTTCAAATTCGACCTACCTGGAAACATAAGGGTGCATCCTCATTCCAATGAAATTGGTAAGTTTTAGATTGATGGCATTGTGAGGGACCCCCCCCTAATTTTAAAATTGATAATATTTTTAAATTAGACGTATCTGGAAACATAAGGGTGCATCCTCATTCCAATGAAATTGGTAAGTTTTAGATTGATGGCATTGTGAGGGACCCCCCCCTAATTTTAAAATTGATAATATTTTTAAATTAGACGTATCTGGAAACATAAGGGTGCACCCTCATTCCAATAAAATCAGTAAATTTTAAATTGATGGGATTGTAAGCGACCCCCCCCCCACCAAAATATAAAATGAATAATGTTTTTGAATACAATGTATCTGGAAAATAAGGATGCACCCTCATTTCAATAAAATCGGTAAGTTTTAGATTGATGGCAATGTGAGCGACGCCCCCCCCCAAATTTTAAAATTAATAAGATTTTCAAATTCGACCTACCTAGAAACATAAGGATGCACCCTCATTTAAATGAAATAGCTAAATTTCAAATTGATGGAAATGTAAGCGACCCCCCCCCACAAAAATAGAAAATGAATAATGTTTTTGAATAAAATGTATCTGGAAACATAAGGATGCACCCTCATTTCAATGAAATCGGTAAGTTTTAGATTGATGACAATTTAGATTGATAGCAATGTGAGCGACGCCCCCCCCCCCAAATTTTAAAATTGATAAGATTTTCAAATTCGACCTACCAAGAAACATAAGGATGCACCCTCATTTAAATGAAATCGGTAAAATTTTAATTAACGATAATGTGGGCGAACCCCCAGCCCCAACAAAATTTAAAATGAATAATGTTTTCTAATTAAGTGAATCAGGAAATATAAGGATGCATAATAACTTAAATGAAATCGATAATTTCTAAATAGTGGTAATGAGAGCCCCCCCATCAGCGAAATTGAAAATTTGTAATATTACAAAATATCTGGAAACATAAGGATGCACCCTCTTTTAATTGAAGTCGGTAAATTGTAATTAATGGTAATGTGAGCAACCACCCCCAACCAGAATTTAAAATTGATAATATTTTCAAATTCTACATACCTGGAAACATAAAGAAGCATCCTCATTTGAATGAAATCAGTAAATTTTATATTGATGGCAATGTGAGCTACCCCCCCCCCCCCCCACCAAAACTTTAAAATTGATAATATTTTCAAATTCGACGTAGCTGAACACATAGGGATGCACACTCATTTAAATGAAATCGGTTAATTTTAAATTAATGTTAATGTGTGCGACCCCCTCACCACCAAATTTTAAAATTGATAATATTTTCAAACTCTACATACCTGGTAACATAAGGATGCATCCTCACTTAAATGAATTCGGTAAATTTTTATATAAATGGTAACCAGAGCGACTCCCCCCCCCCACAGAATTTATAAAATTGATAAGATTTTCAAATTAGACGTACCTGGAAACATAAGGATTCACCCTCATTCCAATAAAATCAGTAAATTATAAATTGATGAAAATGTGAGCAACCCCCCCCCCACCTAAATATAAAATGAATAATGTTTGTAAATAGAATGTGTCTGGAAACATAAGGATGCACCCTCTATTCAATGAAATCGATAAGTTTTAGATTGATGGCAATGTGAGCGACACCTCCCCAAATTTTAAAATTGATAAGATGTTCGAATTTGACGTACCTGGAAACATAAGGGTGCACCCTCATTTCAATGAAATCGGTAAGTTTTAGATTGAGGGCAATGTGAGCGACCCCCCCCCCAAATATAAAAAATGGATAATATTTTCAAATTCGACGTACCTGGAAACATAAGGGTGCACCCTAATTTCAATGAAATTGGTATGTTTTAGATTGATGGCAATGTGAGGGACCACCCCCCCAAATTTTAAAATTGATAATATTTTTAAATTCGACGTTTCTGGAAACATAAGGACCCACCCTCATTTCAATGAAATCGGTAAATTTTAAATAAACAGTAATGTGAGCGCCTCCCCCACCAAAATATAAAATGAATAATGTTTTTGAATACAATGTATCTGGAAACATAAGGATGCATCCTCATTTCAATGAAATTGGTAAGTTTTAGATTAATGGCAATGTGAGGGTCTCCCCCAAATTTTAAAATTGATAATATTTTCAAATTAGACGTACCTGGAAACATAAGGATCCACTCTCATTCCAATATAATCAGTAAATATTAAATTGATGGAAATGTGAGCGACCCCCCCCCCCCACCAAATTTATAAACTGATAATATTTCAAATTCGATGTACCTGGAAACATAAGGGTGCACCCTCATTTCAATGAAATTGGTTAGTTTTAGATTGATGGCAATGTGAGGGACAACCCTCTAAATTTTAAAATTGATAATATTTTTAAATTCGACGTTTCTGGAAACATAAGGATCCACCCTTATTTAAATGAAATCGGTAAAATTTAAATTAACGATAATGTGGGCGACCCCCCACCCCCAACAAAATTTAAAATGAATAATGTTTTCTAATTAAGTGTATCAGGAAATATAAGGATGCATAATAACTTAAATGAAATCGATAATTTCTAAATAGTGGTAATGTGAGCGACCCCCCTCCCCCATCAGCGAAATTGAAAATTTGTAATATTACAAAGTATCTGGAAACATAAGGATGCACCCTCTTTTAATTGAAGTCGGTAAATTGTAATTTATGGTAATGTGAGCGACCACCCACCCCCAACAAAATTGAAAATGAATAATGTTTTCTAATTCAGTGTATCTGAAAATATAAGGATGCATCCTCACTTAAATGAAATTGGTAATATTTCAATTAATGGTAATGTGAGCAACCCCTCCTTTCACCGAAATTGAAAATTGATAATATTTTTAAATTCGACGTATCTGGAAACATAAGGATGCACCCTCATTTTAAGGAAATAGGTACATTTTAAATTGATGGTAATGTGAGCTACCGCCACAACAAAATTCAAAATAAATAATATTTTCGAATTCAATGTATCTGGAAACATAAGGATGCATCCTCACTTAAATGAAATCGGTAAATATTAAATTAATGGTAATATGAGCAACCGGTTCCCCCACCAAAATTTAAAATCGATAATATGATCAAATTCGACGTACCTGGAAACATAAGGGTGCACCCTCATTTCAGTGAAATCGGTAATTTTTAAATTAACCATAATGTGGGCAACCCTCAGCCCCCAACAAAATTGAAAATGAATAATGTTTTCTAATTCAGTGTATCAGGAAATATAAGGATGCATAATAACTTAAATGAAATCGATAATTTCCAAATAGTTGTAATGTGAGCGACCCCCTTCCATCAGCGAAATTGAAAATTTGTAATATAACAATGTATCTGGAAACATAAGGTTTTAGATTGATAGCAATGTGAGCGACGCCCCCCCCCAAATTTTAAAATTTATAAGATTTTCAAATTCGACCTACCTAGAAACATAAGGATGCACCCTCATTTAATTGAAGTCGGTAAATTGTAATTAATGGTAATGTGAGCGACCACCCACCCCCAACAAAATTGAAAATGAATAATGTTTTCTAATTCAGTGTATCTGGAAATATAAGGATGCATCCTAACTTAAATGAAATCGATAATTTCTAAATAGTGGTAATTTGAGCAACCCCCTCCTATCACCGAAATTGAAAATTTGTAATATTACAAAGTATCTGGAAACATAAGGATGCACCCTCATTTAATTGAAGTCGGTAAATTGTAATTAATGGTAATGTGAGCAACCACCCCCAACCAAAATTTAAAATTGATAATATTTTCAAATTCTACATACCTGGAAACATAAGGATGCACCCTCATTTCAATTAAATCAGTAAATTTTAAATTAACGGGAATGTGAGCGACCCCCCCCCCACAAAAATTTTAAAATTGATAATATTTTCAAATTCGACGTACCTGGAAACATAAGGATCCACCCTCATTTCAATGAAATCGGTAAATTTTAAATAAATGGTAATGTGAGTGCCCCCCCCCCCACCAAAATATAAAATGAATAATGTTTTTGAATACAATGTATCTGGAAACATAAGGATGCACCCTCATTTCAATGAAATTGGTAAGTTTTAGATTGATGGCAATGTGAGGGACTCCCCCCCAAATTTTAAAATTGATAATATTTTTAAATTAGACGTACCTGGAAACATAAGGGTGTACCCTCATTCCAATAAAATCAGTAAATTTTAAATTGATGGGAATGTGAGCGACCCCCCCCCTCCACCAAAATATAAAATGAATAATATTTTTGAATACAATGTATCTGGAAACATAAGGATGCACCCTCATTTCAATGAAATCGGTAAGTTTTAGATTGATAGCAATGTGAGCGACGCCCCCCCCCCCAATTTTAAAATTGATAAGATTTTCAAATTCGACCTACCTAGAAACATAAGGATGCACCCTCATTTAAATGAAATCGGTAAAATTTAAATTAACGATAATGTGGGCGACCCCCCACCCCTAACAAAATTGAAAATGAATAATGTTTTCTAATTCAGTGCATCAGGAAATATAAGGATGCATAATAACTTAAATGAAATCGATAATTTCTAAATATTGGTAATGTGACTAACCCCCTCCCATCACCGAAATTGAAAATTTGTAACATTACAAAGTATCTGGAAACATAAGGAAGCACCCTCATCTAATTGAAGTCGGTAAATTGTAATTAATGGTAATGTGAGCGACCACCCACCCCCAACAAATTTGAAAATGAATAATGTTTTCTAATTCAGTGTATCTGGAAATATAAGGATGCATCCTCACTTAAATGAAATTGGTACATTTTAAATTGATGGTAATGTGGGCTACCGCCACAACAAAATTGAAAATGAATAATATTTCCGAATTCAATGTATCTGGAAACATAAGGATGCATCCTCACTTAAATGAAATCGGTAAATATTAAATTAATGGTAATGTGAGCGCCCCCCATCACCAAAATATAAAATGAATAATGTTTTTGAATACAATGTATCTGGAAACATAAGGATGCACCCTCATTTCAATTAAATCAGTAAATTTTAAATTAACGGGAATGTGAGCGACCCCCCCCCCCCCACAAAAATTTTAAAATTAATATGATTTTCAAATTCGACGTACCTGGAAACATAAGGATCCACCCTCATTTCAATGAAATCGGTAAATTTTAAATAAATGGTAATGTGAGTTCCCCCCCCCCCCCACCAAAATATAAAATGAATAATGTTTTTGAATACAATGTATCTGGAAACATAAGGATGCTCCCTCATTTCAATGAAATTGGTAAGTTTTAGATTGATGGCAATGTGAGGGACTCCCCCCCAAATTTTAAAATTGATAATATTTTTAAATTAGACGTACCTGGAAACATAAGGGTGCACCCTCATTCCAATAAAATCAGTAAATTTTAAATTGATGGGAATGTGAGCGACCCCCCCTCCACCAAAATATAAAATGAATAATATTTTTGAATACAATGTATCTGGAAACATAAGGATGCACCCTCATTTCAATGAAATCGGTATGTTTTAGATTGATAGCAATGTGAGCGACGCCCCCCCCCCCAATTTTAAAATTGATAAGATTTTCAAATTCGACCTACCTAGAAACATAAGGATGCACCCTCATTTAAATGAAATCGGTAAAATTTAAATAACCGATAATGTGGGCGACCCCCCACCCCTAACAAAATTGAAAATGAATAATGTTTTCTAATTCAGTGCATCAGGAAATATAAGGATGCATAATAACTTAAATGAAATCGATAATTTCTAAATATTGGTAATGTGACCAACCCCCTCCCATCACCGAAATTGAAAATTTGTAACATTACAAAGTATCTGGAAACATAAGGATGCACCCTCATCTAATTGAAGTCGGTAAATTGTAATTAATGGTAATGTGAGCGACCACCCACCCCCAACAAATTTGAAAATGAATAATGTTTTCTAATTCAGTGTATCTGGAAATATAAGGATGCATCCTCACTTAAATGAAATTGGTAATATTTCAATTGATGGTAATGTGAGGGACCCCTCCTTTCACCGAAATTTAAAATTGATAATATTTTCAAATTCGACGTATCTGGAAACATAAGGATGCACCCTCATTTTAATGAAATAGGTACATTTTAAATTGATGGTAATGTGGGCTACCGCCACAACAAAATTGAAAATGAATATTTTCGAATTCAATGTATCTGTAAACATAAGGATGCATCCTCACTTAAATGAAATCGGTAAATATTAAATAAATGGTAATATGAGCAACCGGTTCCCCCACCAAAATTTAAAATTGATAATATTTTCAAATTCGACGTACCTGGAAACATAAGGGTGCACCCTCATTTCAATGAAATCGGTAAAATTTAAATTAACGATAATGTGGGCGACCCCCCACCCCCAACAAAATTGAAAATGAATAATGTTTTCTAATTCAGTGCATCAGGTAATATAAGGATGCATAATAACTTAAATGAAATCGATAATTTCTAAATAGTTGTAATGTGAGCGACCCCCCCCCCCCCCCCATCAGCGAAATTGAAAATTTGTATTATAACAATGTATCTGGAATCATAAGGATGCACCCTCATTTAATTGAAGTCGGTAAATTGTAATTAATGGTAATGTGAGCGACCACCCACCCCCAACAAAATTGAAAATGAATAATGTTATCTAATTCAGTGTATCTGGAAATATAAGGATGCACCCTCTTTTAATTGAAGTCGGTAAATTGTAATTAATGGTAATGTGAGTGACCACCCACCCCCAACAAATGTGAAAATGAATAATGTTTTCTAATTCAGTGTATCTGGAAATATAAGGATGCATCCTCACTTAAATGAAATTGGTAATATTTCAATTAATGGTAATGTGAGCGACCCCTCCTTTCACCGAAATTGAAAATTGATAATATTTTCAAATTCGACGTATCTGGAAACATAGGGATTCACCCTCATTTTAATGAAATAGGTACATTTTAAATTGATGGTAATGTGGGCTACTGCCACAACAAAATTGAAAATGAATATTTTCGAATTCAATTTATCTGGAAACATAAGGATGCATCCTCACTTAAATGAAATCGGTAAATATTAAATTAATGGTAATATGAGCAACCGGTTCCCCCACCAAAATTTAAAATTGATAATATTTTCAAATTCGACAAACCTGGAAACATAAGGGTGCACCCTCATTTCAATGAAATCGGTAAATTTTAAATTAACGATAATGTGGGCGACCCCCCACCCCCAACAAAATTGAAAATGAATAATGTTTTCTAATTCAGTGTATCAGGAAATATAAGGATGCATAGTAACTTAAATGAAATCGAAAATTTCTAAATAGTTGTAATGTGATCGACCCCCCCCCCCCCATCAGCGAAATTGAAAATTTGTAATATAACAATGTATCTGGAAACATAAGGATGCACCCTCATTTAATTGAAGTCGGTAAATTGTAATTAATGGTAATGTGAGCAACCACCCACCCCCAACAAAATTGAAAATGAATAATGTTTTCTAATTCAGTGTATCTGGAAATATAAGGATGCATCCTAACTTAAATGAAATCGATAATTTCTAAATAGTGGTAATTTGAGCAACCCCCTCCTATCACCGAAATTGAAAATTTGTAATATTACAAAGTATCTGGAAACATAAGGATGCACCCTCATTTAATTGAAGTCGGTAAATTGTAATTAATGGTAATGTGAGCGACCACCCCCAACCAAAATTTAAAATTGATAATATTTTCAAATTCTACATACCTGGAAACATAAGGAAGCATCCTCATTTGAATGAAATCAGTAAATTTTATATTGATGGCAATGTGAGCGACCCCCCCAACCAAAAATTTTAAATTAATAATATTTTTAAATAAGACGTACCTGGAAACATAAGGATCCACCCTCATTCCAATAAAATCAGTAAATTTTAAATTGATGGGAATGTGAGCGACCCCCCTCCCCCAACAAAATATAAAATGAATAATGTTTTTGAATACAATGTATCTGGAAAATAAAGATGCACCCTCATTTCAATGAAATAGGTACATTTAAATTTATGGTAATGTGGGCTACCGCCACAACAAAATTGAAAATGAATAATATTTTCGAATTCAATGTATCTGGAAACATAAGGATGCATCCTCACTTAAATGAAATCAGTAAATATTAAATTAATGGTAATATGAGCAACCGGTTCCCCCACCAAAATTTAAAATTGATAATATTTTCAAACTCTACATACCTGGTAACATAAGGATGCATCCTCACTTAAATGAAATCGGTAAATTTTATATTATTGGTAACCAGAGCGACTCCCCCCCCCTACCAAATTAATAAAATTGATAAGATTTTCAAATTAGACGTACCTGGAAACTTAAGGATCCACCCTCATTCCTATAAAATCAGTAAATTTTTAATTGATGGGAATGTGAGCGACCCCCCCCCACCAAAATATAAAATGAATAATGTTTTTGAATACAAGGTATCTGGAAAATAAGGATGCACCCTCATTTCAATGAAATCGGTAAGTTTTAGATTGATGGCAATGTGAGCGACGCCCCCCCCCAAATTTTAAAATTGATAAGATTTTCAAATTCGACCTACCTACAAACATAAGGATGCACACTCATTTAAATGAAATCGGTAAATTTCAAATTGGTGGAATGTGAGCGACCCCCCACACAAACAAAATTTAAAATGAATAATGTTTTCTAATTAAGTGTATCAGGAAATATAAGGATGCATAATAACTTAGATGCAATCGATAATTTCTAAATAGTGGTAATGTGAGCGACCCCCCCGCATCAGCGAAATTGAAAATTTGCAATATTACAAAGTATCTGGAAACATAAGGATGCACCCTCTTTTAATTGAAGTCGGTAAAGTGTAATTAATGGTAATGTGAGCGACCACCCACCCCCAACAAAATTAAAAATGAATAATGTTTTCTGATTCAGTTTATCTGGAAATATAAGGATGCATCCTAACTTAAATGAAATCGATAATTTCTAAATAGTGGTAATGTGAACAACCCCCTCCCATCACCGAAATTGAAAATTAGTAATATTTTCAAATTCGACGTATCTGGAAACATAAGGATGCACCCTCATTTTAATGAAATAGGTACATTTTAAATTGATGGTAATGTGGGCTACCGCCACACCAAAATTGAAAATAAATAATATTTTCGAATTCAATGTATCTGGAAACATAAGGATCCACCCTCATTTCAATGAAATCGGTAAATTTTAAAGAAATAGTAATGTGAGCGACCACTCCCTACCAAAATTAAAAATTGATAATATTTTCAAATTCTACATACCTGGAAACATAAGGATGCACACTCAATTAAATGAAATCGGTAAATTTTATATGAATGGTAACGTGAGCGACCCCCCCCCCAACCAAAATTTAAAATTGATAATATTTTCAAATTCGACGTAGCTGAACACACAGGGATGCACACTCATTTAAATGAAATCGGTTAATTTTAAATTAATGTTAATGTGTGCGACCCCCTCACCACCAGATATTAAAATTGATAATTTTTTCAAACTCTACATACCTGGTAACATAAGGATGCATCCTCACTTAAATGAATTCGGTAAATTTTTATATAAATGGTAACCAGAGCGACTCCCCCCCCCCCAAAGAATTTATAAAATTGATAAGTCGGTAAATTGTAATTAATGGTAATGTGAGTGACCACCCACCCCCAACAAATTTGAAAATGAATAATGTTTTCTAATTCAGTGTATCTGGAAATATAAGGATGCATCCTCACTTAAATGAAATTGGTAATATTTAATTAATGGTAATGTGAGCGACCCCTCCTTTCACCGAAATTGAAAATTGATAATATTTTCAAATTCGACGTATCTGGAAACATAGGGATGCACCCTCATTTTAATGAAATAGGTACATTTTAAATTGATGGTAATGTGGGCTACTGCCACAACAAAATTGAAAATGAATATTTTCGAATTCAATGTATCTGGAAACATAAGGATGCATCCTCACTTAAATGAAATCGGTAAATATTAAATTAACGGGAATGTGAGCGACCCCCCCCCCCCCCCACAAAAATTTTAAAATTAATATGATTTTCAAATTCGACGTACCTGGAAACATAAGGGTGCACCCTCATTTCAATGAAATCGGTAAATTTTAAATTAACGATAATGTGGGCGACCCCCCACCCCCAACAAAATTGAAAATGAATAATGTTTTCTAATTCACTGTATCAGGAAATATAAGGATGCATAATAACTTAAATGAAATCGAAAATTTCTAAATAGTTGTAATGTGATCGATCCCCCCCCCCCCATCAGCGAAAATGAAAATTTGTAATATAACAATGTATCTGGAAACATAAGGATGCACCCTCATTTAATTGAAGTCGGTAAATTGTAATTAATGGTAATGTGAACGACCACCAACCCCCAACAAAATTGAAAATGAATAATGTTTTCTAATTCAGTGTATCTGGAAATATAAGGATGCATCCTAACTTAAATGAAATCGATAATTTCTAAATAGTGGTAATTTGAGCAACCCCCTCCTATCACCGAAATTGAAAATTTGTAATATTACAAAGTATCTGGAAACATAAGGATGCACCCTCATTTAATTGAAGTCGGTAAATTGTAATTAATGGTAATGTGAGCGACCACCCCCAACCAAAATTTATAATTGATAATATTTTCAAATTCTACATACCTGGAAACATAAGGAAGCATCCTCATTTGAATGAAATCAGTAAATTTTATATTGATGGCAATGTGAGCGACCCCCCCCCCACCAAAATTTTTAAATTAATAATATTTTTAAATAAGACATACCTGGAAACATAAGGATCCACCCTCATTCCAATAAAATCAGTAAATTTTAAATTGATGGGAATGTGAGCGACCCCCCCCCCCCAACAAAATATAAAATGAATAATGTTTTTGAATACAATGTATCTGGAAAATAAGGATGCACCTTTATTTCAATGAAATAGGTACATTTTAAATTTATGGTAATGTGGGCTACCGCCACAACAAAATTGAAAATGAATAATATTTTCGAATTCAATGTATCTGGAAACATAAGGATGCATCCTCACTTAAATGAAATCGGTAAATATTAAATTAATGGTAATATGAGCAACCGGTTCCCCCACCAAAATTTAAAATTGATAATATTTTCAAACTCTACATACCTGGTAACATAAGGATGCATCCTCACTTAAATGAAATCGGTAAATTTTATATTAATGGTAAACAGAGGGACTCCCCCCCCCCCTACCAAATTCATAAATTGATAAGATTTTCAAATTAGACGTACCTGGAAACATAAGGATCCACCCTCATTCCAATTAAATCAGTAAATTTTTAATTGATGGCAATGTGAGGGACCCCCCCCCAAATTTTAAAATTGATAATATTTTTAAATTAGACGTACCTGGAAACATAAGGGTGCACCCTCATTCTAATAAAATCAGTAAATTTTTAATTGATGGGAATGTGAGCGACCCCCCCCCACCAAAATGTAAAATGAATAATGTTTTTGAATACAAGGTATCTGGAAAATAAGGATGCACCCTCATTTCAATGAAATCGGTAAGTTTTAGATTGATGGCAATGTGAGCGACGCCCCCCCCCCCAAATTTTAAAATTGATAAGATTTTCAAATTCGACCTACCTACAAACATAAGGATGCACCCTCATTTAAATGAAATCGGTAAATTTCAAATTGGTGGAATGTGAGCGACCCCCCACCCCAAACAAAATTTAAAATGAATAATGTTTTCTAATTAAGTGTATCAGGAAATATAAGGATGCATAATAACTTAGATGCAATCGATAATTTCTAAATAGTGGTAATGTGAGCGACCCCCCCGCATCAGCGAAATTGAAAATTTGTAATATTACAAAGTATCTGGAAACATAAGGATGCACCCTCTTTTAATTGAAGTCGGTAAAGTGTAATTAATGGTAATGTGAGCGACCACCCACCCCCAACAAAATTAAAAATGAATAATGTTTTCTGATTCAGTGTATCTGGAAATATAAGGATGCATTCTAACTTAAATGAAATCGATAATTTCTAAATAGTTGTAATGTGAACAACCCCCTCCCATCACCGAAATTGAAAATTAGTAATATTCTCAAATTCGACGTATCTGGAAACATAAGGATGCACCCTCATATTAATGAAATAGGTACAATTTAAATTGATGGTAATGTGGGCTACCGCCACACCAAAATTGAAAATAAATAATATTTTCGAATTCAATGTATCTGGAAACATAAGTATCCACCCTCATTTCAATGAAATCGGTAAATTTTAAAGAAATAGTAATGTGAGCGACCACCCCCAACCAAAATTAAAAATTGATAATATTTTCAAATTCTACATACCTGGAAACATAAGGATGCACACTCAATTAAATGAAATCGTTTAATTTTAAATTAATGTTAATGTGAGCGACCCCCTCACCACCAAAGTTTAAAATTGATAATATCTTCAAACTTTACATACCTGGAAATATAAGGATGCATCCTCACTTAAATGAAATCGGTAAATTTTATATTAATGGTAACGTGAGCGACCCCCCCCCCCCACCAAATTTATAAACTGATAAGATTTTCAAATTAGACATACATAGAAACATAAGGATCCACCCTCATTCCAATAAAATCAGTAAATTTTAAATTGATGGAAATGTGAGCAACCCCCCCCCCCCCCACCAAAATATAAAATGATTAATGTTTTTGAATATAATGTATTTGGAAACATATGGATGCACCCTCATTTTAATGAAATCGGTAAATTTTAAATAAATGGTAATGTGAGCGACCCCCCCCCACCTAAATATAAAATGAATAATGTTTGTAAATAGAATGTAACTGGAAACAAAAGGATGCACCCTCTATTCAATGAAATCGATAAGTTTTAGATTGATGGCAATGTGAGCGCCCCCCCCCCCAAATTTTACAATTGATAATATTTTCAAATTTGACGTACCTGGAAACATAAGGGTGCACCCTCATTTCAATGAAATCGGTAAGTTTTAGATTGAGGGCAATGTGAGCGACCCCCCCCCCCTCCAAAATTTAAAAATTGATAATATTTTCAAATTCGACGTACCTGGAAACATAAGGGTGCACCCTCATTTTAATGAAATTGGTAAGTTTTAGATTGATGGCAATGTGAGGGACCACCCCCTAAATTTTAAAATTGATAATATTTTTAAATTCGACGTTCCTGGAAACATAAGGATCCACCCTCATTTCAATGAAATCGGTAAATTTTAAATAAACGGTAATGTGAGCGCCTCCCCCACCAAAATATAAAATGAATAATGTTTTTGAATACAATGTATCTGGAAACATAAGGATGCACCCTCATTTCAATGAAATTGGTAAGTTTTAGATTGATGGCAATGTGAGGGGACCCCCCCCCAAATTTTAAAATTGATAATATTTTCAAATTAGACGTACCTGGAAACATAAGGATCCACCCTCATTCCAATAAAATTAGTAAATATTAAATTGATGGAAATGTGAGCGACCCCCCCCCCTACCAAAATATAAAATGAATAATATTTTTGAATACAATGTATCTGGTAACATAAGGATGCACCCTCATTTTAATGAAATCGGTAAGTTTTAGATTGATAGCAATGTGAGCGACGCCCCCCCCCCCCAAATTTTAAAATTGATAAGATTTTCAAATTCGACCTACCTAGAAACATAAGGATGCAACCTTATTTAAATGAAATCGGTAAAATTTAAATTAACGATAATGTGGGCGACCCCCCACCCCCAACAAAATTAAAAATGAATAATGTTTTCTAATTAAGTGTATCAGGAAATATAAGGATGCATAATAACTTAAATGAAATCGATAATTTCTAAATAGTGGTAATGTGAGCGACCCCCCCCCCCATCAGCGAAATTGAAAATTTGTAATATTACAAAGTATCTGGAAACATAAGGATGCACCCTCTTTTAATTGAAGTCGGTAAATTGTAATTAATGGTAATGTGAGCGACCACCCACCCCCAACAAAATTGAAAATGAATAATGTTTTCTAATTCAGTGTATCTGGAAATATAAGGATGCATCCTCACTTAAATGAAATTGGTAATATTTCAATTAATGGTAATGTGAGCAACCCCTCCTTTCACCGAAATTGAAAATTGATAATATTTTCAAATTCGACGTATCTGCAAACATAAGGATGCACACTCAATTAAATGAAATAGGTACATTTTAAATTGATGGTAATGTGGGCTACCGCCACACCAAAATTGAAAATAAATAATATTTTCGAATTCAATGTATCTGGAAACATAAGGATCCACCCTCATTTCAATGAAATCGGTAAATTTTAAAGAAATAGTAATGTGAGCGACCACTCCCAACCAAAATTAAAAATTGATAATATTTTCAAATTCTACATACCTGGAAACATAAGGATGCACACTCAATTAAATGAAATCGGTAAATTTTATATGAATGGTAACGTGAGCGACCCCCCCCCAACCAAAATTTAAAATTGATAATATTTTCAAATTCGACGTAGCTGAACACATAGGGATGCACACTCATTTAAATGAAATCGGTTAATTTTAAATTAATGTTAATGTGTGCGACCCCCTCACCACCAGATATTAAAATTGATAATTTTTTCAAACTCTACATACCTGGTAACATAAGGATGCATCCTCACTTAAATGAATTCGGTAAATTTTTATATAAATGGTAACCAGAGCGACTCCCCCCCCCCCCAAAGAATTTATAAAATTGATAAGTCGGTAAATTGTAATTAATGGTAATGTGAGTGACCACCCACCCCCAACAAATTTGAAAATGAATAATGTTTTCTAATTCAGTGTATCTGGAAATATAAGGATGCATCCTCACTTAAATGAAATCGGTAATATTTAATTAATGGTAATGTGAGCGACCCCTCCTTTCACCGAAATTTAAAATTGATAATATTTTCAAATTCGACGTATCTGGAAACATAGGGATGCACCCTCATTTTAATGAAATAGGTACATTTTAAATTGATGGTAATGTGGGCTACTGCCACAACAAAATTGAAAATGAATATTTTCGAATTCAATGTATCTGGAAACATAAGGATGCATCCTCACTTAAATGAAATCGGTAAATATTAAATTAATGGTAATATGAGCAACCGGTTCCCCCACCAAAATTTAAAATTGATAATATTTTCAAATTCGACGTACCTGGAAACATAAGGGTGCACCCTCATTTCAATGAAATCGGTAAATTTTAAATTAACGATAATGTGGGCGACCCCCCACCCCCAACAAAATTGAAAATGAATAATGTTTTCTAATTCACTGTATCAGGAAATATAAGGATGCATAATAACTTAAATGAAATCGAAAATTTCTAAATAGTTGTAATGTGATCGATCCCCCCCCCCCATCAGCGAAATTGAAAATTTGTAATATAACAATGTATCTGGAAACATAAGGATGCACCCTCATTTAATTGAAGTCGGTAAATTGTAATTAATGGTAATGTGAACGACCACCAACCCCCAACAAAATTGAAAATGAATAATGTTTTCTAATTCAGTGTATCTGGAAATATAAGGATGCATCCTAACTTAAATGAAATCGATAATTTCTAAATAGTGGTAATTTGAGCAACCCCCTCCTATCACCGAAATTGAAAATTTGTAATATTACAAAGTATCTGGAAACATAAGGATGCACCCTCATTTAATTGAAGTCGGTAAATTGTAATTAATGGTAATGTGAGCGACCACCCCCAACCAAAATTTATAATTGATAATATTTTCAAATTCTACATACCTGGAAACATAAGGAAGCATCCTCATTTGAATGAAATCAGTAAATTTTATATTGATGGCAATGTGAGCGACCCCCCCCCCCCACCAAAATTTTTAAATTAATAATATTTTTAAATAAGACATACCTGGAAACATAAGGATCCACCCTCATTCCAATAAAATCAGTAAATTTTAAATTGATGGGAATGTGAGCGACCCCCCCCCCCCCCAACAAAATATAAAATGAATAATGTTTTTGAATACAATGTATCTGGAAAATAAGGATGCACCTTTATTTCAATGAAATAGGTACATTTTAAATTTATGGTAATGTGGGCTACCGCCACAACAAAATTGAAAATGAATAATATTTTCGAATTCAATGTATCTGGAAACATAAGGATGCATCCTCACTTAAATGAAATCGGTAAATATTAAATTAATGGTAATATGAGCAACCGGTTCCCCCACCAAAATTTAAAATTGATAATATTTTCAAACTCTACATACCTGGTAACATAAGGATGCATCCTCACTTAAATGAAATCGGTAAATTTTATATTAATGGTAAACAGAGGGACTCCCCCCCCCCCTACCAAATTCATAAATTGATAAGATTTTCAAATTAGACGTACCTGGAAACATAAGGATCCTTCCTCATTCCAATTAAATCAGTAAATTTTTAATTGATGGCAATGTGAGGGACCCCCCCCCAAATTTTAAAATTGATAATATTTTTAAATTAGACGTACCTGGAAACATAAGGGTGCACCCTCATTCTAATAAAATCAGTAAATTTTTAATTGATGGGAATGTGAGCGACCCCCCCCCCACCAAAATGTAAAATGAATAATGTTTTTGAATACAAGGTATCTGGAAAATAAGGATGCACCCTCATTTCAATGAAATCGGTAAGTTTTAGATTGATGGCAATGTGAGCGACGCCCCCCCCCCCCCCAAATTTTAAAATTGATAAGATTTTCAAATTCGACCTACCTACAAACATAAGGATGCACCCTCATTTAAATGAAATCGGTAAATTTCAAATTGGTGGAATGTGAGCGACCCCCCACCCCAAACAAAATTTAAAATGAATAATGTTTTCTAATTAAGTGTATCAGGAAATATAAGGATGCATAATAACTTAGATGCAATCGATAATTTCTAAATAGTGGTAATGTGAGCGACCCCCCCGCATCAGCGAAATTGAAAATTTGTAATATTACAAAGTATCTGGAAACATAAGGATGCACCCTCTTTTAATTGAAGTCGGTAAAGTGTAATTAATGGTAATGTGAGCGACCACCCACCCCCAACAAAATTAAAAATGAATAATGTTTTCTGATTCAGTGTATCTGGAAATATAAGGATGCATTCTAACTTAAATGAAATCGATAATTTCTAAATAGTTGTAATGTGAACAACCCCCTCCCATCACCGAAATTGAAAATTAGTAATATTATCAAATTCGACGTATCTGGAAACATAAGGATGCACCCTCATATTAATGAAATAGGTACAATTTAAATTGATGGTAATGTGGGCTACCGCCACACCAAAATTGAAAAAAAATAATATTTTCGAATTCAATGTATCTGGAAACATAAGTATCCACCCTCATTTCAATGAAATCGGTAAATTTTAAAGAAATAGTAATGTGAGCGACCACCCCCAACCAAAATTAAAAATTGATAATATTTTCAAATTCTACATACCTGGAAACATAAGGATGCACACTCAATTAAATGAAATCGTTTAATTTTAAATTAATTTTAATGTGAGCGACCCCCTCACCACCAAAGTTTAAAATTGATAATATCTTCAAACTTTACATACCTGGAAATATAAGGATGCATCCTCACTTAAATGAAATCGGTAAATTTTATATTAATGGTAACGTGAGCGACCCCCCCCACCAAATTTATAAACTGATAAGATTTTCAAATTAGACATACATAGAAACATAAGGATCCACCCTCATTCCAATAAAATCAGTAAATTTTAAATTGATGGAAATGTGAGCAACCCCCCCCCCCACCAAAATATAAAATGATTAATGTTTTTGAATATAATGTATTTGGAAACATATGGATGCACCCTCATTTTAATGAAATCGGTAAATTTTATATAAATGGTAATGTGAGCGACCCCCCCCACCTAAATATAAAATGAATAATGTTTGTAAATAGAATGTAACTGGAAACATAAGGATGCACCCTCTATTCAATGAAATCGATAAGTTTTAGATTGATGGCAATGTGAGCGCCCCCCCCCAAATTTTACAATTGATAATATTTTCAAATTTGACGTACCTGGAAACATAAGGGTGCACCCTCATTTCAATGAAATCGGTAAGTTTTAGATTGAGGGCAATGTGAGCGACCCCCCCCTCCAAAATTTAAAAATTGATAATATTTTCAAATTCGACGTACCTGGAAACATAAGGGTGCACCCTCATTTTAATGAAATTGGTAAGTTTTAGATTGATGGCAATGTGAGGGACAACCCCCTAAATTTTAAAATTGATAATATTTTTAAATTCGACGTTCCTGGAAACATAAGGATCCACCCTCATTTCAATGAAATCGGTAAATTTTAAATAAACGGTAATGTGAGCGCCCCCCCCACCAAAATATAAAATGAATAATATTTTTGAATACAATGTATCTGGTAACATAAGGATGCACCCTCATTTCAATGCAATCGGTAAGTTTTAGATTGATAGCAATGTGAGCGACGCCCCCCCCCCCAAATTTTAAAATTGATAAGATTTTCAAATTCGACCTACCTAGAAACATAAGGATGCAACCTTATTTAAATGAAATCGGTAAAATTTAAATTAACGATAATGTGGGCGACCCCCCACCCCCAACAAAATTAAAAATGAATAATGTTTTCTAATTAAGTGTATCAGGAAATATAAGGATGCATAATAACTTAAATGAAATCGATAATTTCTAAATAGTGGTAATGTGAGCGACCCCCCCCCCCCCATCAGCGAAATTGAAAATTTGTAATATTACAAAGTATCTGGAAACATAAGGATGCACCCTCTTTTAATTGAAGTCGGTAAATTGTAATTAATGGTAATGTGAGCGACCACCCACCCCCAACAAAATTGAAAATGAATAATGTTTTCTAATTCAGTGTATCTGGAAATATAAGGATGCATCCTCACTTAAATGAAATTGGTAATATTTCAATTAATGGTAATGTGAGCAACCCCTCCTTTCACCGAAATTGAAAATTGATAATATTTTCAAATTCGACGTATCTGCAAACATAAGGATGCACACTCAATTAAATGAAATCGTTTAATTTTAAATTAATGTTAATGTGAGCGACCCCCTCACCACCAAAGTTTAAAATTGATAATATCTTCAAACTTTACATACCTGGAAATATAAGGATGCATCCTCACTTAAATGAAATCGGTATATTTTATATTAATGGTAACGTGAGCGACCCCCCCCAACCAAAATTTAAAATTGATAATATTTTCAAATTCGACGTAGCTGAACACATAGGGATGCACACTCATTTAAATGAAATCGGTTAATTTTAAATTAATGTTAATGTGTGCGACCCCCTCACCACCAAATTTTAAAATTGATAATATTTTCAAACTCTACATACCTGGTAACATAAGGATGCATCCTCACTTAAATGAATTCGGTAAATTTTTATATAAATGGTAACCAGAGCGACTCCCCCCCCCCCACAGAATTTATAAAATTGATAAGATTTTCAAATTAGACGTACCTGGAAACATAAGGATCCACCCTCATTCCAATAAAATCAGTAAATTTTAAATTGATGGGAATGTGAGCGACCCCCACCCAACAAAATATAAAATGAATAATGTTTTTGAATACAATGTATCTGGAAAATAAGGATGCACCCTTATTTCAATGAAATCGGTACATTTTAAATTGATGGTAATGTGGGCTACCGCCACAACAAAATTGAAAATGAATAATATTTTCGAATTCAATGTATCTGGAAACATAAGGATGCATCCTCACTTAAATGAAATCGGTAAATATTAAATTAATGGTAATGTGAGCGCCCCCCCCCCACCAAAATATAAAATGAATAATGTTTTTGAATACAATGTATCTGGAAACATAAGGATGCACCCTCATTTCAATGAAATTGGTAAGTTTTAGATTGATGACAATGTGAGGGACCCCCCCCCAAATTTAAAAATTGATAAGATTTTCAAATTAGACATACCTGGAAACATAAGGATCCACCCTCATTCCAATAAAATCAGTAAATTTTAAATTGATGGAAATGTGAGCACCCCCCCCCACCAAAATATAAAATGATTAATGTTTTTGAATACAATGTATCTGGAAACATATGGATGCACCCTCATTTTAATGAAATCAGTAAATTTTAAATAAATGGTAATGTGAGCGACCCCCCCCCCACCTAAATATAAAATGAATAATGTTTGTAAATAGAATGTATCTGGAAACATAAGGATGCACCCTCTATTCAATGAAATCGATAAGTTTTAGATTGATGGCAATGTGAGCGCCCCCCCCCCCCCCCCAAATTTTAAAATGGATAATATTTTCAAATTTGACGTACCTGGAAACATAAGGGTGCACCCTCATTTCAATGAAATCGGTAAGTTTTAGATTGAGGGCAATGTGAGCGACCCCCCCCCAAATATAAAAAATTGATAATATTTTCAAATTCGACGTACCTGGAAACATAAGGGTGCACCCTAATTTCAATGAAATTGGTATGTTTTAGATTGATGGCAATGTGAGGGACCACCCCCCAAATTTTAAAATTGATAATATTTTTAAATTCGACGTTCCTGGAAACATAAGGATCCACCCTCATTTCAATGAAATCGGTAAATTTTAAATAAACAGTAATGTGAGCGCCTCCCCCACCAAAATATAAAATGAATAATGTTTTTGAATACAATGTATCTGGAAACATAAGGATGCATCCTCATTTCAATGAAATTGGTAAGTTTTAGATTATTGGCAATGTGAGGGACCCCCCCAAATTTTAAAATTGATAATATTTTCAAATTAGACGTACCTGGAAACATAAGGATCCACGCTCATTCCAATATAATCAGTAAATATTAAATTGATGGAAATGTGAGCGACCCCCCCCCCCACCAAATTTATAAACTGATAATATTTTCAAATTCGATGTACCTGGAAACATAAGGGTGCACCCTCATTTCAATGAAATTGGTTAGTTTTAGATTGATGGCAATGTGAGGGACCCCCCCCCCCAAATTTTAAAATTGATAATATTTTCAAATTAGACGTACCTGGAAAAATATGGATCCACCCTCATTTCAATGCAATCGGTAAATTTTAAATAAATGTTAATGTGAGCGCCCCCCCCCCACCAAAATATAAATTGAATAATGTTTTTGAATACAATGTATCTGGAAACATAAGGATGCACCCTCATTTCAATGAAATTAGTAAGTTTTAGATTGATGGCAATGTGAGGGACCCCCCCAAATTTTAAAATTGATAATATTTTTAAATTAGACGTACCTGGAAACATAAGGGTGCACCCTCATTCCAATAAAATCAGTAAATTTTTAATTGATGGGTATGTGAGCGACCCCCCCCCCCACCAAAATATAAAATGAATAATGTTTTCTAATTCAGTGTATCAGGAAATATAAGGATGCATAATAACTTAAATGAAATCCATAATTTCTAATTAGTGGTAATGTGAGCGACCCCCCCCCCCCCCCCATCAGCGAAATCGAAAATTTGTAATATTACAAAGTATCTGGAAACATAAGGATGCACCCTCTTTTAATTGAAGTCGGTAAATTGTAATTAATGGTAATGTGAGCGACCACCCACCCCCAACAAAATTGAAAATGAATAATGTTTTCTAATTCAGTGTATCTGGAAATATAAGGATGCATCCTAAGTTAAATGAAATCGATAATTTCTAAATAGTGGTAATTTGAGCAACCCCCTCCTATCACCGATATTGAAAATTTGTAATATTACAAAGTATCTGGAAACATAAGGATGCACCCTCATTTAATTGAAGTCGGTAAATTGTAATTAATGGTAATTTGAGCAACCACCCCCAACCAAAATTTAAAATTGATAATATTTTCAAATTCTACATACCTGGAAACATAAGGAAGCATCCTCATTTGAATGAAATCAGTAAATTTTATATTGATGACAATGTGAGCGACCCCCCCCCCCCCACCAAAACTTTAAAATTGATAATATTTTCAAATTCGACGTAACTGAACACATAGGGATGCACACTCATTTAAATGAAATCGGTTAATTTTAAATTAATGTTAATGTGTGCGACCCCCTCACCACCAAATTTTAAAATTTATAATATTTTCAAACTGTACATACCTGGTAACATAAGGATGCATCCTCACTTAAATGAATTCGGTAAATTTTTATATAAATAGTAACCAGAGCGACTCCCCCCCCCACCAAATTTATAAAATTGATAAGATTTTCAAATTAGACGTACCTGGAAACATAAGGATCCACCCTCATTCCAATAAAATCAGTAAATTTTAAATTGATGGGAATGTGAGCGACCCCCCCTCTCACAAAACATAAAATAAATAATGTTTTTAAATACAACGTATCTGGAAAATAAAGATGCACCCTCATTTCAATGAAATAGGTACATTTTAAATTGATGGTAATGTGGGCTACCGCCACAACAAAATTGAAAATGAATAATATTTTCGAATTCAATGTATCTGGAAACATAAGGATGCATCCTCACTTAAATGAAATCGGTAAATATTAAATTAATGGTAATGTTAGCGCCCCCCCTCCACCAAAATATAAAATGAATAATGTTTTTGAATACAATGTATCTGGAAACATAAGGATGCACCCTCATTTAAATGAAATTGCTAAGTTTTAGATTGATGACAATGTGAGGGACCCCCCCCCCAAATTTTTTAAATTGATAAGATTTTCAAATTAGACATACCTGGAAACATAAGGATCCACCCTCATTCCAATAAAATCAGTAAATTTTAAATTGATGGAAATGTGAGCGACCCCCCCCCCACCAAAATATAAAATGATTAATGTTTTTGAATACAATGTATCTGGAAACATATGGCTGCACCCTCATTTCAATGAAATCGGTAAGTTTTTGATTGATGGAAATGTGACCGACCCCCCCCCCACAAAAAGTTAAAAATTAATAAGATTTTTAAATTCGACCTACCTAGAAACATAAGGCTGCACCCTCATTTAAATGAAATCGGTAAATTTCAAATTGATGGCAATGTGAGCGATCCCCCCCCCCCCCCTAAATTTTAAAATTGATATTTTCAAATTTGACGTACCAGGAAAAATGAGGGTGCAACCTCATTTCAATGAAATCGGTAAGTTTTAAATTGAGGGCAATGTGAGCGACCCCCCCCCCAAATTTTAAAATTGATAATATTTTTAAATTAGACGTATCTGGAAACATAAGGGTGCACCCTCATTCCAATAAAATCAGTAAATTTTAAATTGATGGGAATGTGAGCGACCCCCCCCCCACCAAAATATAAAATGAATAATGTTTTTGAATACAATGTATCTGGAAAATAAGGATGCACCCTCATTTCGATAAAATCGGTAAGTTTTAGATTGATGGCAATGTGAGCGACGCCCCCCCCCCCAAATTTTAAAATTAATAAGATTTTCAAATTCGACCTACCTAGAAACATAAGGATGCACCCTCATTTAAATGAAATAGGTAAATTTCAAATTGATGGAAATGTGAGAGACCCCCCCCCCCCACAAAGATATAAAATGAATAATGTTTTTGAATACAATGTATCTGGAAACATAACGATGCACCCTCATTTCAATGAAATTGGTAAGTTTTAGATTGATGGCAATG
The DNA here is from genome assembly GCA_911387785.2 of Aelia acuminata. NCBI lineage: Eukaryota > Metazoa > Arthropoda > Insecta > Hemiptera > Pentatomidae > Aelia > Aelia acuminata. The sequence continues at coordinate 10,768,081 of OU426985.1, forward strand.
TGAGGGACCCCCCCCAAATTTTAAAATTGATAATATTTTCAAAATAGACGTACCTGGAAACATAAGGATCCACCCTCATTCCAATAAAATCAGTAAATATTAAATTGATGGGAATGAGAGCGACCCCCCCCCCCCACCAAAATATAAAATTAATAATATTTTTGAATACAATGTATTTGGAAACATAAGGATGCACCCTCATTTCAATGAAATCGGTAAGTTTTAGATTGATAGCAATGTGAGCGACGCCCCCCCCCAAATTTTAAAATTGATAAGATTTACAAATTCGACCTACCTAGAAACATAAGGATGCTCCCTCATTTAAATGAAATCGGTAAAATTTAAATTAACGATAATGTGGGCGACCCCCCTCCCCCAACAAAATTTAAAATGAATAATGTTTTCTAATTAAGTGAATCAGGAAATATAAGGATGCATAATAACTTAAATGAAATCGATAATTTCTAAATAGTGGTAATGTAAGCGACCCCCCCCCCCCCATCAGCGAAATTGAAAATTTGTAATATTACAAAGTATCTGGAAACATAAGGATTGACATATGAAATTGGTAATATTTCAATTAATGGTAATGTGAGCGACCCCTCCTTTCACCGAAATTTAAAATTGATAATATTTTCAAATTCGACGTATTTGGAAACATAAGGATGCACCCTCATTTTAATGAAATTGGTACATTTTAAATTGATGGTAATATGAGCAACCGGTTCCCCCACCAAAATCTAAAATTGATAATATTTTCTAATTCAGTGTATCAGGAAATATAAGGATGCATAATAACTTAAATGAAATCGATAATTTCTAAATAGTTGTTATGTGAGCGACCCCCCCCCATCAGCGAAATTGAAAATTTGTAATATATCAATGTATCTGGAAACATAAGGATGCACCCTCATTTAATTGAAGTCGGTAAATTGTAATTAATGGTAATGTGAGCGACCACCCACCCCCAACAAAATTGAAAATGAATAATGTTTTCTAATTCAGTGTATCTGGAAATATAAGGATGCATCCTAACTTAAATGAAATCGATAATTTCTAAATAGTGGTAAATTGAGCAACCCCCTCCTATCACCGAAATTGAAAATTTGTAATATTACAAAGTATCTGGAAACATAAGGATGCACCCTCATTTAATTGAAGTCGGTAAATTGTAATTAATGGTAATGTGAGCGACCACCCCCAACCAAAATTTAAAATTGATAATATTTTCAAATTCTACATACCTGGAAACATAAGGAAGCATCCTCATTTTAATGAAATAGATACATTTTAAATTGATGGTAATGTGGGCTACCGCCACAACAAAATTGAAAATGGATATTTTCGAATTCAATGTATCTGGAAACATAAGGATGCATCCTCACTTAAATAAAATCGGTTAATATTAAATTAATGGTAATATGAGAAACCGGTTCCCCCACCAAAATTTAAAATTAAAAATATTTTCAAATTCGACGTACCTGGAAACATAAGGGTGCACCCCCATTTCAATGAAATCGGTAAATTTTAAATTAACGATAATGTGGGCGACCCCCCACCCCCAACAAAATTGAAAATGAATAATGTTTTCTAATTCAGTGTATCAGGAAATATAAGAATGCATAATAACTTAAATGAAATCGATAATTTCTAAATAGTGTAATGTGAGCGACCCCCCCCCTATCAGCGAAATTGAAAATTTGTATTATAACAATGTATCTGGAAACATAAGGATGCACCCTCATTTAATTAAAGTCGGTAAATTGTAATTAATGGTAATGTGAGCGACCACCCACCCCCAACAAAATTTAAAATGAATAATGTTTTCTAATTCAGTGTATCTGTAAATATAAGGATGCAACCTCCTTTAATTGAAGTCGGTAAATTGTAATTAATGGTAATGTGAGTGACCACCCACCCGCAACAAATTTGAAAATGAATAATGTTTTCTAATTCAGTGCATCTGGAAATATAAGGATGCATCCTAACTTAAATGAAATTGGTAATATTTCAATTAATGGTAATGTGAGCGACCCCTCGTTTCACCGAAATTGAAAATTGATAATATTTTCAAATTCGACGTATCTGGAAACATAAGGATGCACCCTCATTTTAATGAAATAGGTACATTTTAAATTGATGGTAATGTGGCTACTGCCACAACAAAATTGAAAATGAATATTTTCGAATTCAATGTATCTGGAAACATAAGGATGCATCCTTACTTAAATGAAATCGGTAAATATTAAATTAATGGTAATATGAGCAACCGGTTCCCCCACCAAAATTTAAAATTGATAATATTTTCAAATTCGACGTACCTGGAAACATAAGGGTGCACCCTCATTTCAATGAAATCGGTAAATTTTAAATTAACGATAATGTGGGCGACCCCCCACCCCCAACAAAATATAAAATGAATAATGTTTTCTAATTCAGTGTATCAGGAAATATAAGAATGCATAATAACTTAAATGAAATCGATAATTTCTAAATAGTTGTAATGTGAGCGACCCCCCCCTATCAGCGAAATTGAAAATTTGTATTATAACAATGTATCTGGAAACATAAGGATGCACCCTCATTTAATTGAAGTCGGTAAATTGTAATTAATGGTAATGTGAGCGACCACCCACCCCCAACAAAATTGAAAATGAATAATGTTTTCTAATTCAGTGTATCTGGTAATATAAGGATGCACCCTCTTTTAATTGAAGTCGGTAAATTGTAATTAATGGTAATGTGAGTGACCACCCACCCGCAACAAATTTGAAAATGAATAATGTTTTCTAATTCAGTGCATCTGGAAATATAAGGATGCATCCTCACTTAAATGAAATTGGTAATATTTCAATTAATGGTAATGTGAGCGACCCCTCCTTTCACCGAAATTGAAAATTGATAATATTTTCAAATTCGACGTATCTGGAAACATAAGGATGCACCCTCATTTTAATGAAATAGGTACATTTTAAATTGATGGTAATGTGGCTACTGCCACAACAAAATTGAAAATGAATATTCTCGAATTCAATGTATCTGGAAACATAAGGATGCATCCTCACTTAAATGAAATCGGTAAATATTAAATTAATGGTAATATGAGCAACCGGTTCCCCCATCAAAATTTAAAATTGATAATATTTTCAAATTCGACGTACCTGGAAACATAAGGGTGCACCCTCATTTCAATGAAATCGGTAAATTTTAAATTAACGATAATGTGGGCGACCCCCCACCCCCAACAAAATTGAAAATGAATAATGTTTTCTAATTCAGTGTATCAGGAAATATAAGAATGCATAATAACTTAAATGAAATCGATAATTTCTAACTGCTCACAAATTGAAGTGGACCACTTGTGAAAATGAAGATATTTTATAATTTAGCTACTTGATTGATTTGAGGTTTTCCTCCATTTAAAAAAAACTATTATATCAGCCCTTTCACGGTGTTAAAGAGATAAAAACCAAAACAAAATCTTAGTATCACTACTTAGAGCTGAGCTCCTTATTAGACTTTGTCCCATAAGGTCATGTTTGCTAGTTTCCATTTGTGTTTATTAAACATTATTTCCCTTTTATCTTCAGTATTACTCCAACCAGTTCACTAGACAGTGTTTAACAATGTCTTAACGACGACTTAGTGCTGATGAACTCGGAAGGGCATTAGCACTTTTAGAGTTAGATCATTCTCAACGTGATGTCGGTTTTAGGCTTCAGTGCTCTCACACAGTCATTGGACGAGCATGGTCTCGATACCAGGCAACAGGTACTCTCAGTACACACATGGAGAAGGCCGAGTTTGAAAAACTACCCTTCAGCAAGACCGATATCTTAAAATCCAAACCACTAGGCAACGAGGTTTGAAAGCTCGGCAGCTGCAAAGTTCTTTTCAACAAGCAACAGGAGTATGCTTTTCAACTCAGACGATTAGAAACCGCCTACATGAAGTTGGTTTGAGGGCAAGAAAACTGGCGAGGAGTGTTTATTAAACCAGGCAACAAAACGCAGAACGACTCCTATGGGCTCATGAACATGTTGATTGTACTGACGAGGACTGGGACCATTATTTATTTTCTGGCGAATCGAAATTTGTTCTTTATCATCAAGACCGACGTTTTAGACTGTGGCGAGAGACAAAATAGCAATTTAGCCCAGGTATGACTGAACCATTTCGCTCTTAGGGAGGAGTCTCAATAATGGTATGGGGAGGGATAATGAGTAATCGAAAAACTCTGCCTCTATTGTTTAGAAATGATTACATGTAACCGCACAAACTTATCTGAGCAACGTCATCAGACCTGTAATTGTTCCTTATACCCAGGAAACTGGTGACAACTTCATTCTTGTTGATGATAATGCTCGTCCTCGTAGGGCAAGAATGATTAAAGTTATTTAGCTGACCAAGAAATAACGCGCATGAACAGGCCTGCTTGTTCACCAGACATGAATCCAATTTAACATATTTGGGGCTAACTCCAACGGCAATAACACATGCGTTCACCTTGTCCAGATAACTTGCTGCCGCTTTAATTGAGGAATGGGCTAATTTACATCAATATTTCATATTGAGCTTAATAAGGAGTATGAATCGCTGATGTGAAGCATTAATTCAAAGTAGAGGGGGTCCAACACCCTATTGAAGAAGGTTAAATTGAAATGAAAACCAACATTGGTAAAAAAAATTTAAAAATAAAAATGTTTATTTTGTAAAATAAATTTATTAATTTTTAAAAAATTAATTTTTCTTAAATTTTGTTCGGTGTATTTATTTTTGTTAAACAAAAACCATTAACAATCGATAAGTGAGGTACTAGAAGTACAAACATACAAAAAAATGACCAGAAGTATGGTTAAACAAGAGAGTTACAGAACTTTTGATGAGTGGTCCACTTCAATTTGTGAGCAGTTGTAATGTGAGCGACCCCCCCCCCCCATCAGCGAAATTGAAAATTTGTATTATAACAATGTATCTGGAAACATAAGGATGCACCCTCATTTAATTGAAGTCGGTAAATTGTAATTAATGGTAATGTGAGCGACCACCCACCCCCAACAAAATTGAAAATGAATAATGTTTTCTAATTCAGTGTATCTGGTAATATAAGGATGCACCCTCTTTTAATTGAAGTCGGTAAATTGTAATTAATGGTAATGTGAGTGACCACCCACCCGCAACAAATTTGAAAATGAATAATGTTTTCTAATTCAGTGCATCTGGAAATATAAGGATGCACCCTCTTTTAATTGAAGTCGGTAAATTGTAATTAATGGTAATGTGAGTGACCACCCACCCGCAAAAAATTTGAAAATGAATAATGTTATCTAATTCAGTGCATCTGGAAATATAAGGATGCACCCTCATTTTAATGAAATAGGTACATTTTAAATTGATGGTAATGTGGCTACCGCCACAACAAAATTGAAAATGAATATTTTCGAATTCAATATATCTGGAAACATAAGGATGCATCCTTACTTAAATGAAATCGGTGGCAAATTTGATGGCAATGTGAGGGAACCCCCCATTTTTAAAATGGATAATATTTTTAAATTAGACGTACCTCGAAACATAAGGGTCCACCCTCATTCCAATAATATCAGTAAATATTAAATTGATGGGAATGTGATCGACCCCCCCCCCCACCAAAATATAAAATTAATAATATTTTTGAATACAATGTATCTGGAAACATAAGGATGCACCCTCATTTCAATGAAATCGGTAAGTTTTAGATTGATAGCAATGTGAGCGACGCCCCCCCCCCCCCTCCAAATTTTAAAATTGATAAGATTTTCAAATTCGACCTACCTAGAAACATAAGGAAGCATCCTCATTTGAATGAAATCAGTAAATTTTATATTGATGGCAATGTGAGCGACCCCCCCCCACCAAAACTTTAAAATTGATAATATTTTCAAATTCGACGTAGCTGAACACATAGGGATGCACACTCATTTAAATGAAATCGGTTAATTTTAAATTAATGTTAATGTGTGCGACCCCCTCACCACCAAATTTTAAAATTGATAATATTTTCAAACACTACATACCTGGTAACATAAGGATGCATCCTCACTTAAATGAATTCAGTAAATTTTTATATAAATGGTAACCAGAGCGACTCCCCCCCCCACCAAATTTATAAAATTGATAAGATTTTCAAATTAGACGTACCTGGAAACATAAGGATCCACCCTCATTCCAATAAAATCAGTAAATTTTAAATTGATGGGAATGTGAGCCAACCCCCCCCCCCCCTCAACAAAACATAAAATGAATAATGTTTTTAAATACAATGTATCTGGAAAATAAGGATGCACCCTCATTTCAATGAAATAGGTACATTTTAAATTGATGGTAATGTGGGCTACCGCCACAACAAAATTGAAAATGAATAATATTTTCGAATTCAATGTATCTGGAAACATAAGGATGCATCCTCACTTAAATGAAATCGGTAAATATTAAATTAATGGTAATGTGAGCAACCCTCCCCCCCACCAAAATATAAAATGACTAATGTTTTTGAATACAATGTATCTGGAAAATAAGGATGCACCCTCATTTCAATAAAATCGGTAAGTTTTAGATTGATGGCAATGTGAGCGTCACCCCCCCCCCCCCCAAATTTGAAAATTAATAAGATTATCATTTTCGAACAATTCGACCTACCTAGAAACATAAGGCTGCACCCTCATTTAAATGAAATCGGTAAATTTCAAATTGCTGGCAATGTGAGCGACCCCCCCCCCCAAATTTTAAAATTGATATTTTCAAATTTGACGTACCTGGAAAAATGAGGGTGCACCCTCATTTCAATGAAATCGGTAAGTTTTAAATTGGGGGCAATGTGAGCGACCCCCCCCAAATTTTAAAATTGATAATATTTTAGAATTCGACCTCCCTGGAAACATAAGGGTGCATCCTCATTCCAATGAAATTGGTAAGTTTTAGATTAATGGCATTGTGAGGGACCCCCCCCCCAAATTTTAAAATTGATAATATTTTTAAATTAGACGTATCTGGAAACATAAGGGTGCACCCTCATTCCAATAAAATCAATAAATTTTAAATTGATGGGATTGTAAGCGACCCCCCCCCCACCAAAATATAAAATGAATAATGTTTTTGAATACAATGTATCTGGAAAATAAGGATGCACCCTCATTTCAATAAAATCGGTAAGTTTTAGATTGATGGCAATGTGAGCGACGCCCCCACCCCCAAATTTTAAATTTAATAAGATTTTCAAATTCGACCTACCTAGAAACATAAGGATGCACCCTCATTTAAAAGAAATAGGTAAATTTCAAATTGATGGAAATGTGAGCGACCCCCCCACCCCACAAAAATATAAAATGAATAATGTTTTTGAATACAATGTATCTGGAAACATAAGGATGCACCCTCATTTCAATGAAATTGGTAAGTTTTAGATTGATGGCAATGTGAGGGACCCCCTGCCAAATTTTAAAATTGATAATATTTTTAAATTAGACGTACCTCGAAACATAAGGATGCACCCTCATTTAAAAGAAATAGGTAAATTTCAAATTGATGGAAATGTGAGCGACCCCCCCACCCCACAAAAATATAAAATGAATAATGTTTTTGAATACAATGTATCTGGAAACATAAGGATGCACCCTCATTTCAATGAAATTGGTAAGTTTTAGATTGATGGCAATGTGAGGGACCCCCCCCCAAATTTTAAAATTGATAATATTTTTAAATTAGACGTACCTCGAAACATAAGGATCCACCCTCATTCCAATAATATCAGTAAATATTAAATTGATGGGAATGTGATTGACCCCCCCCCCCAATTAATAATATTTTTGAATACAATGTATCTGGAAACATAAGGATGCACCCTCATTTCAATGAAATCGGTAAGTTTTAGATTGATAGCAATGTGAGCGACGCCCCCCCCTCAAATTTTAAAATTGATAAGATTTTCAAATTCTACATACCTGGAAACATGAAGAAGCATCCTCATTTGAATGAAATCAGTAAATTTTAGATTAATGGCATTGTGAGGGACCCCCCCCCCCCCAAATTTTAAAATTGATAATATTTTTAAATTAGACGTATCTGGAAACATAAGGGTGCACCCTCATTCCAATAAAATCAATAAATTTTAAATTGATGGGATTGTAAGCGCCCCCCCCCCCACCAAAATATAAAATGAATAATGTTTTTGAATACAATGTATCTGGAAAATAAGGATGCACCCTCATTTCAATAAAATCGGTAAGTTTTAGATTGATGGCAATGTGAGCGACGCCCCCCCCCAAATTTTAAAATTAATAAGATTTTCAAATTCGACCTACCTAGAAACATAAGGATGCACCCTCATTTAAAAGAAATAGGTAAATTTCAAATTGATGGAAATGTGAGCGACCCCCCCACCCCACAAAAATATAAAATGAATAATGTTTTTGAATACAATGTATCTGGAAACATAAGGATGCACCCTCATTTCAATGAAATTGGTAAGTTTTAGATTGATGGCAATGTGAGGGACCCCCCCCCCCCAAATTTTAAAATTGATAATATTTTTAAATTAGACGTACCTCGAAACATAAGGATGCACCCTCATTTAAAAGAAATAGGTAAATTTCAAATTGATGGAAATGTGAGCGACCCCCCCACCCCACAAAAATATAAAATGAATAATGTTTTTGAATACAATGTATCTGGAAACATAAGGATGCACCCTCATTTCAATGAAATTGGTAAGTTTTAGATTGATGGCAATGTGAGGGACCCCCCCCCAAATTTTAAAATTGATAATATTTTTAAATTAGACGTACCTCGAAACATAAGGATCCACCCTCATTCCAATAATATCAGTAAATATTAAATTGATGGGAATGTGATTGACCCCCCCCCCCCCCCAATTAATAATATTTTTGAATACAATGTATCTGGAAACATAAGGATGCACCCTCATTTCAATGAAATCGGTAAGTTTTAGATTGATAGCAATATGAGCGACGCCCCCCCCCTCAAATTTTAAAATTGATAAGATTTTCAAATTCGACCTACCTAGAAACATAAGGATGCACCCTCATTTAAATGAAATCGGTAAACTTTTAATTAACGATAATGTGGGCGAACCCCCACCCCCAACAAAATTTAAAATGAATAATGTTTTCTAATTAAGTGAATCAGGAAATATAAGGATGCATAATAACTTAAATGAAATCGATAATTTCTAAATAGTGGTAATGAGAGCCCCCCCATCAGCGAAATTGAAAATTTGTAATATTACAAAATATCTGGAAACATAAGGATGCACCCTCTTTTAATTGAAGTCGGTAAATTGTAATTAATGGTAATGTGAGCAACCACCCCCAACCAAAATTTAAAATTGATAATATTTTCAAATTCTACATACCTGGAAACATGAAGAAGCATCCTCATTTGAATGAAATCAGTAAATTTTATATTGATGGCAATGTGAGCGACCCCCCCCCCCCACCAAAACTTTAAAATTGATAATATTTTCAAATTCGACGTAGCTGAACACATAGGGATGCACACTCATTTAAATGAAATCGGTTAATTTTAAATTAATGTTAATGTGTGCGACCCCCTCACCACCAAATTTTAAAATTGATAATATTTTCAAACTCAACATACCTGGTAACATAAGGATGCATCCTCACTTAAATGAATTCGGTAAATTTTTATATAAATGGTAACCAGAGCGACTCCCCCCCCCACAGAATTTATAAAATTGATAAGATTTTCAAATTAGACGTACCTGGAAACATAAGGATCCACCCTCATTCCAATAAAATCAGTAAATTTTAAATTGATGGGAATGTGAGCGACCCCCCCCCCCCCCAACAAAATATAAAATGAATAATGTTTTTGAATACAATGTATCTGGAAAATAAGGATGCACCCTCATTTCAATGAAATAGGTACATTTTAAATTGATGGTAATGTGGGCTACCGCCACAACAAAATTGAAAATGAATAATATTTTCGAATTCAATGTATCTGGAAAAATAAGGATGCATCCTCACTTAAATGAAATCGGTAAATATTAAATTAATGGTAATGTGAGCGCCCCCCCTCCACCAAAATATAAAATGAATAATGTTTTTGAATACAATGTATCTGGAAACATAAGGATGCACCCTCATATCAATGAAATTGGTAAGTTTTAGATTGATGACAATGTGAGGGACCCCCCCCAAATTTAAAAAATGATAAGATTTTCAAATTAGACATACCTGGAAACATAAGGATCCACCCTCATTCCAATAAAATCAGTAAATTTTAAATTGATGGAAATGTGAGCAACCCCCCCCCCCACCAAAATATAAAATGATTAATGTTTTTGAATACAATGTATCTGGAAACAAGGCTGCACCCTCATTTCAATGAAATCGGTAAGTTTTAGATTGATGGAAATGTGACCGGCCCCCCCCCATAAAAAGTTAAAAATTGATATGATTTTAAAATTCGACGTACCTGGAAACATAAGGATCCACCCTCATTTTAATGAAATCGGTAAATTTTAAATAAATGGTAATGTGAGCAACCCCCCCCCCACCAAAATATAAAATGAATAATGTTTTTGAATACAATGTATCTGGAAAATAAGGATGCACCCTCATTTCAATAAAATCGGTAAGTTTTAGATTGATGGCAATGTGAGCAACGCCCACCCCCAAATTTGAAAATTAATAAGATTATCAACTTCGAACAATTCGACCTACCTAGAAACATAAGGCTGCACCCTCATTTAAATGAAATCGGTAAATTTCAAATTGCTGGCAATGTGAGCGACCCCCCCCCCCCAAATTTTAAAATTGATATTTTCAAATTTGACGTACATGGAAAAATGAGGGTGCACCCTCATTTCAATGAAATCGGTAAGTTTTAAATTGAGGGCAATGTGAGCGACCCACCCCCTCATATTTTAAAATTGATATTTTCAAACTTGACTTACCAGGAAAAATGAGGGTGCACCCTCATTTCAATGAAATCGGTAAGTTTTAAATTGAGGGCAATGTGAGCGACCCCCCCCCCCCCAAATTTTAAAATTGATAATATTTTTAAATTCGACCTACCTGGAAACAAAAGGGTGCATCCTCATTCCAATGAAATTGGTAAGTTTTAGATTAATGGCATTGTGAGGGACCCCCCCCCCAAATTTTAAAATTGATAATATTTTTAAATTAGACGTATCTGGAAACATAAGGGTGCATCCTCATTCCAATAAAATCAGTAAATTTTAAATTGATGGGATTGTAAGCGACCCCCCCCCCCCACCAAAATATAAAATGAATAATGTTTTTGAATACAATGTATCTGGAAAATAAGGATGCACCCTCATTTCAATAAAATCGGTAAGTTTTAGATTGATGGCAATGTGAGCGACGCCCTCCCCCCAAATTTTAAAATTAATAAGATTTTCAAATTCGACCTACCTAGAAACATAAGGATGCACCCTCATTTAAATGAAATAGGTAAATTTCAAATTGATGGAAATGTGAGCGACCCCCCCCCCCACAAAAATATAAAATGAGTAATGTTTTTGAATACAATGTATCTGGAAACATAAGGATGCACCCTCATTTCAATGAAATTGGTAAGTTTTAGATTGATGACAATGTGAGGGACCCCCCCAAATTTAAAAATTGATAAGATTTTCAAATTAGACATACCTGGAAACATAAGGATCCACCCTCATTCCAATAAAATCAGTAAATTTTAAATTGATGGAAATGTGAGCAACCCCCCCCCCCCCCACCAAAATATAAAATGATTAATGTTTTTGAATACAATGTATCTGGAAACAAGGCTGCACCCTCATTTCAATGAAATCGGTAAGTTTTTGATTGATGGAAATGTGACCGGCCCCCCCCCATAAAAAGTTAAAAATTGATATGATTTTAAAATTCGACGTACCTGGAAACATAAGGATCCACCCTCATTTTAATGAAATCGGTAAATTTTAAATAAATGGTAATGTGAGCAACCCCCCCCACCAAAATATAAAATGAATAATGTTTTTGAATACAATGTATCTGGAAAATAAGGATGCACCCTCATTTCTATAAAATCGGTAAGTTTTAGATTGATGGCAATGTGAGCAACCCCCCCCCCCCAAATTTGAAAATTAATAAGATTATCAACTTCGAACAATTCGACCTACCTAGAAACATAAGGCTGCACCCTCATTTAAATGAAATCGGTAAATTTCAAATTGCTGGCAATGTGAGCGACCCCCCCCCCAAATTTTTAAATTGATATTTTCAAATTTGACGTACCTGGAAAAATGAGGGTGCACCCTCATTTCAATGAAATCGGTAAGTTTTAAATTGAGGGCAATGTGAGCGACCCACCCCCCAAATTTTAAAATTGATATTTTCAAACTTGACTTACCAGGAAAAATGAGGGTGCACCCTCATTTCAATGAAATCGGTAAGTTTTAAATTGAGGGCAATGTGAGCGACCCCCCCCCCCCCAAATTTTAAAATTGATAATATTTTTAAATTCGACCTACCTGGAAACATAAGGGTGCATCCTCATTCCAATGAAATTGGTAAGTTTTAGATTAATGGCATTGTGAGGGACCCCCCCCCCAAATTTGAAAATTGATAATATTTTTAAATTAGACGTATCTGGAAAAATAAGGGTGCATCCTCATTCCAATAAAATCAGTAAATTTTAAATTGATGGGATTGTAAGCGACCCCCCCCCCCCCACCAAAATATAAAATGAATAATGTTTTTGAATACAATGTATCTGGAAAATAAGGATGCACCCTCATTTCAATAAAATCGGTAAGTTTTAGATTGATGGCAATGTGAGCGACGCCCCCCCCCCCAAATTTTAAAATTAATAAGATTTTCAAATTCGACCTACCTAGAAACATAAGGATGCACCCTCATTTGAATGAAATAGGTAAATTTCAAATTGATCGAAATGTGAGCGACCCCCCCTCCCCCACAAAAATATAAAATGAATAATGTTTTTGAATACAATGTATCTGGAAACATAAGGATGCACCCTCATTTCAATGAAATTGGTAAGTTTTAGATTGATGGCAATGTGAGGGACCCCCCCCAAATTTTAAAATTGATAATATTTTTAAATTAGACGTACCTCGAAACATAAGGATCCACCCTCATTCCAATAATATCAGTAAATATTAAATTGATGGGAATGTGATTGACCCCTCCCCCACCAAAATATAAAATTAATAATATTTTTGAATACAATGTATCTGGAAACCTAAGGATGCACCCTCATTTCAATGAAATCGGTAAGTTTTAGATTGATAGCAATGTGAGCGACCCACCCCCCCACCAAATTTATAAAATTGATAAGATTTTCAAATTAGACGTACCTGGAAACATAAGGATCCACCCTCATTCCAATAAAATCAGTAAATTTTAAATTGATGGGAATGTGAGCGACCACCCACCCCCAACAAAATTGAAAATGAATAATGTTTTCTAATTCAGTGTATCTGAAAATATAAGGATGCATCCTCACTTAAATGAAATTGGTAATATTTCAATTAATGGTAATGTGAGCAACCCCTCCTTTCACCGAAATTGAAAATTGATAATATTTTCAAATTCGACGTATCTGGAAACATAAGGATGCACCCTCATTTTAATGAAATAGGTACATTTTAAATTGATGGTAATGTGGGCTACCGCCACAACAAAATTGAAAATGAATAATGTTTTCTAATTCAGTGTATCAGGAAATATAAGGATGCATAATAACTTAAATGAAATCGATAATTTCTAAATAGTTGTAATGTGAGCGACCCCCCCCCATCAGCGAAATTGAAAATTTGTAATATAACAATGTATCTGGAAACATAAGGATGCACCCTCATTTAATTGAAGTCGGTAAATTGTAATTAATGGGAATGTGAGCGACCACCCACCCCCAACAAAATTGAATATGAATAATGTTTTCTAATTCAGTGTATCTGGAAATATAAGGATGCATCCTAACTTAAATGAAATCGATAATTTCTAAATAGTGGTAATTTGAGCAACCCCCTCCTATCACCGAAATTGAAAATTTGTAATATTACAAAGTATCTGGAAACATAAGGATGCACCCTCATTTAATTGAAGTCGGTAAATTGTAATTAGTGGTAATGTGAGCAACCACCCCCAACCAAAATTTAAAATTGATAATATTTTCAAATTCTACATACCTGGAAACATAAGGAAGCATCCTCATTTGTATGAAATCAGTAAATTTTATATTGATGGCAATGTGAGCGACCCCCCCCTACCAAAACTTTAAAATTGATAATATTTTCAAATTCGACGTAGCTGAACACATAGGAATCCACCCTCATTTCAATGAAATCGGTAAATTTTAAATAAACAGTAATGTGAGCGCCTCCCCCACCAAAATATAAAATGAATAATGTTTTTGAATACAATGTATCTGGAAACATAAGGATGCATCCTCATTTCAATGAAATTGGTAAGTTTTAGATTGATGGCAATGTGAGGAACCCCCCCAAATTTTAAAATTGATAATATTTTCAAATTAGACGTACCTGGAAACATAAGGATCCACGCTCATTCCAATATAATCAGTAAATATTAAATTGATGGAAATGTGAGCGACCCCCCCCCCACCAAATTTATAAACTGATAATATTTTCAAATTCGATGTACCTGGAAACATAAGGGTGCACCCTCATTTCAATGAAATTGGTTAGTTTTAGATTGATGGCAATGTGAGGGACAACCCCCTAAATTTTAAAATTGATAATATTTTTAAATTCGACGTTCCTGGAAACATAAGGATCCACCGTCATTTCAATGAAATCGGTAAATATTAAATTAATGGTGATGTGAGCGCCTCCCCCACCAAAATATAAAATGAATAATGTTTTTTGAATACAATGTATCTGGAAACATAAGGATGCACCCTCATTTCAATGAAATAGGTACATTTTAAATTGATGGTAATGTGGGCTACCGCCACAACAAAATTGAAAATGAATAATATTTTCGAATTCAATGTATCTGGAAACATAAGGATGCATCCTCACTTAAATGAAATCGGTAAATATTAAATTAATGGTGAGGTGAGCGCCCCCCCTTCACCAAAATATAAAATGAATAATGTTTTTGAATACAATGTATCTGGAAACATAAGGATGCACCCTCATTTCAATGAAATTGGTAAGTTTTAGATTGATGACAATGTGAGGGACCCCCCCCCAAATTTAAAAATTGATAAGATTTTCAAATTAGACATACCTGGAAACATAAGGATCCACCCTCATTCCAATAAAATCAGTAAATTTTAAATTGATGGAAATGTGAGCACCCCCCCCCACCAAAATATAAAATGATTAATGTTTTTGAATACAATGTATCTGGAAACATATGGATGCACCCTCATTTTAATGAAATCGGTAAATTTTAAATAAATGGTAATGTGAGCGACCCCCCCCCCCCCACCTAAATATAAAATGAATAATGTTTGTAAATAGAATGTATCTGGAAACATAAGGATGCACCCTCTATTCAATGAAATCGATATGTTTTAGATTGATGGCAATGTGAGCGACCCCCCCCCCAAATTTTAAAATTGATAATATTTTCAAATTTGAAGTACCTGGAAACATAAGGGTGCACCCTCATTTCAATGAAATCGGTAAGTTTTAGATTGAGGGCAATGTGAGCGACCCCCCCCCCAAATTTTAAAAATTGATAATATTTTTAAATTCGACGTTCCTGGAAACATAAGGATCCATTCTCATTTCAATGAAATCGGTAAATTTTAAATAAACAGTAATGTGAGCGCCTCCCCCACCAAAATATAAAATGAATAATGTTTTTGAATACAATGTATCTGGAAACATAAGGATGCATCCTCATTTCAATGAAATTGGTAAGTTTTAGATTGATGGCAATGTGAGGGACCCCCCCCCCCAAATTTTAAAATTGATAATATTTTCAAATTCGACGTACCTGGAAACATAAGGGTGCACCCTCATTTCAATGAAATCGGTAAATTTTAAATTAACGATAATGTGGGCGACCCCCCACCCCCAACAAAATTGAAAATGAATAATGTTTTCTAATTCAGTGTATCAGGAAATATAAGAATGCATAATAACTTATATGAAATCGATAATTTCTAAATAGTTGTAATGTGAGCGACCCCCCCCCCTATCAGCGAAATTGAAAATTTGTATTATAACAATGTATCTGGAAACATAAGGATGCACCCTCATTTAATTGAAGTCGGTAAATTGTAATTAATGGTAATGTGAGCGACCACCCACCCCCAACAAAATTGAAAATGAATAATGTTTTCTAATTCAGTGTATCTGGAAATATAAGGATGCACCCTCTTTTAATTGAAGTCGGTAAATTGTAATTAATGGTAATGTGAGTGACCACCCACCCGCAACAAATTTGAAAATGAATAATGTTTTCTAATTCAGTGCATCTGGAAATATAAGGATGCACCCTCTTTTAATTGAAGTCGGTAAATTGTAATTAATGGTAATGTGAGTGACCACCCACCCGCAACAAATTTGAAAATGAATAATGTTTTCTAATTCAGTGCATCTGGAAATATAAGGATGCACCCTCATTTCAATGAAATCGGTAAGTTTTAGATTGATAGCAATGTGAGCGACGCCCCCCCCCCCAAATTTTAAAATTGATAGGATTTTCAAATTCGACCTACCTAGAAACATAAGGATGCACCCTCATTTAAATGAAATCGGTAAAATTTTAATTAACGATAATGTGGGCGAACCCCCACCCCCAACAAAATTTAAAATGAATAATGTTTTCTAATTAAGTGAATCAGGAAATATAAGGATGCATAATAACTTAAATGAAATCGATAATTTCTAAATAGTGGTAATTTGAGCAACCCCCTCCTATCACCGAAATTGAAAATTTGTAATATTACAAAATATCTGGAAACATAAGGATGCACCCTCTTTTAATTGAAGTCGGTAAATTGTAATTAATGGTAATGTGAGCAACCACCCCCAACCAAAATTTAAAATTGATAATATTTTCAAATTCTACATACCTGGAAACATGAAGAAGCATCCTCATTTGAATGAAATCAGTAAATTTTATATTGATGGCAATGTGAGCGACCCCCCCCCCCCACCAAAACTTTAAAATTGATAATATTTTCAAATTCGACGTAGCTGAACACATAAGGATGCACCCTCATTTCAATAAAATCGGTAAGTTTAAGATTGATGGCTATGTGAGCGACGCCCCCCCCCCCCAAATTTTAAAATTAATAAGATTATCAACTTCGAACAATTCGACCTACCTAGAAACATAAGGCTGCACCCTCATTTAAATGAAATCGGTAAATTTCAAATTGCTGGCAATGTGAGCGACCCCCCCCCAAATTTTAAAATTGATATTTTCAAATTTGACGTACCTGGAATAATGAGGGTGCACCCTCATTTCAATGAAATCGGTAAGTTTTAAATTGAGGGCAATGTGAGCGACCCCCACCAAATTTTAAAATTGATAATATTTTCAAATTCGACCTACCTGGAAACATAAGGGTGCACCCCCATTTCAATGAAATTGGTAAGTTTTAGATTGATGGCATTGTGAGGGACCCCCTCCCCAAATTTTAAAATTGATAATATTTTTAAATTAGACGTATCTGGAAACATAAGGGTGCACCCTCATTCCAATAAAATCAGTAAATTTTAAATTGATGGGAATGTGAGCGACCCCCCCCCCCACCAAAATATAAAATGAATAATGTTTTTGAATACAATGTATCTGGAAAATAAGGATGCACCCTCATTTCGATAAAATCGGTAAGTTTTAGATTGATGGCAATGTGAGCGACGCCCCCCTCCCAAATTTTAAAATTAATAAGATTTTCAAATTCGACCTACCTAGAAACATAAGGATGCACCCTCATTTAAATGAAATAGGTAAATTTCAAATTGATGGAAATGTGAGCGACCCCCCCCCCCACAAAAATATAAAATGAATAATCTTTTTGAATACAATGTATCTGGAAACATAAGGATGCACCCTCATTTCAATGAAATTGGTAAGTTTTAGATTGATGGCAATGTGAGGGACCCCCCCAAATTTTAAAATTGATAATATTTTCAAATTAGACGTACCTGGAAACATAAGGATCCACCCTCATTCCAATAAAATCAGTAAATATTAAATTGATGGGAATGTAAGCGACCCCCCCCCACCAAAATATAAAATTAATAATATTTTTGAATACAATGTATTTGGAAACATAAGGATGCACCCTCATTTCAATGAAATCGGTAAGTTTTAGATTGATAGCAATGTGAGCGACGCCCCCCCCAAATTTTAAAATTGATAAGATTTACAAATTCGACCTACCTAGAAACATAAGGATGCACCCTCTTTTAAATGAAATCGGTAAAATTTAAATTAACGATAATGTGGGCGACCCCCCTCATCCAACAAAATTTAAAATGAATAATGTTTTCTAATTAAGTGAATCAGGAAATATAAGGATGCATAATAACTTAAATGAAATCGATAATTTCTAAATAGTGGTAATGTGAGCGACTCCCTCCCCCCTATCAGCGAAATTGAAAATTTGTAATATTACAAAGTATCTGGAAACATAAGGATGCACCCTCTTTTAATTAAAGTCGGTAAATTGTAATTAATGGTAATGTGAGCGACCACCCACCCCCAACAAATTTGAAAATGAATAATGTTTTCTAATTTAGTGTATCTGGAAATATAAGGATGCATCCTCACTTAAATGAAATCGGTAATATTTCAATTAATGGTAATGTGAGCGACCCCTCCTTTCACCGAAATTTAAAATTGATAATATTTTCAAATTCGACGTATCTGGAAACATAAGGATGCACCCTCATTTTAATGAAATAGGTACATTTTAAATTGATGGTAATGTGGGCTACCGCCACAACAAAATTGAAAATGAATATTTTTTAATTCAATGTATCTGGAAACATAAGGATGCATCCTCACTTAAATGAAATCGGTAAATATTAAATTAATGGTAATATGAGCAACCGGTTCCCCCACCAAAATTTAAAATTGATAATATTTTCAAATTCGACGTACCTGGAAACATAAGAATGCACCCTCATTTAATTGAAGTCTGTAAATTGTAATTAATGGTAATGTGAGCGACCACCCACCCCCAACAAAATTGAAAATGAATAATGTTTTCTAATTCAGTGTATCTGGAAATATAAGGATGCATCCTAACTTAAATGAAACCGACAATTTCTAAATAGTGGTAATTTGAGCAACCCCCTCCTATCACCGAAATTGAAAATTTTTAATATTACAAAGTATCTGGAAACATAAGGATGCACCCTCATTTAATTGAAGTCGGTAAATTGTAATTATTGGTAATGTGAGCGACCACCCCTATACAAAATTTAAAATTGATATTATTTTCAAATTCTACATACCTGGAAACATAAGGAAGCATCCTCATTTTAATGAAATAGATACCTTTTAAATTGATGGTAATGTGGGCTACCGCCACAACAAAATTGAAAATGGATATTTTCGAATTCAATGTATCTGGAAACATAAGGATGCATCCTCACTTAAATAAAATCGGTTAATATTAAATTAATGGTAATATGAGAAACCGGTTCCCCTACCAAAATTTAAAATTGATAATATTTTCAAATTCGACGTACCTGGAAACATAAGGGTGCACCCTCATTTCAATGAAATCGGTAAATTTTAAATTAACGATAATGTGGGCGACCCCCACCCCTAACAAAATTGAAAATGAATAATGTTTTCTAATTCAGTGTATCAGGAAATATAAGAATGCAAAATAAGTTATATGAAATCGATAATTTCTAAATAGTTGTAATGTGAGCGACCCCCCCCCCTATCAGCGAAATTGAAAATTTGTATTATAACAATGTATCTGGAAACATAAGGATGCACCCTCATTTAATTAAAGTCGGTAAATTGTAATTAATGGTAATGTGAGCGACCACCCACCCCCAACAAAATTTAAAATGAATAATGTTTTCTAATTCAGTGTATCTGTAAATATAAGGATGCAACCTCCTTTAATTGAAGTCGGTAAATTGTAATTAATGGTAATGTGAGTGACCACCCACCCGCAAAAAATTTGAAAATGAATAATGTTTTCTAATTCAGTGCATCTGGAAATATAAGGATGCATCCTCACTTAAATGAAATTGGTAATATTTCAATTAATGGTAATGTGAGCGACCCCTCCTTTCACCGAAATTGAAAATTGATAATATTTTCAAATTCGACGTATCTGGAAACATAAGGATGCACCCTCATTTTAATGAAATAGGTACATTTTAAATTGATGGTAATGTGGCTACTGCCACAACAAAATTGAAAATGAATATTTTCGAATTCAATGTATCTGGAAACATAAGGATGCATCTTTACTTAAATGAAATCGGTAAATATTAAATTAATGGTAATATGAGCAACCGGTTCCCCCACCAAAATTTAAAATTGATAATATTTTCAAATTCGACGTACCTGGAAACATAAGGGTGCACCCTCATTTCAATGAAATCGGTAAATTTTAAATTAACGATAATGTGGGCGACCCCCCACCCCCAACAAAATTGAAAATGAATAATGTTTTCTAATTCAGTGTATCAGGAAATATAAGAATGCATAATAACTTAAATGAAATCGATAATTTCTAAATAGTTGTAATGTGAGCGACCCCCCCCTTTCAGCGAAATTGAAAATTTGTATTATAACAATGTATCTGGAAACATAAGGATGCACCCTCATTTGATTGAAGTCAGTAAATTGTAATTAATGGTAATGTGAGCGATCACCCCCAACCAAAATTTAAAATTGATAATATTTTCAAATTCTACATTGGCAATGTGAGAGACGCCCCCCCCCAAATTTTAAAATTGATAAGATTTTCAAATTCGACCTTCCTAGAAACATAAGAATGCACCCTCATTTAAACGAAATCGGTAAATTTCAATTTGATGAAAATGTGAGCGACCAGCCCCCACAAAAATTTTAAAATTAATATGATTTTCAAATTCGACGTACCTGGAACCATAAGGATCCACCCTCATTTCAATGCAATCGGTAAATTTTAAATAAATGTTAATGTGAGCGCCCCCCTCCCACCAAAATATAAAATGAATAATGTTTTTGAATACAATGTATCTGGAAACATAAGGATGCACCCTCATTTAAATGAAATTGGTAAGTTTTAGATTGATGGCAATGTGAGGGACCCCCCCAAATTTTAAAATTGATAATATTTTTAAATTAGACGTACCTGGAAACATAAGGGTGCACCCTCATTCCAATAAAATCAGTAAATTTTTAATTGATGGGTATGTGAGCGACCCCCCCCCCCACCAAAATATAAAATGAATAATGTTTTTTAATACAATGTATCTGGAAAATAAGGATGCACCCTCATTTCAATGAAATCGGTAAGTTTTAGATTGATGGCAATGTGAGCGACGCCCCCCCCCCCCAAATTTTAAAATTGATGCATAATAACTTAAATGAAATCGATAATTTCTAAATAGTTGTAATGTGAGCGACCCCCCCCCTATCAGCAAAATTGAAAATTTGTATTATAACAATGTATCTGGAAACATAAGGATGCACCCTCATTTAATTGAAGTCGGTAAATTGTAATTAATGGTAATGTGAGCGACCACCCACCCCCAACAAAATTTAAAATGAATAATGTTTTCTAATTCAGTGTATCTGGAAATATAAGGATGCAACCTCTTTTAATTCAAGTCGGTAAATTGTAATTAATGGTAATGTGAGTGACCACCCACCCGTAACAAATTTGAAAATGAATAATGTTTTCTAATTCAGTGCATCTGGAAATATAAGGATGCATCCTCACTTAAATGAAATTGGTAATATTTCAATTAATGGTAATGTGAGCGACCCCTCCTTTCACCGAAATTGAAAATTGATAATATTTTCAAATTCGACGTATCTGGAAACATAAGGATGCACCCTCATTTTAATGAAATATGTACATTTTAAATTGATGGTAATGTGGCTACTGCCACAACAAAATTGAAAATGAATATTTTCGAATTCAATGTATCTGGAAACATAAGGATGCATCCTCACTTAAATGAAATCGGTAAATATTAAATTAATGGTAATATGAGCAACCGGTTCCCCCACCAAAATTTAAAATTGATAATATTTTCAAATTCGACGTACCTGGAAACATAAGGGTGCACCCTCATTTCAATGAAATCGGTAAATTTTAAATTAACGATAATGTGGGCGACCCCCCACCCCCAACAAAATTGAAAATGAATAATGTTTTCTAATTCAGTGTATCAGGAAATAAAAGAATGCATAATAACTTAAATGAAATCGATAATTTCTAAATAGTTGTAAAGTGAGCGACCCCCCCCTATCAGCGAAATTGAAAATTTGTATTATAACAATGTATCTGGAAACATAAGGATGCACCCTCATTTAATTGAAGTCGGTAAATTGTAATTAATGGTAATGTGAGCGACCACCCACCCCCAACAAAATTGAAAATGAATAATGTTTTCTAATTCAGTGTATCTGGAAATATAAGGATGCACCCTCTTTTAATTGAAGTCGGTAAATTGTAATTAATGGTAATGTGAGTGACCACCCACCCGCAACAAATTTGAAAATGAATAATGTTTTCTAATTCAGTGCATCTGGAAATATAAGGATGCACCCTCTTTTAATTGAAGTCGGTAAATTGTAATTAATGGTAATGTGAGTGACCACCCACCCGCAACAAATTTGAAAATGAATAATGTTTTCTAATTCAGTGCATCTGGAAATATAAGGATGCACCCTCATTTTAATGAAATAGGTACATTTTAAATTGATGGTAATGTGGCTACCGTCACAACAAAATTGAAAATGAATATTTTCGAATTCAATATATCTGGAAATATAAGGATGCATCCTCACTTAAATGAAATCGGTAAATATTAAATTAATGGTAATATGAGCAACCGGTTCCCCCACCAAAATTTAAAATTGATAATATTTTCAAATTCGACGTACCTGGAAACATAAGGATGCACCCTCATTTAATTGAAGTCTGTAAATTGTAATTAATGGTAATGTGAGCGACCACCCACCCCCAACAAAATTATAAATGAATAATGTTTTCTAATTCAGTACATCTGGAAATATAAGGATGCATCCTAACTTAAATGAAATCGATAATTTCTAAATAGTGGTAATTTGAGCAACCCCCTCCTATCACCGAAATTGAAAATTTGTAATATTACAAAGTATCTGGAAACATAAGGATGCACCCTCATTTAATTGAAGTCGGTAAATTGTAATTAATGGTAATGTGAGCGACCACCCCCAACCAAAATTTAAAATTGATAATATTTTCAAATTCTACATTGGCAATGTGAGAGACGCCCCCCCCCCAAATTTTAAAATTGATAAGATTTTCATATTCGACCAACCTAGAAACATAAGGATGCACCCTCATTTAAACGAAATCGGTAAATTTCAAATTGATGAAAATGTGAGCGACCCCCCCCCCTTAAATTTTTAAATTAATATGATTTTCAAATTCGACGTACCTGGAAACATAAGGATCCACCCTCATTTCAATGCAATCGGTAAATTTTAAATAAATGTTAATGTGAGCGCCCCCCCACCAAAATATAAATTGAATAATGTTTTTGAATACAATGTATCTGGAAACATAATGATGCACCATCATTTCAATGAAATTGGTAAGTTTTAGATTGATGGCAATGTGAGGGACCCCCCCAAATTTTAAAATTGATAATATTTTTAAATTAGACGTACCTGGAAACATAAGGGTGCACCCTCATTCCAATAAAATCAGTAAATTTTTAATTGATGGGTATGTGAGCTCCCCCCCCCCCCCCCCACCAAAATATAAAATGAATAATGTTTTTGAATACAATGTATCTGGAAAATAAGGATGCACCTTCATTTCAATGAAATCGGTAAGTTTTAGATTGATGGCAATGTGGGTGACACCCCCCCCAAAATTTTAAAATTGATAAGATTTTCAAATTCGACCTACCTAGAACCATAAGGATGCAACCTCATTTAAATGAAATCGGTAAATTTCAAATTGATGGAATGTGAGCGACCTCCCACGCCCAACAAAATTTAAAATGAATAATGTTTTCTAATTAAGTGTATCAGGAAATATAAGGATGCATAATAACTTAGATGCAATCGATAATTTCTAAATAGTGGTAATGTGAGCGACCCCCCCCCCATCAGCGAAATTGAAAATTTGTAATATTACAAAGTATCTGGAAAAATAAGGATGCACCCTCTTTTAATTGAAGTCGGTAACTTGTAATTAATGGTAATGTGAGCGACCACCCACCCCCAACAAAATTGAAAATGAATAATGTTTTCTAATTCAGTGTATCTGGAAATATAAGGATGCACCCTCTTTTAATTGAAGTCGTTAAATTGTAATTAATAGTAATGTGAGTGACCAACCACCCCCAACAAATTTGAAAATGAATAATGTTTTCTAATTCAGTGCATCTGGAAATATAAGGATGCATCCTCACTTAAATGAAATTGGTAATATTTCAATTAATGGTAATGTGAGCGACCCCTCCTTTCACCGAAATTGAAAATTGATAATATTTTCAAATTCGACGTATCTGGAAACATAAGGATGCACCCTCATTTTAATGAAATATGTACATTTTAAATTGATGGTAATGTGGCTACTGCCACAACAAAATTGAAAATGAATATTTTCGAATTCAATGTATCTGGAAACATAAGGATGCATCCTCACTTAAATGAAATCGGTAAATATTAAATTAATGGTAATATGAGCAACCGGTTCCCCCACCAAAATTTAAAATTGATAATATTTTCAAATTCGACGTACCTGGAAACATAAGGGTGCACCCTCATTTCAATGAAATCGGTAAATTTTAAATTAACGATAATGTGGGCGACCCCCCACCCCCAACAAAATTGAAAATGAATAATGTTTTCTAATTCAGTGTATCAGGAAATAAAAGAATGCATAATAACTTAAATGAAATCGATAATTTCTAAATAGTTGTAAAGTGAGCGACCCCCCCCTATCAGCGAAATTGAAAATTTGTATTATAACAATGTATCTGGAAACATAAGGATGCACCCTCATTTAATTGAAGTCGGTAAATTGTAATTAATGGTAATGTGAGCGACCACCCACCCCCAACAAAATTGAAAATGAATAATGTTTTCTAATTCAGTGTATCTGGAAATATAAGGATGCACCCTCTTTTAATTGAAGTCGGTAAATTGTAATTAATGGTAATGTGAGTGACCACCCACCCGCAACAAATTTGAAAATGAATAATGTTTTCTAATTCAGTGCATCTGGAAATATAAGGATGCACCCTCATTTTAATGAAATAGGTACATTTTAAATTGATGGTAATGTAGCTACCGTCACAACAAAATTGAAAATGAATATTATCGAATTCAATATATCTGGAAACATAAGGATGCATCCTCACTTAAATGAAATCGGTAAATATTAAATTAATGGTAATATGAGCAACCGGTTCCCCCACCAAAATTTAAAATTGATATTATTTTCAAATTCGACGTACCTGGAAACATAAGGATGCACCCTCATTTAATTGAAGTCTGTAAATTGTAATTAATGGTAATGTGAGCGACCACCCACCCCCAACAAAATTGAAAATGAATAATGTTTTCTAATTCAGTACATCTGGAAATATAAGGATGCATCCTAACTTAAATGAAATCGATAATTTCTAAATAGTGGTAATTTGAGCAACCCCCTCCTATCACCGAAATTGAAAATTTGTAATATTACAAAGTATCTGGAAACATAAGGATGCACCCTCATTTAATTGAAGTCGGTAAATTGTAATTAATGGTAATGTGAGCGACCACCCCCAACCAAAATTTAAAATTGATAATATTTTCAAATTCTACATTGGCAATGTGAGAGACGCCCCCCCCCCAAATTTTAAAATTGATAAGATTTTCAAATTCGACCTACCTAGAAACATAAGGATGCACCCTCATTTAAACGAAATCGGTAAATTTCAAATTGATGAAAATGTGAGCGACCCCCCCCCCCTAAAATTTTTAAATTAATATGATTTTCAAATTCGACGTACCTGGAAACATAAGGATCCACCCTCATTTCAATGCAATCGGTAAATTTTAAATAAATGTTAATGTGAGCGCCCCCCCACCAAAATATAAATTGAATAATGTTTTTGAATACAATGTATCTGGAAACATAATGATGCACCATCATTTCAATGAAATTGGTAAGTTTTAGATTGATGGCAATGTGAGGGACCCCCCCAAATTTTAAAATTGATAATATTTTTAAATTAGACGTACCTGGAAACATAAGGGTGCACCCTCATTCCAATAAAATCAGTAAATTTTTAATTGATGGGTATGTGAGCGACCCCCCCCCCACCAAAATATAAAATGAATAATGTTTTTGAATACAATGTATATGGAAAATAAGGATGCACCTTCATTTCAATGAAATCGGTAAGTTTTAGATTGATGGCAATGTGGGTGACACCCCCCCCAAAATTTTAAAATTGATAAGATTTTCAAATTCGACCTACCTAGAACCATAAGGATGCAACCTCATTTAAATGAAATCGGTAAATTTCAAATTGATGGAATGTGAGCGACCTCCCACGCCCAACAAAATTTAAAATGAATAATGTTTTCTAATTAAGTGTATCAGGAAATATAAGGATGCATAATAACTTAGATGCAATCGATAATTTCTAAATAGTGGTAATGTGAGCGACCCCCCCCCCCCATCAGCGAAATTGAAAATTTGTAATATTACAAAGTATCTGGAAAAATAAGGATGCACCCTCTTTTAATTGAAGTCGGTAACTTGTAGTTAATGGTAATGTGAGCGACCACCCACCCCCAACAAAATTGAAAATGAATAATGTTTTCTAATTCAGTGTATCTGGAAATATAAGGATGCACCCTCTTTTAATTGAAGTCGTTAAATTGTAATTAATAGTAATGTGAGTGACCAACCACCCCCAACAAATTTGAAAATGAATAATGTTTTCTAATTCAGTGCATCTGGAAATATAAGGATGCATCCTCACTTAAATGAAATTGGTAATATTTCAATTAATGGTAATGTGAGCGACCCCTCCTTTCACCGAAATTTAAAATTGATAATATTTTCAAATTCGACGTATCTGGAAACATAAGGATGCACCCTCATTTTAATGAAATAGGTACATTTTAAATTGATGGTAATGTGGGCTACCGCCACAACAAAATTGAAAATGAATATTTTCGAATTCAATGTATCTGGAAACATAAGGATGCATCCTCACTTAAATGAAATCGGTAAATATTAAATTAATGGTAATATGAGCAACCGGTTCCCCCACCAAAATTTAAAATTGATAATATTTTCTAATTAAGTGTATCAGGAAATATAAGGATGTATAATAACTTAAATGAAATCGATAATTTCTAAATAGTAGTAATGTGAGCGACCCCCCCCCATCAGCGAAATTGAAAATTTGTAATATAACAATGTATCTGGAAACATAAGGATGCACCCTAATTTAATTGAAGTCTGAAAATTGTAATTAATGGTAATGTGAGCGACCACCCACCCCCAACAAAATTGAAAATGAATAATGTTTTCTAATTCAGTGTATCTGAAAATATAAGGATGCATCCTAACTTAAATGAAATCGATAATTTCTAAATAGTGGTAATTTGAGCAACCCCCTCCTATCACCGAAATTGAAAATTTGTAATATTACAAAGTATCTGGAAACATAAGGATGCACCCTCATTTAATTGAAGTCGGTAAATTGTAATTAATGATAATGTGAGCGACCACCCCCAACCAAAATTTAAAATTGATAATATTTTCAAATTCTACATACCTGGAAACATAAGGAAGCATCCTCATTTGAATGAAATCAGTAAATTTTATATTGATAGCAATGTGAGCGACCCCCCCCCCCCCACAAAAATTTTAAAATTTATAATATTTTCAAATTCGACGTAGCTGAACACATAGAGATGCACACTCATTTTAATGAAATCGGTTAATTTTAAATTAATGTTAATGTGTGCGACCCCCTCACCACCAAATTTTAAAATTGATAATATTTTTAAACTCTACATACCTGGTAATATAAGGATGCATCTTCACTTAAATGAATTCGTTAAATTTTATATTAATGGTAACCAGAGCGACTCCCCCCCCCACCAAATTTATAAAATTGATAAGATTTTCAAATTAGACGTACCTGAAAACATAAGGATGCATCCTCACTTAAATGAAATTGGTAATATTTCAATTAATGGTATGTGAGCGACCCCTCCTTTCACCGAAATTGAAAATTGATAATATTTTCAAATTCGACGTATCTGGAAACATAAGGATGCACCCTCATTTTAATGAAATAGGTACATTTTAAATTGATGGTAATGTGGCTACTGCCACAACAAAATTGAAAATGAATATTTTCGAATTCAATGTATCTGGAAACATAAGGATGCATCCTCACTTAAATGAAGTCGGTAAATATTAAATTAATGGTAATATGAGCAACCGGTTCCCCCACCAAAATTTAAAATTGATAATATTTTCAAATTCGACGTACCTGGAAACATAAGGGTGCATCCTCACTTAAATGAAATCGGTAAATTTTATATTAATGGTAACCAGAGCGACTCCCCCCCCCCCTACCAAATTTATAAAATTGATAAGATTTTCAAATTAGACGTACCTGGAAACATTAGGATCCACCCTCATTCCAATTAAATCAGTAAATTTTAAATTGATGGGAATGTGAGCGACCCCCCCACCCACAAAAATTTTAAAATTAATATGTTTTTCAAATTCAACGTACCTGGAAACATAAGGATCCACCCTCATTTCAATGAAATCGGTAAATTTTAAATAAATGGTAATGTGAGCGGCCCCCCCCCACCAAAATATAAAATGAATAATGTTTTTGAATACAATGTATCTGGAAACATAAGGATGCACCATCATTTCAATGAAATTGGTATGTTTTAGATTGATGGCAATGTGAGGGACCCCCCCCCCCCAAATTTTAAAATTGATAATATTTTTGAATTAGACGTACCTGGAAATATAAGGGTGCACCCTCCTTCCAATAAAATCAGTAAATTTTAAATTGATGGGAATGTAAGCGACCCCCCCCCCCACCAAAATATAAAATCAATAATGTTTTTGAATACAATGTATCTGGAAAATAAGGATGCACCCTCATTTCAATGAAATCGGTAAGTTTTAGATTGATGGCAATGTGAGCGACGCCCCCCCCCCCCCCAAATTTTAAAATTGATAAGATTTTCAAATTCGACCTACCTAGAACATAAGGATGCACCCTCATTTAAATGAAATCGGTAAATTTCAAATTGGTGGAATGTGAGCGACCCCCCACGCCCAACAAAATTTAAAATGAATAATGTTTTCTAATTAAGTGTATCAGGAAATATAAGGATGCATAATAACTTAGATGCAATCGATAATTTCTAAATAGTGGTAATTTGAGCGACCCCCCCCCCATCAGCGAAATTGAAAATTTGTAATATTACAAAGTATCTGGAAAAATAAGGATGCGCCCTCTTTTAATTGAAGTCCGTAAATTGTAATTAATGGTAATGTGAGCGACCACCCACCCCCAACAAAATTTAAAATGAATAATGTTTTCTAATTCAGTGTATCTGGAAATATAAGGATGCAACCTCTTTTAATTCAAGTCGGTAAATTGTAATTAATGGTAATGTGAGTGACCACCCACCCCCAACAAATTTGAAAATGAATAATGTTTTCTAATTCAGTGCATCTGGAAATATAAGGATGCATCCTCACTTAAATGAAATTGGTAATATTTCAATTAATGGTAATGTGAGCGACCCCTCCTTTCACCGAAATTTAAAATTGATAATATTACCAAATTCGACGTATCTGGAAACATAAGGATGCACCCTCATTTTAATGAAATAGGTACATTTTAAATTGATGGTAATGTGGGCTACCGCCACAACAAAATTGAAAATGAATATTTTCGAATTCAATGTATCTGGAAACATAAGGATGCATCCTCACTTAAATGAAATCGGTAAATATTAAATTAATGGTAATATGAGCAACCGGTTCCCCCACCAAAATTTAAAATTGATAATATTTTCAAATTAGACGTACCTGGAAACATAAGGGTGCACCCTCATTTCAATGAAATCGGTAAATTTTAAATTAACGATAATGTGGGCGACCCCCCACTCCCAACAAAATTGAAAATGAATAATGTTTTCTAATTAAGTGTATCAGGAAATATAAGGATGTATAATAACTTAAATGAAATCGATAATTTCTAAATAGTAGTAATGTGAGCGACCCCCCCCATCAGCGAAATTGAAAATTTGTAATATAACAATGTATCTGGAAACATAAGGATGCACCCTAATTTAATTGAAGTCTGAAAATTGTAATTAATGGTAATGTGAGCGACCACCCACCCCCAACAAAATTGAAAATGAATAATGTTTTCTAATTCAGTGTATCTGGAAATATAAGGATGCATCCTAACTTAAATGAAATCGATAATTTCTAAATAGTGGTAATTTGAGCAACCCCCTCCTATCACCGAAATTGAAAATTTGTAATATTACAAAGTATCTGGAAACATAAGGATGCACCCTCATTTAATTGAAGTCGGTAAATTGTAATTAATGATAATGTGAGCGACCACCCCCAACCAAAATTTAAAATTGATAATATTTTCAAATTCTACATACCTGCAAACATAAGGAAGCATCCTCATTTGAATGAAATCAGTAAATTTTATATTGATGGCAATGTGAGCGACCCCCCCCCCCCCACCAAAATTTTAAAATTTATAATATTTTCAAATTCGACGTAGCTGAACACATAGGGATGCACACTCATTTTAATGAAATCGGTTAATTTTAAATTAATGTTAATGTGTGCGACCCCCTCACCACCAAATTTTAAAATTGATAATATTTTCAAACTCTACATACCTGGTAATATAAGGATGCATCTTCACTTAAATGAATTCGTTAAATTTTATATTAATGGTAACCAGAGCGACTCCCCCCCCCCCACCAAATTTATAGAATTGATAAGATTTTCAAATTAGACGTACCTGAAAACATAAGGATGCATCCTCACTTAAATGAAATTGGTAATATTTCAATTAATGGTATGTGAGCGACCCCTCCTTTCACCGAAATTGAAAATTGATAATATTTTCAAATTCGACGTATCTGGAAACATAAGGATGCACCCTCATTTTAATGAAATAGGTACATTTTAAATTGATGGTAATGTGGCTACTGCCACAACAAAATTGAAAATGAATATTTTCGAATTCAATGTATCTGGAAACATAAGGATGCATCCTCACTTAAATGAAGTCGGTAAATATTAAATTAATGGTAATATGAGCAACCGGTTCCCCCACCAAAATTTAAAATTGATAATATTTTCAAATTCGACGTACCTGGAAACATAAGGGTGCATCCTCACTTAAATGAAATCGGTAAATTTTATATTAATGGTAACCAGAGCGACTCCCCCCCCCTACCAAATTTATAAAATTGATAAGATTTTAATGATTTAATGATTTAATGATAAGTAATGTGAGTGACCACCCACCCGCAACAAATTTGAAAATGAATAATGTTTTCTAATTCAGTGCATCTGGAAATATAAGGATGCACCCTCTTTTAATTGAAGTCGGTAAATTGTAATTAATGGTAATGTGAGTGACCACCCACCCGCAACAAATTTGAAAATGAATAATGTTTTCTAATTCAGTGCATCTGGAAATATAAGGATGCACCCTCATTTTAATGAAATAGGTACATTTTAAATTGATGGTAATGTGGCTACCGCCACAACAAAATTGAAAATGAATATTTTCGAATTCAATATATCTGGAAACATAAGGATGCATCCTCACTTAAATGAAATCGGTAAATATTAAATTAATGGTAATATGAGCAACCGGTTCCCCCACCAAAATTTAAAATTGATAATATTTTCAAATTCGACGTACCTGGAAACATAAGGATGCACCCTCATTTAATTGAAGTCTGTAAATTGTAATTAATGGTAATGTGAGCGACCACCCACCCCCAACAAAATTGAAAATGAATAATGTTTTCTAATTCAGTACATCTGGAAATATAAGGATGCATCCTAACTTAAATGAAATCGATAATTTCTAAATAGTGGTAATTTGAGCAACCCCCTCCTATCACCGAAATTGAAAATTTGTAATATTACAAAGTATCTGGAAACATAAGGATGCACCCTCATTTAATTGAAGTCGGTAAATTGTAATTAATGGTAATGTGAGCGACCACCCCCAACCAAAATTTAAAATTGATAATATTTTCAAATTCTACATTGGCAATGTGAGAGACGCCCCCCTCCCCAAATTTTAAAATTGATAAGAATTTCAAATTCGACCTACCTAGAAACATAAGGATGCACCCTCATTTAAACGAAATCGGTAAATTTCAAATTGATGAAAATGTGAGCGACCCCCCCCCCCCCACAAAAAATTTAAAATTAATATGATTTTCAAATTCGACGTACCTGGAAACATAAGGATCCACCCTCATTTCAATGCAATCGGTAAATTTTAAATAAATGTTAATGTGAGCGCCCCCCCACCAAAATATAAATTGAATAATGTTTTTGAATACAATGTATCTGGAAACATAAGGATGCACCATCATTTCAATGAAATTGGTAAGTTTTAGATTGATGGCAATGTGAGGGACCCCCCCAAATTTTAAAATTGATAATATTTTTAAATTAGACGTACCTGGAAACATAAGGGTGCACCCTCATTCCAATAAAATCAGTAAATTTTTAATTGATGGGTATGTGAGCGACCCCCCCCCCCACCAAAATATAAAATGAATAATGTTTTTGAATACAATGTATCTGGAAAATAAGGATGCACCCTCATTTCAATGAAATCGGTAAGTTTTAGATTGATGGCAATGTGGGTGACGCCCCCCCAAAATTTTAAAATTGATAAGATTTTCAAATTCGACCTACCTAGAACCATAAGGATGCAACCTCATTTAAATGAAATCGGTAAATTTCAAATTGATGGAATGTGAGCGACCTCCCACGCCCAACAAAATTTAAAATGAATAATGTTTTCTAATTAAGTGTATCAGGAAATATAAGGATGCATAATAACTTAGATGCAATCGATAATTTCTAAATAGTGGTAATGTGAGCGACCCCCACCCCATCAGCGAAATTGAAAATTTGTAATATTACAAAGTATCTGGAAAAATAAGGATGCACCCTCTTTTAATTGAAGTCGGTAACTTGTAATTAATGGTAATGTGAGCGACCACCCACCCCCAACAAAATTGAAAATGAATAATGTTTTCTAATTCAGTGTATCTGGAAATATAAGGATGCACCCTCTTTTAATTGAAGTCGTTAAATTGTAATTAATAGTAATGTGAGTGACCACCCACCCCCAACAAATTTGAAAATGAATAATGTTTTCTAATTCAGTGCATCTGGAAATATAAGGATGCATCCTCACTTAAATGAAATTGGTAATATTTCAATTAATGGTAATGTGAGCGACCCCTCCTTTCACCGAAATTTAAAATTGATAATATTTTCAAATTCGACGTATCTGGAAACATAAGGATGCACCCTCATTTTAATGAAATAGGTACATTTTAAATTGATGGTAATGTGGGCTACCGCCACAACAAAATTGAAAATGAATATTTTCGAATTCAATATATCTGGAAATATAAGGATGCATCCTCACTTAAATGAAATCGGTAAATATTAAATTAATGGTAATATGAGCAACCGGTTCCCCCACCAAAATTTAAAATTGATAATATATTCAAATTCGACGTACCTGGAAACATAAGGGTGCACCCTCATTTCAATGAAATCGGTAAATTTTAAATTAACGATAATGTGGGCGACCCCCCACTCCCAACAAAATTGAAAATGAATAATGTTTTCTAATTCAGTGTATCAGGAAATATAAGGATGTATAATAACTTAAATGAAATCGATAATTTCTAGATAGTAGTAATGTGAGCGACCCCCCCCATCAGCGAAATTGAAAATTTGTAATATAACAATGTATCTGGAAACATAAGGATGCACCCTCATTTAATTGAAGTCTGAAAATTGTAATTAATGGTAATGTGGTGACCACCCACCCCCAACAAAATTGAAAATGAATAATGTTTTCTAATTCAGTGTATCTGGAAATATAAGGATGCATCCTAACTTAAATGAAATCGATAATTTCTAAATAGTGGTAATTTGAGCAACCCCCTCCTATCACCGAAATTGAAAATTTGTAATATTACAAAGTATCTGGAAACATAAGGATGCACCCTCATTTAATTGAAGTCGGTAAATTGTAATTAATAATAATGTGAGCGACCACCCCCAACCAAAATTTAAAATTGATAATATTTTCAAATTCTACATACCTGGAAACATAAGGAAGCATCCTCATTTGAATGAAATCAGTAAATTTTATATTGATGGCAATGTAAGCGACCCCCCCCCCCACCAAAATTTTAAAATTTATAATATTTTCAAATTCGACGTAGCTGAACACATAGGGATGCACACTCATTTTAATGAAATCGGTTAATTTTAAATTAATGTTAATGTGTGCGACCCCCTCACCACCAAATTTTAAAATTGATAATATTTTCAAACTCTACATACCTGGTAATATAAGGATGCATCTTCACTTAAATGAATTCGTTAAATTTTATATTAATGGTAACCAGAGCGACTCCCCCCCCCCACCAAATTTATAAAATTGATAAGATTTTCGAATTAGACGTACCTGAAAACATAAGGATGCATCCTCACTTAAATGAAATTGGTAATATTTCAATTAATGGTAATGTGAGCGACCCCTCCTTTTACCGAAATTGAAAATTGATAATATTTTCAAATTCGACGTATCTGGAAACATAAGGATGCACCCTCATTTTAATGAAATAGGTACATTTTAAATTGATGGTAATGTGGCTACTGCCACAACAAAATTGAAAATGAATATTTTCGAATTCAATGTATCTGGAAACATAAGGATGCATCCTCACTTAAATGAAGTCGGTAAATATTAAATTAATGGTAATATGAGCAACCGGTTCCCCCACCAAAATTTAAAATTGATAATATTTTCAAATTCGACGTACCTGGACACATAAGGGTGCATCCTCACTTAAATGAAATCGGTAAATTTTATATTAATGGTAACCAGAGCGACTCCCCCCCCCTACCAAATTTATAAAATTGATAAGATTTTCAAATTAGACGTACCTGGAAACATAAGGATCCACCCTCATTCCAATTAAATCAGTAAATTTTAAATTGATGGGAATGTGAGCGACCCCCCCCCCACAAAAATTTTAAAATTAATATGTTTTTCAAATTCGACGTACCTGGAAACATAAGGATCCACCCTCATTTCAATGAAATCGGTAAATTTTAAATAAATGGTAATGTGAGCGGCCCCCCCCACCAAAATATAAAATGAATAATGTTTTTGAATACAATGTATCTGGAAACATAAGGATGCACCCTCATTTCAATGAAATTGGTAAGTTTTAGATTGATGGCAATGTGAGGGACCCCCCCCAAATTTTAAAATTGATAATATTTTTGAATTAGACGTACCTGGAAATATAAGGGTGCACCCTCCTTCCAATAAAATCAGTAAATTTTAAATTGATGGGAATGTAAGCGACCCCCCCCCCCCCCACCAAAATATAAAATGAATAATGTTTTTGAATACAATGTATCTGGAAAATAAGGATGCACCCTCATTTCAATAAAATCGGTAAGTTTTAGATTGATGGCAATGCGAGAGACGCCCCCCCCCCCAAATTTTAAAATTGATAAGATTTTCAAATTCGACCTACCTAGAAACATAAGGATGCACCCTCATTTAAATGAAATCGGTAAATTTCAAATTGATGAAAATGTGAGCGACCCCCCCCACAAAAATTTTAAAATTATTATGATTTTCAAATTCGACGTACCTGGAAACATAAGGATCCACCCTCATTTCAATGAAATCGGTAAATTTTAAATAAATGTTAATGTGAGCGCCCCCCCCCCGCCAAAATATAAAATGAATAATGTTTTTGAATACAATGTATCTGGAGACATAAGGATGCACCCTCATTTCAATGAAATTGGTAAGTTTTAGATTGATGGCAATGTGAGGGACCCCCCCAAATTTTAAAATTGATAATATTTTTAAATTAGACGTACCTGGAAACATAAGGGTGCACCCTCATTCCAATAAAATCAGTAAATTTTTAATTGATGGGAATGTGAGCGACCCCCCCCCCACCAAAATATAAAATGAATAATGTTTTTGAGTACAATGTATCTGGAAAATAAGGATGCATCCTCACTTAAATGAAGTCGGTAAATATTAAATTAATGGTAATATGAGCAACCGGTTCCCCCACCAAAATTTAAAATTGATAAGATTTTCAAATTCGACCTACCTAGAAACATAAGGATGCACCCTCATTTAAATGAAATCGGTAAATTTCAAATTGATGGAATGTGATCGACCCCCCACCCCCAACAAAATTTAAAATGAATAATGTTTTCTAATTAAGTGTATCAGGAAATATAAGGATGCATCCTAACTTAAATGAAATCGATAATTTCTAAATAGTGGTAATGTGAACAACCCCCTCCCATCACCGAAATTGAAAATTTGTAATATTACAAAGTATCTGGAAACATAAGGATCCACCCTCATTTCAATGAAATCGGTAAATTTTAAATAAATGGTAATGTGAGCGACCACCCCCAACCAAAATTAAAAATTGATAATATTTTCAAATTTTACATACCTGGAAACATAAGGATGCACACTCAATTAAATGAAATCGGTTAATTTTAAATTAATGTTAATGTGAGCGATCCCCTCACCACCAAAGTTTAAAATTGATAATATTTTATAAACTTTACATACCTGGAAACATAAGGATGCATCCTCACTTAAATGAAAATGGTAAATTTTATAATTATGGTAACGTGAGCGACCCCCCCCCCCACCAAATTTATAAACTGATAATATTTTCAAATTTTACATACCTGGAAACATAAGGATGCACACTCAATTAAATGAAATCGGTTAATTTTAAATTAATGTTAATGTGAGCGACCCCCTCACCACCAAAGTTTAAATTTGATAATATTTTATAAACTTTACATACCTGGAAACATAAGGATGCATCCTCACTTAAATGAAAATGGTAAATTTTATAATTATGGTAACGTGAGCGACCCCCCCCCCCACCAAATTTATAAACTGATAAGATTTTCTAATTAGACATACCTGGAAACATAAGGATCCACCCTCATTCCAATAAAATCAGTAAATTTTAAATTGATGGAAATGTGAGCAACCCCCCCACCAAAATATAAAATGATTAATGTTTTTGAATACAATGTATCTGGAAACATAAGGGTGCACCCTCATTTCAATGAAATTGGTAAGTTTCAGATTGATGGCAATGTGAGGGACCACCCCCCAAATTTTAAAATTGATAATATTTTTAAATTCGACGTTCCTGGAAACATAAGGATCCACCCTCATTTCAATGAAATCGGTAAATTTTAAATAAACGGTAATGTAAGCGCCCCCCCCCCCACCAAAATATAAAATGAATAATGTTTTTGAATACAATGTATCTGGAAACATAAGGATGTACACTCAATTAAATGAAATCGGTTAATTTTAAATTAATGTTAATGTTAGCGACCCCCTCACCACCAAAGTTTAAAATTGATAATATTTTCAAACTTTACATACCTGGAAACATGAGGATGCATCCTCACTTAAATGAAATCGGTAAATTTTATATTAATAGTAACGTGAGCGACCCCCCCCCCACCTAATATATAAACTGATAAGATTTTCAAATTAGACATACCTGGAAACATAAGGATCCACCCTCATTCCAATAAAATCAGTAAATTTTAAATTGATGGAAATGTGAGCAACCCCCCCCCCCCCAACCAAAATAAACAAATGATTAATGTTTTTGAATACAATGTATCTGGAAACATATGGATGCACCCTCATTTTAATGAAATCGGTAAATTTTAAATAAATGGTAATGTGAGCGACCCCCCCCCCCCCACCTAAATATAAAATGAATAATGTTTGTAAATAGAATGTATTTGGAAACATAAGGATGCACCCTCTATTCAATGAAATCGATAAGTTTTAGATTGATGGCAATGTGAGCGACCCCCCCCCAAATTTTAAAATTGATAATATTTTCAAATTTGACGTACCTGGATCCATAAGGGTGCACCCTCTATTCAATGAAATCGATAAGTTTTAGATTGATGGCAATGTGAGCGACCCCCCCCCAAATTTTAAAATTAATAATATTTTCAAATTTGACGTACGTGGATCCATAAAGGTGCACCCTCATTTCAATGAAATTGGTAAGTTTTAGATTGATGGCAATGTGAGGGACCACCCCCCAAATTTTAAAATTGATAATATTTTTAAATTCGACGTTCCTGGAAACATAAGAGTAGTTCCCAATGGCGGACTGAGCAAGAGCACGAAGGAATGACCTTGAAGCGTGCTGTATAAGGAGTTCGTGTGACCTTGAGGTCATTGACCGTTCTAGTTTAGGGCGAGGGGGGTGTTTTGTTAGGGTGAGGGGGGTTTGTTTACGTTTGGAAATACCGGTTTTGGTAGTCCTTGACTGGTTGAATGTGGGTTAGACTCACGATGTGGCAACGCTGTAAACGAGATTTGTCAACAGCGCAGCAGGTGTGAGCGCAGGTGGGGCCAGGTGTCTTGGCCAGGTGTCTTACTCTTGGCCAGGTGTCTTGTTGTGTATCATAAGTGGACATTTAATATGTAAATGAACATTTAAAAGGTTCATTAATTAAACACCAGCTGTTGGAGACTAGTAGGCATTTAATAGGCTAATTAATCACGAGGGCCAGGTGTCTTGGTTGTTGTTGACCTTGTTGAGTATCATAAGTGGACATTTAATATGTAAATGAACATTTAAAAGGTTCATTCAACAGCTGTTGGAGACTAGTAGGCACTTAATAGGCTAATTAATCACGAGCAACCACGGATGTAAATAGACACTTAATAGCCCCATTAATTAAACAGCAGCTGTTGAAGACTTGTATACATTTAATAGGATAATTAATCACGAGGAAACCACTGAGATTCCGATCGTATAGAAATATTTGTCTAAATGGAAACTTCATTACTCCTTGGGCTATTTAGACTAATGGATATCGATTAGAGTATGCAGCAGGTGAAGAATAGCAAGTAGAAACATTCTTTATGTCTCGAGGTAACTTTTAATGCTCCTTAAGGATATTTAAATATGCCTAGGGCAGATGTTTGGAAATCGAAGCAGTTGTCCGATCGTATAGAATTATTTAGACCAATGTATATCCATTAGTATCAAGCAGGTGAAGAATAGCAAGTAGAAACATTCTTTACATCTAGAGCTAACTTTTAATGCTCCTTAAGGATATTTAAATATGCCTAGGGCAGATGTTTGGAAATCGAAGCAGTTGTCCGATCGTATAGAATTATTTAGACTAATGTATATCCATTAGTATCAAGCAGGTGAGGAATAGCAAGGAGAAACATTCTTTACATCTAGGGGTAGCTTTTAATGCTCCTTAGGAATTTTCGTCTTGTGTTACTTGTCCGATGAGTAATTAATATCGAGCAGGGAGAGTAATTAATATCGAGCAGGTGAGGAATAGCAAGTAGAAATTAAGTGTGTGTTATGTCCAACTTTTATTGCTGTCTTCTAGACTTATGGACATTGAGGAGAGGACGCAGCAGGTGAAGAATACTTAGTAGTAATATATATCTGTGTCATGGTGACATGTAAGAAGTAAATTTTGTTGCTCCTTAGGAATCCTTATTGCTCCTTAGACACAGACAAATATGGCCATCGAGCAGGTGAAGAATGTAATGAGAGTTTTTTCCAATGTCATAATATTTGTCATGTCTGGAGTTAGATAAAATTAATCTAATTACTCCAAGAGTCGACAAAGAAGTCCTGTAAAAAAGAATAC
This sequence comes from Aelia acuminata, assembly GCA_911387785.2. Taxonomy (NCBI): domain Eukaryota; kingdom Metazoa; phylum Arthropoda; class Insecta; order Hemiptera; family Pentatomidae; genus Aelia; species Aelia acuminata. The sequence goes on from OU426985.1 coordinate 10,808,344, forward strand.
ATTTTCCCGTATATAAGGCCCCAGCGCTGTAGTGCTCTTCACTTTGGTTTTTAGTGCTCAACGGCTTCAGCTCTCCTGAACATTTGCTCTCCTCACACAACACACTGTAAGTAAGTTTTTTATTTTGTCTTTGAACTGCTATATGGTATAAGTTTCGAGATATAACCAACCAAATGTTATTGTTTCTAGATGTCACTCCTGAAAAAATTAAATGAAATTAATCCCATATATAAGAACATTGGCGAATTGACTATTGGACGGGCGTACAGTTTAATAAAGCTGACCAAAAAGGAGACAGAATATGGTCCATCCATTGAGGCCATAATAGAAGATGATGAAGAAGGAGAAGTGCGAACCTTCTTACCAAAACGATATACATATGCCTTCACTGAGGAAGAATTAGCAAGCTATAGAGGTACAGTATATTTAAATATAAATTAAATATAATATTTTTTTTTTAAATTAGCTAAGTGATTATTCTCGTTTTTTAGGAGAGCTGAAAATGCAATACCTCGGAAAAAAGAAAAATGCTTATGACATTAATTTTTTCTAAATAGTTTAAAAATAGATAGAGTTAATTTTTTAGAAGATCTTTTTATATATATATATATAGGTAATGTTTTTTATATCTTATTAATTTGGTTTTGGCTTTGTATATTTAGTGTTAAGGAGTAAAATGAACAGTAAAAGCAACATAAATAAGTATTTATGTGAACATTGCGGAATATTAGTAGCAAATAGAAGACACAGGTGTAAATGGTTGTTTTTTTATTGTCAAGGCTGTGGCAAAGAATTTAATAGAAAGTTTAATTTTAATCGGCATAAATTAACTTGTAAAGTTGCTAATGGGGTTAGTATGAATGATATACCTAGGGCGAGCACAATGGAGGTTCCCAATAAAAAAAGAAAATGTAGTATGTTTAGTAGGCAGATGCGAGAGAAGGCGATTGCTTAAGAAAACGGGATTATTAGAGCTTCTTTAAATAACGCGGTTGAGGACGTTTACATTACTAACGATAATAAAAAAATAGTAGCTACCGAATTTTTAAACAATAAAAAAAAACTCTTAGTAAATTTATTAAAATGTTGATGATTGGAAAACTTACAAAATAAATATAATGTTAGAATGCACATATATTAAGAAAAACGGAAACACTATTAGTGAAAGAACGGATTTTAACTTTAAATCGAAAAGTAATACGATAGATATTAGCATAAACCTTGAAAATTATATTGAAAAAACCTTTGAAAAAATTTTAACGGAACAGGACGAGTTTGAAAAAAAAGGTTCAGGTTGGATATATATTTCAGCAAATTATATCTGCTTACATTTAACAAAATATAAACCTTTTGGAGTATCCCAATATATTGAATTACCTAAAAAAATTAAGGACAAACATTGTGTTATAAATGTAAAAAATAATACTAATGATTGCTTCCGTTTAGCTATACTTAGTGATGATATTAAATCAAATGACGTTAACGAATACAAAAATATTCAAACCACATATTCCTTTGATTCGATAACGTTCCCGACTCCAATAAAGGATATAAAACGATTTGAAAATTTAAATAACCTGTCTATAAATGTTTACGGCTTAGACGAGAAAAATATTGTGTATCCAATTAGAATCAGTAAAAAGGAAAATTATGATAAAATGTTTGATTTATTGTTTTTACAAAATGGAGAAAATTTTCACTATTGTTTGATCACAAATCTTTCACGATTAGTAAGTTCTCAAATATCTTTACACAAATGCGCATATACTATCTGTCGCAGATGTCTGACTGCATTTCCGAAGACGTATGTATACAAGTTTGGGAAAAATGGTGATGAGCGAAAGCGAGAACATGAATTATTTTGTCGTAATCATAAAGCAATCCGATCTGACTTTCCGAAAGGAGAGAAAATCGAATTTAAACATGTGGAATATACTCAACCCATTCCAATCGTAGTTTATGCAGATATTGAATCTCTTTTAATACCAATTTCGGGACCCGCTCCTAATCTATCAATATCTTGGAATAAAGCTGTACATGAGCATCGTGCATTTTCTGTTTCACTTCTGGTAAAGTCTTACATGTACCATTTAAAACCGTTTGTTTATACGGGAGAGAACTGTATGCTAGTTTTTTTAGAAAAACTTGAATCTATAGTTGCCGAAGCTGATAAAATATATAGTAATCCTCTTCCAATGGAAGAAATGAGTGAAAGGGATAAAACAATCTTTTATTCTTCTAAAGACTGCATTTTATGTCAATACCCTTTGGATGAACACGATCGAGTGCATCATCACTGCCACATGATAGGAAAATTTATTGGACCAGCACATAATGCATGTAATTTAAGGGCGAAAAAGCCTGATTTTATACCTATTTTTATGCACAACTTATAAGGCTATGATTCTCATTTTATAATCCCTTTCTTAGGCCGATGTGAAAAGGTTCATGTCATTCCTAGTAATACTGAAAAATATATAAGTTTTAGCATAAAATTTAAAGGTATAGGACAAAAATACGATTTGTTGACTCGTTTAAATTTCTTTCATCAAGTTTGGATACATTAGTGAACAATTTAAAAAATCAATCAAAATCAATTACCGAAATTTTTCCAAATATGACTAAGATTATTAATGATGAAAACAAAATTAAATTGCTAACAAGGAAAGGTGTATTTCCATACAATTATTTAGACTCTTTGGACCGCTTGAACGAGACTAAATTACCTGAGAAAGAGAAATTCTTCAATGATTTAACCCAAAAACATATTAGCGATGCAGTCTATGAGCATGCGGAAAATGTCTGGGAAAACTTTAATATTAAAACACTGAAGGAATATGCGGAATTATATGTAAAAACAGATGTAATTCTCTTGTGCGAAGTTTTTGAAACCTTCCGACTTCTATGTCAACAAATTTATCAACTTGATCCCGCATGGTTTTTTACTTTGCCACAGTTATCTTGGAATGCAATGTTGAAATATACAAAAATCAAATTAGATATAATAAAAGACATAGACATGGTCCAGTTTTTTGAAAAGGGTATCAGAGGTGGAATTTGTCAAGTTATTTCCCGTCATGTCAAAGCTAATAATAAATACATGAATGAATATGACCCGTCTAAACCAAACAATTACTTACTTTATGTTGATGTTAACAATCTTTACGGATATGCCATGAATCTTCCACTGCCATATGCCGAATTTGAGTGGACTGACGAAAAATTAAATGTATTAGATCTAGAAAACGATTCAGAAACCGGTTATGTACTCGACGTAGATGTTGAATACCCTAAAGAAATTCATGATAAACATTCTCAACTACCTTTTTTACCTGAAAAAAATAATCCGCCTAATACTAAAACTGTTAAGCTATTAACGACTTTGTCACCCAAAACACGGTACATAGTACATTATATCAATTTAAAACAAGCATTACAACATGGGCTCAAAATTTCAACAATTCACAGAGTTTTAAAGTTTAAACAAAAGAATTGGTTGGCACCATATATAGAAATTAATTCAAAGATGAGAGCATCTGCAAAAAATACATTCGAATCAGATTTTTACAAGTTGATGAATAACAGTTGCTTTGGTAAATTTATGGAAAATGTTCGTAACAGAATCGATCTAAAAATTGTTACAAATGAAAAATCCTTATTTCGACAAGTTAATAAACCAAATTTTAAAGGTAGGATTATATTTGCTGATAATGTTACAGCGGTTCAATTGGAAAAAGAAAGCATTATTTTTGATAAACCGTTGTATGTTGGATTCTCAGTGTTAGACTTGAGCAAAGTTTTGATGTACCATTACCACTACAATGTTTTCTTAAAAAAATATGGTATAGAAAATGTTACTTTATGCTATACTGATACCGATTCATTTTTATACAATATTAGGACTGAAGATATTTATTCTGATATGTCTGGAGAGTTACAAAATTATTTTGATACAAGCAATTTTCCTACTTCCCATTTTTGTTATTCTGAAAAAAACAAAAAAGTTGTTGGTCTGTTGAAAGATGAAACTTTTGGAGATCCCATAGTGGAATTTGTCGGGTTGAGACCTAAAATGTATTCTTACATAACAAACAATGATATAACGGTTAAAAAGTCAAAGGGAATAAAAAAGTCAGCAGTTAGCGGTTTTACTTTTAACGATTATTTAAACACACTTAAAGACTGTAAAAGTGTATATTCTTCGTTTTATATAATTCAATCTAAAAAACACAACGTTACAACCTCACTAATAAATAAAAAGTCATTATGCTCATTGGATGATAAAAGACATACAATGAGAGGTGGAGTGCAAACACTCCCTTATGGTCATTATAGCCTTAATGAATAAAAAAACAACCATTAAATGTAATAGTTAATACAAAATGATAAAAGAAGACAATTTAATGTCTATTAGTAGCATTAGCACTAGTACTATTTGTAGTAAGTTTAGGTTAAAGAAAAACAACAATTTGTAGAAAATAAATATATTTTAAATGTAGAGTTACAATAAATATATAAAATATACAGTTATTGTAAAAAACAAATTAATAAATGTCTGCTTTAACAGTAAGTGTTTTTTTCTTTTAAAACATTATGCAATATCCTTCCTGTCAATCCAGCTGCGTTCTTCTAATCCCAGCCACTTCACATACAATTTATTTCCTTTTCTTTTTAAAACTTTTTCTACAAGGTATACATCTGGATATTTAACTTTTTGTAGCTCTTCTTCATAAAATGCACCACTTATCGGTTGTCCTTTCAGATCTTCCAGTAAATAAGTGTAAGGATATGTCTTTTGAATCTTGACTATCTTAAAAATTTCACTTGACCAATTTGATAAATATCCTTTTGAAAATATGGATTTTTGTGTAGATATTCTGACAAAATCATCTTCTTTAAATTTTTGCTTTCGTACTACTTTTGATTTACTCAACGAAGAATAGATATTATTTTGCAAATATTTCTCCATCTTTTTTTGGGATGCATCGATTGGACTCATGCCTATAGTCCTATGGAATGTTGAATTATACTCGTGTAAAATTTGAGGTAGAATATCTGAAAACTTGTAATTTCCTCGCAAGCTAAATGCTTTCCACATTTTCCCTTTCAATGTTCTATTAAACCTTTCTACAATGGAAGCTTTCATATTAGAAAAAGTGGAATAATGATTAACAGAGTATTGTTTCATTAGAGATTTAAACTTGGAATTGTAAAATTCCTTTCCCTGATCACTTTGAATATTTTTCGGAGTTTGACTACTCGAACGAAACACACTCTCCATTGCTTTAGTCACATTTTCTCCTGATTTCAGCTTTAGAGGCACGGCCCAGGCATATTTGGAAAAACAGTCGATAACTGTCAATAAATATTTGTACCCTTTATTTTCTCGAGAATAAGGTATCATCTCTACTAGATCTATCTGCCACAAGTCATTTATTCCTTTCAAAACTGTCTTTCGCCTGGGATATTTCTTGCGAGCTGGCTTATGTAATTCATTTACAACAGTCCTTTTTATTTGTGATGATTCCATTTGATAATTTTCTTAAGATAACCGAGTGTGACCGCATCAGATTCCTTCTCAGGCTCACCAACGTTTGTTATTCTCTTGCCAAGAGAGTCATATATATTTCCAACTAAATTTAAGGCAACGCTGCTTAAAAATTCTTTGGTGACAACATCATATTTATTTATAGGCGGAGCGAAGTTAACAAGTCTTTTTCTCTTTCCGTCTATATAATTACCAGGCCAATTTTTCAAATCAGTGTAGGTAGCTGCTAGAGTATCACAATATAACTTATTAGCAGCATCGTGAGCAGCGACTGGATTTGCAATATTAATTATTCGTAACTGACTTGCATCGATATTCTTTTCAGACCTTAATAAATTGTAGGGAAAATGACGTGTTATGTATTTTGAATGCTTTTTCGATATGTGGGTTCCGAACTTGTTTATCGTCATGTTTATTCTGAAACTAAATATATAAACGTATCGACGACGTTAATATATGCTATTTTCTTCTCGCAGCTCTTCAATTATTGATTCTATTTCGTTTTGGTGTCCTTCATGTCCGGCATGAGTTGAAGACATTAATAGCCTTAGTCGATCGACAAGTTCGTTAGGGTCGTTCCAATACTCGTACAAGGGTTTATTGGCTCTCATAAGACCAGTACCCCGTTTGTAGGAGTGAGAACGGAGCTTCATGCTCGAAGCAGAGGAAGGGGGGCGGGGTTTTAAGGTTTGTGGTGGAAATATCTTGGATATTACATTTTTATATTTCTCAGATCTGTTTCCAAACACCCCCTGTTCCTTACTATACCATTTCTTGTGAGCATTGGTCGAGTTTAAGATATTCTTATAATTTTCCAAGTTGGACTCGGTATAATCTTTTGGGTTTTTCAAGTAGAGTAGCAGCAGCAGTCCCGGTGTCCCTTCATAAACCACTCCATTAATGGATATATCGTCGTTGTTTGCAAACAGCTGAACATCTGTCGAGTCTCCAATAGCTAATCCCCCAGAAGGCATGACTCTAATTCCATAACGAGAGTCGTGTGTCTTATCACCTTTCAACAACTTATCCAAGTATTCCCTTTGCAGGTTTCCAAATGCGGCGAGATGCTCCTTAAATTCGGCTTCTCCTTGTGGAGTTTTAGCATATTCTTTGACTTGCTCTGATAGTGGATCGTCAGTCACATACTCGTATTCTTCTGCGTCGGGAAATGATAAATGAGATAACGGTGTAGTTTGTATAGGTTTTGCTTCATCGGATAAAATTTGTGTAGCTCTTTTGTAGTGGGGCGTTGTTTTAGGCAATAAAGTTAATTTTCGGTAAATACTAGCAGACTCGAGTGGCGATTCGTCCCGCCGTCTGACTCTGGGAGTCAATTCCGGTTTTGATTCTTTATTTAATGATTGTTTAATATCCTCAAGGGGTTGAATCACAGGTGAAAAAAATTCTTGACGACCTTTTTCAGTAGCCTGGAGACTACGCTTCAATGCTCAAAATTTGTTTTTCAAAATCTCACTTGTTTTTATTATTTCACGAGTGACTTTCGGGTCCATGATTGTTAATGATAATTACTGCCGGGATCGCTCTTTATATATATCTACTATGAATGTATCGATTCCTTTTCTAAAATGTCCATTGTTCAGGTCCCTACTTTTGTCAATAACGAGATAGCCAAACGGTTCTTTCCAGCATAACGAGCACATGTCTTTAAAAAGAGTAAAACTTAAATCTGGTGTGCTTGTGTGTTCATCATAAATATGTTTCAAATTTAATTCATCTTGAGGAAAAACTATTAAAAAGTTAAAATTACATCTGATAAGATGTCTCGGGATACAAACATAACTTTGAGTTAAATAAAAGCAATCGAGATTCATATGACGGCCCTAACTAAAATATCTTTTAATTATATCCTGATTTTCCATTGTGACATCATCGAATATACAGACCGAATCGGATTCAACTTCTTGAGGCAATTCCTTCGCATCTTCAAATTCGTATAATTTTATTTCAGGAACAAGATTTATGACGCTTTTTAAATACTGATATTTAGGTTGATGTAAAGTTTTTCCATAAAGATAGACATTTTTAAATTTTAAGCCGTTAGGGTTTAATAACAATCCAATCATAATATTGGTCTTTCCGCATCCACTCGGACCGCATATTGACGCTCGGATAGTGTTTGGTAATAATGAACTATGTCTCTCCTCCGATTGTCCTTTAACTGGGGAAAAGTTGGTAGTAGAGAAACATTGTACTTGTTTAACTAATTTCATTCTGAATGCAAACAACATCAAGTTTCCACCCTATATATACCCTAGTTTTTCATTTTCTGAGTACAGTAATGCGTAAGGCTCGCAACGGAAGAGGCTTCGTAAATAGTCTTATAAATAGGTTGCCTATTGAATTGCACCTTCCGGGATATCAGTATTGTGGACCAGGTACGAAACTGGAACAACGCCTAATTGCTGGTGATAGTGGAATAAATGAGCTTGATAGAGCTTGTAAAGAACACGATATAGCTTATAGCATGAATAAGGATATGGAGAGTCGTAAACAAGCGGACAAGATTCTTGTCGATAATGCTTGGAAACGAGTTAAAGCTCCAGATTCGTCATGGGGAGAAAAAGCAGCAGCTTGGTTAGTTACAAATATCATGAAGGCAAAAGGAAAAGTTGGTTCAGGTTTAAAAAAGAAAAAGAAGATTAGTTTCAAAAAGTTGGTTAAATCGTCAAAAGTAGATGACGTATCATCTATTCTGAGGGCATCAAAAGTGGCATATAAAAAGGCTAAAATGAATCTACATGACAAGGTGAAACCCTCTCCGCCTAGAGTTATCCCTCTACCAAAGGAAGGAGGTTTTCTTCAATTTCTTGTACCGTTAATGGCGGGACTTTCCGCTGTGGGATCTTTGGCGGGGGGGGCTGCGAGTGTAGCGAAAGCGATCAATGAGGCTAAAGAGGCCAAATTAAAATTAGATGAACAAAAAAGACATAATTTGGCTATTGAAGGTCAGAAATTTGGTAATGGACTTTATTTGAAACCTTATAGGAATGGTTAAGGTCTGTTTATAACCCGACAAAAGAAAACTCCGAGAAAAATATGGCTACCAAATAAACCATTGACGAATTTTGAATTAAATCATTTAGCAAAAGTTTTAAATGTTCCACATTTCCGTGGAGTATTTATGATTGATAATCTTCCTAAATATCCAAAAAAACATGAGTCAGCTATTGTAAATTTAAATACGAGTTCAGAACCTGGTTCTCATTGGGTCTGTTATGTAAAAAAAGATAATGTTGTGAAATACTTTGATTCTTTTGGAAATTGGAAACCACCACCACAGCTACTCGACTATTTCAACGGTTCAAAAATAACTTACAACAGACGTCGTTATCAGAAGTGGAATACTCCGATTTGTGGACATCTCTGCTTAAAGTATTTAGCTGGCGTTTCTCATAAATTTTGATCATTCATAATCATGAGCTATACAGTAACGTTTACGGGAAATTCTAGTATTCTTCATGCAAACTTTTTACCTCCGCTGGAATTAGGCTCAAGTTATACAGTTGGGTTATTACCTTTTGACACATATAATACTATTCCTAATGTCAGGAAGGGTGTTAACGATAAGATTTATTTTGGAACATCAACGATCCGAATACCTGAAGGATCGTATGATATCGATGCACTAAATTCTTTTCTTCGCGAAGAAATTGCTCACCAGGAACCTGGTGGGGGGTTTATACTGCGGGGAAATCAGAATACTTTAAAGGCAGAACTTAGAACAACGAAGCCGGTCTACTTCAACTTCCCCGACAAGCCCCATTCTATTGGTCCACTGTTGGGTTTTCATCGTCCCAATCAAGTCATTAACCCAGGCCAGCATCGCTACAGCGAATCGGATGGCATTGTGAATATTCTTTCTGTAAACACTATTTCGATTCATTGTAACATCGCATCAGGGTCTTACGTCAATGGAGAACCGGATCATAGCATACATCAATTCTTTCCGGCTGTAGAACCAGGATATAAAATAATAGAAACCCCGAATCCAGTCATTTACTTTCCTACTAACGTGAGGACTGTTGACAATATTACCGTTCGGTTAGTGGATCAAGACGGAGAACTTATTGACTTTAGGGGAGAAACTGTTACATTGAGAATACATTTGAAGAAAAATGGGGATTGATTTTACCAGAGATAGACTTGATCGGAATCTAGCTGGTTATAAAAGGAGATGGCAAACCCCATTAAGATTTAGTAAACCTAAATCATCGAGACGGTTAACACCTGCAAACGCAAACTTTTTAAAACAGTGTGGTTTTCGGTTAAAACATGAATAACATACTAAACATAACATCAGACGTGAAATTTGATGATTCCCTTACACAATTTCAATATCATTCGCATCAGCCGTATGCAGGCAACACTTTTAACAAGTCTGATGAAATCATCATCATCAACAAGATGTCTACACATTTCCTTCATTAAGTTTTATTTATTTAGAAGGTCGAATTTTAAAAAAAGACGGTACTCCAGGAACTACTTCAAAATTGAGCAATAACGCATTTGCGTTTTTGTTTGATGAGATCAGATATGAATTGAATGGCATTGAAGTTGATAGAGTTAGAAACCCTGGAATAACTACAACGCTTAAAGGTCATGTATCGTTTTCATCTAATCAAGTAAAAGGACTAGAAAACGCAGGATGGATGGTCCCCGGTGTTGACAAAACTCTTTCCCTGGATAAAAACGGATTTTTCAGTGCATGCTTGCCACTGGATATTCTCTTGGGAATATGCGAAGACTATCGAAAAGTTTTAATTAATCTTAAACAAGAACTCGTTTTAATCAGATCGAGTACGGACTTGAACTGCATAAAGGGTGGTGATGATGTGCAAATAAAATTAGATAAAGTAGTTTGGAGGATGCCCCATGTTCGTGTTTCTGATCAAGAACGACTGAGGTTATTAAAAATAGTTGAGAAAAACAAGGTCATTTCTATTCCATTCCGATCTTGGGATCTTTACGAATACCCTAATTTACCTGCGACACAGCAAGAAAATTGGGCTGTAAAAACATCAGCAAATTTAGAAAAGCCGCGATACGTTATAATCGCATTCCAGACTGATCGAACCAGAAACGCTACCAAAGATAGCAGTCAGTTCGATAGTTGTAAATTGAAAAATTTAAAACTCTATTTGAATAGTGAACAATATCCTTATGACGATTTGAATTTAGATTTCGAACAAGGAAAAGTGGCTCTCCTCTACGAAATGTATAACGAGTTTCAAACGAGTTATTATGGTAATCGTCATTCTCAACCTCTGCTATCACGATCAGAATTTGAGACCCTCTCACCTATGGTCGTTATAGATTGTTCTAAGCAATCTGAAGCAATAAAAAGTACAACAATTGATATTCGTGTATTACTAGAGACGAGTGCGAACTTTCCGCCAAATACTAAGGCATACTGTCTCATTATTCATGATAACATTGTAGAATATGAAGCAGGAACCGGTTTGGTCCGTAAAATGTACTGAAACAGCACATACATCTATATATAGAGATTAAGTCGACTGTAAAAATATCACTTCACCGTAGGACATTGACTCAAGCATATAATGCGTTCGGCGGTCATTGATTTTCAGGGCTATCGCTCGGCTTCTAACTCATTAATTGTTAAAGAACTATCATCGTGGCATTTGTTTTTTAAACCACCTCGAGATGCTGAAGAAGTGTGTCAGTCAAAGACAAATCTTTGGGTAAAAAAACATATTCATGGATTAGAATGGGACTATGGTGATGTACAATATGAAGATATGAAATACTTATTAGCATATCTTTCATATCATATTATAGCATATCTATTAATATATTACATAAATATATTACATACTATTAATTTATTACTTATTTCCTATAAGTCCATTGAACTGGGTTCTACAGGTTCAGTCAGTTGACCTTCTTCATGTTTCTTATAGAATTCAGCCATCTTGGTTATCAAGTCCAATGAGTCGTTGATTTTCTTAACGTCTTTACAAAGCTTTGCCGTTTCATTTCTGCTAAAACATGTTGAAGGTGTATTCAGCTGAAGGGTCGATGGACTCTGGTTAAACATCGCAAAACAAAGAACGACCTGTTCTATTTTCATGATCCTATTCCTCCCCTTCTTGGAAAATATGCAATATACATTTTTACATCCTACTCGATCTTCAACTTCCACTTTCTTGGGTCTGCTTTGCAAAAGAGACAACATCCTTGGAACTTGGTTAGCGACAAATTTCCATTCTTCTGTGTCCATATACACCACAGTTTTCTTGTCGATGACCGCGACAGTGGGTACGAAATCACAAAGACCGACTCGTACTAGTATAGTACTAGTGATGGGGTAATCAGTCACTAATTCCAATCGTCGTGGTCCCACCATCTTGCAAGGCTTCAACGTTGAGACTAAATTATTTAACAGAGAGGTGGGGATAGATGAAGTTTTTCCACTTTTTTTACTAGTTGATTTATTTCGTTTCTTTTTATTTCATATAAAACTATTTGGTTTTTTAAATGAGAAAGTTGTTGAATAAAACGTTTAAACCTCTTACGCATGTTAGCAGCATCCACAACTGTATTCCTGTTCTTTTTTATTATCAACTTCATCTATTATTAATGGTAGCTTCTCTAGTTGTTCCAAGTACTCGATAAACGGACAATATTTAGACCATTTCTTGTGATCTACAAAAGGGTCATCATGTACCAACCATTCGTGTAATATTACTCCGCAAAAAGGACACCTTGTCCGGTCTGATTTTTTCAAATAATAAAATCCTGCTGATGCAAGCTTAACTGCACTCACTGGCGAAGTCCATCCAACAAATGTAGACAGACGATCTTCCTCATATCTTAGGCTCCAACCTGTTCGCTTCCCCATCTTGAACTAATTGAAAGATTCCGCTCTAATGAGGCCCCAGACACACCTTAAAATCATGAATTAACCCAGAGATCGTGACATTAAAATAATGAATGAACCAAGGTCATGATGTCGTACAAATCAGACCCCACCTGCGCTCACACCTGCAATGAACCAAGGTCATGATGTCGTACAAATCAGGCCCCACCTGCGCTCACACCTGCTGCGCTGTTGACAAATCTCGTTTACAGCGTTGCCACATCGTGAGTCTAATTCACATTCAACCAGTCAAGGACTAACAAAACCGGTATTTCCAAACGTAAACAAACCCCCCTCACCCTAACACAACACCCCCCTCGCCCTAAACTAGAACGGTCAATGACATCAAGGTCACACGAACTCCTTATACAGCACGCTTCAAGGTCATTCCTTCGTGCTCTTGCTCAGCCCGCCATTGGGAACTACTCATAAGGATCCACCCTCATTCCAATGAAATCGGTAAATTTTAAATAAACGGTAATGTGAGCGCCCCCCCCCCCCACCAAAATATAAAATGAATAATGTTTTTGAATACAATGTATCTGGAAACATAAGGATGCACACTCAATTAAATGAAATCGGTTAATTTTAAATTAATGTTAATGTGAGCGACCCCCTCACCACCAAATTTATAAACTGATAAGATTTTCAAATTAGACATACCTGGAAACATAAGGATCCACCCTCATTCCAATAAAATCAGTAAATTTTAAATTGATGGAAATGTGAGCAACCCCCCCCCCCCACTAAAATATAAAATGATTAATGTTTTTGAATACAATGTATCTGGAAACACAAGGATGCACCCTCTATTCAATGAAATCGATAAGTTTTAGATTGATGGCAATGTGAGCGACCCCCCCCCCCCCCAAATTTTAAAATTGATAATATTTTTAAACTAGACGTACCTCGAAACATAAGGGTGCACCCTCATTTCAATGTAATCGGTAAGTTTTAGATTGAGAGCAATGTGAGCGACCCCCCCCCCCAAATTTTACAATTGATAATATTTTCAAATTCGACGTACCTGGAAACATAAGGGTGCACCCTCATTTCAATGAAATTGGTAAGTTTTAGATTGATGGCAATGTGAGGGACCACCCTCCAAATTTTAAAAATGATAATATTTTTAAATTCGACGTTCCTGGAAACATAAGGATCCACCCTCATTTCAATGAAATCGGTAAATTTTAAATAAACGGTAATGTGAGCGCCCCCCCCCCCACCAAAATATAAAATGAATAATGTTTTTGAATACAATGTATCTGGAAACATAAGGATGCACCCTCATTTCAATGAAATTGGTAAGTTTTAGATTGATGGCAATGTGAGGGACCCCCCCCAAATTTTAAAATTGATAATATTTTCAAATTAGACGTACCTGGAAACATAAGGATCCACCCTCATTCCAATAAAATCAGTAAATATTAAATTGATGGAAATGTGAGCGACCCCCCCCCCCCACCAAAATATAAAATGAATAATATTTTTGAATACAATGTATCTAGAAACATAAGGATGCAACCTCATTTCAATGAAATGGGTAAGTTTTAGATTGATAGCAATGTGAGCGACGCCCCCCCCCCCAAATGTTAAAATTGATAAGATTTTCAAATTCGACCTACCTAGAAACATAAGGATGCACCCTCATTTAAATGAAATCGGTAAAATTTAAATTAACGATAATGTGGGCGACCCCCCACCCCCAACAAAATTTAAAATGAATAATGTTTCCTAATTAAGTGTATCAGGAAATATAAGGATGCATAATAACTTAAATGAAATCGATAATTTCTAAATAGTGGTAATGTGAGCGACCCCCCCCCCCCATCAGCGAAATTGAAAATTTGTAATATAACAATGTATCTGGAAACATAAGGATGCACCCTCATTTAATTGAAGTCGGTAAATTGTAATTAATGGTAATGTGAGCGACCACCCACCCCCAACAAAATTTAAAATGAATAATGTTTTCTAATTCAGTGTATCTGGAAATATAAGGATGCATCCTAACTTAAATGAAATCGATAATTTCTAAATAGTGGTAATTTGAGCAGCCCCCTCCTATCACCGAAATTGAAAATTTGTAATATTACAAAGTATCTGGAAACATAAGGATGCACCCTCATTTAATTGAAGTCGGTAAATTGTAATTAATGGTAATGTGAGCGACCACCCCCAACCAAAATTTAAAATTGATAATATTTTCAAATTGTACATACCTGGAAACATAAGGAAGCATCCTCATTTGAATGAAATCAATAAATTTTATATTGATGGCAATGTGAGCGACCCCCCCCCCCCACCAAAACTTTAAAATTGATAATATTTTCAAATTCGACGTAGCTGAACACATAGGGATGCACACTCATTTAAATGAAATCGGTTAATTTTAAATTAATGTTAATGTGTGCGACCCCCTCACCACCAAATTTTAAAATTGATAATATTTTCAAACTCTACATACCTGGTAACATAAGGATGCATCCTCACTTAAATGAATTCGGTAAATTTTTATATAAATGGTAACCAGAGCGACTCCCTCCCCCACCAAATTTATAAAATTGATAAGATTTTCAAATTAGACGTACCTGGAAACATAAGGATCCACCCTCAACCTTAATATTCCTTAATATTCCAGCAAGATGGCCGGCGAAGTGCTTGATTTGAATTATGCTATTAAAACTATGAAAGAAGTTCTAGACTATCACCTTCTGAGAAAAGATCTTCGACCGAAAGTTGGAAAAGCCTTAGAACTGCTAGAAAATTATGTAAGTAATATTTGTGACAAATCTTTTACGTTAGAAGACGGCGAAATTGTTAAAAATGGTAACCTCACCTTAAATAGTAAAATACCATACTCAACTATTACACAAAATCAGTCAGAAAAGTCCAAAATCAACCCATTCACAAAGCAATAATCAAACCAAAAGTTCCTCTAGACCGACGGAAATTGGCAAGGAGTTTAAAATTTTGATCAACCCTAAAGATTTGCATATCCCTTTTCAAAAGGTTAGGGAAACTAAAAAAGGCTCTCTAATAATTCAAACAGATCGTGAAAAAGATCTTACCAAAATAGAAAACAGTCTCAAGAATTCATCTAAATTGTCTTATCATAAAATAACAAAAAGAAATCCTCGATTACTAATTAAAAATATTGAGGAAGACATAACCTTAGACAACATCACCGACTACATAACAGCTCAAAACGAAGACATACCCTTGAAAAAAGAAAAGATTAGGCCAATAGTTATCCTTACTACAAGAAAGTACAACAACCGACACGCTGTTGTGGAAGTGGATGCAGCAACGAGGGAATTACTCCTGTACAACAGGATCAGCCTCGGCCACCTAAAGGTTAGGATTGAAGATTACTTCAGGGTAAGAAGATGCACTAAATGCTTAAAATTTCATCATAGCAGTAAGGATTGCCGAGGTAAGGTGACCTGCTCAAGATGCGGAGGGGAACATGCGGCAAACGAATGCACTTCTCAACATTTCAAGTGCATCATATGCGAAAATCACAATAAGTTTACGAGAAGTCAACAGAAGCATTCAATAGACCATTCTGTATTTGATCGAAACTGCCCGTCATACTTGACTGAAATACAAAAATTGGCATCCAATACAGACTACAGCATCCCTCTACAATAGGTAAATAATATTAATAATTCACTATTAACAATTACTGTATTTATTAATGGCACCTAGACAATTAAATATTTTACAACTCAACACTCATCACTCAAAATACTCAACAAACATGTTACAACAATACATTAATATAAAACATGTCGATATTTTATTAATTCAAGAACCGTATACAAGGTCAAATAAGATTATAGGGTATAACCAGTCAAAAGTTGTTCAAACGGCGGGAAACAATATCAGAGCTGGAGTCATAGTAACCAGCAAAAACATTGATGCCTGCATGATATTGCAATATAGTGACTCGGACTTGGTATGTTTAGAAATATCATATGGAAAATTAAAATTCATCATAATTAGTGCTTATTTTGATATAAATCGAAATATAAATTTAGATTTATTAAAAATCGAAAAAATTTTACAAATTCTAATGTCGTTATAGGGGTAGACTCTAATGCGAGATCTAAATTTTGGTATGATAAACAAACGAACGAAAGGGGAAAACTCATGGAATCGTTTATTGTTGAAAATGATTCGGCTTTAGTAAATACTCATTCCGAACTTACGACTTTTGAAGGGGCGCGAGGGTGCAGCAATATTGATTTAACTTTGGCAAATACACGAGCAACCCGAAATTACCTTATAAAAAGTGGACCATTTCAAGAGAAACAAATTTTTCGGACCATAACATTTTAACATACCAGATACATCTACCAGGGACAGACATGCCAACAGAAAAAACACATAGCTTTGTATATTTGACGGAAAATGGTGACTGGGATAAATTCTTGACCAACTCACGGTTTCAGTTATTAAAACAATTCGAATGTCAACACTTCACATACAACACGGAATTGATGGATGCTGAAATAGAGGAATTAATTATTAATGAGTTTCCAAATGTCTCTACTGACAGTATAGTTTGTAAAATGACTAAAGCTATTAAAAAATCTTGCAATGTTGCGTTCAAACGATCCGGAAATTTTAAACATCGAACTGGACACAGGTCAGTTCCGTGGTGGAATTCTGAACTAACAGACTTACGTAAACAGACAAATCAACTACGGAGAATTTACCAACGGACAAAATCAAATAGTCTTTTACGAGACTCTAGAAAATGGGAATATTATAAAAGTAAGCAGGCGTACCAAAAGTTAATTAAAAACTCCAAACTAAAATCATGGAAAGAATATGCCACAGCTTCCAATGCTTGGCAATGGCCATACAGGTCTGTCGCCAATAAAATAAAACCACAAAGCTTACTCACAACTATATTGACTGATGAAGGGACATACACTGCTGATACAGAGCAAACGTTATCCCATGTACTAAGGCAAATCATAAAAGAGGACAATATAATCAATGATACTGACGAACACAGACGAATGAGAACAGAAATACTTACCCCTCCATTAACTGCAGATGACTTAGAAATTCGAGATTTTGAAATATTACAAACAATAAAAAAATTAAATGTAAAGAAAGCTTCGGGAATAGACAAAATCGACTCACGTATCTTAAAGAAAATAGCCGATACCTTTCCAAAATTGCTGATTGGGCTTTATAAAACATTGTTTTCAAGAAAAGAATTTCCTAAAATTTGGAAGGTAGGTAAACTGACTTTAATTCCTAAATCTAATTCCTCCGCACTTAGACCATTAAGTATGCTCCCTGTTATGAGCAAAGTATTTGAAAAAATTCTCAAAAATAGACTGATGCACCACCTGATAACTAACAGCATACTGGACAGACACCAATTCGGATTCAGGCCCCAATCAGGAACTGACGATGAACTAAATGAGTTGACTAATCATATTAAAAGTGCATTTCGGCAAAAAAGTAACCTTTTAGTGATATCTTTAGATATCGCCGGCGCTTTTGACCATGCATGGTGGCCTGCAATCTTGAATAATTTAAAAATATACAAATGCCCAAAAAACATATACACCATTATCCAAAATTATTTTTCTGACAGAAAACTTGCAATACAGACAAACTCCTATTATGTTGACAAGAAACTATCTTTAGGAACTCCTCAAGGATCAGCACTTTCACCCTTATTATGGAATATTTTAATCAATACAGTTTTTGAAACCGACTTACAGGAAAATACAACACTTCTAGCGTATGCGGACGACTTGTTATTACTTATAAAAAGAAGAGATTTTGATGAATTACAGACCATAGCGAACATAACACTATCAAGGCTTATACTTTGGACAAAACGCAACAAACTTGAATTTAATGTAGGAAAGACTAAATATGTTATTTTTACCAAAAAAAGAACAGTACCAGAACTAGATATTCGACTAAAGTCAACTAGACTTACAAAATGTGACACATTGCCATATTTAGGCGTACTTTTCGATAGAAAACTAAATTTTAACAGACATTTAGACAATGTTTATAACGAAACTTTAGGCATCATAAATGGACTATCAATAGCTGCTAGAGTAACATGGGGCCTCAAATCGGAAGTGCTGAGAGAAATCTATGAAGCCGCTGTACTTCCTAAGATTCTCTACGCTGTACCCGTTTGGTATGCAGCTGTACAACGTAAGGGAAATTTGATGAAGTTACAGAGGCTTCAAAGGTTGATTGCTATTAAGATATGTAAGGGATATCGCACAATTTCGTTTGAGGCCGCCATTTTATTGACAGGCCTATTACCAATACAAATGAAAATTGATGAACGCTCAACTTTATTCAAAATTAAAAAAGAAAACTTTGGATACAAAGACATGACAATGGACAAAATAGAAAGAAATACTGACTGTAAATTTTGGATACACCCAACTACAAATTTGTGGACCAGGACACAAATCACCTTTGAAAATACTGATGTTTTTACCGACGGCAGTAAGGACAGCGAGAATGTTGGGTGTGCATGGTTATTCAGATCTCCAGAAGGTAGGAATATTGAAAAGCAATACAAATTAGAATCATATTGCTCGAATAACCAGGCGGAGAAATTTGCTGTGTTAAAGGTGACAGATTACATCATTAACTATCCGCTACAGACATACACACATGTGACCATAAATACTGACAACAAAGTTTTACTTGACTCTGTTAACAACTTAGATATTCACGATTACTTGACGGAACAAATCAGACATAACTTGATACAATTAAAAACGATAGGGAAAACAGTAACAATAAAATGGGTAAAGGGACATTCTGGTATCGAGGGCAACGAACGAGCCGATTACCTTGCTAAAGAAGCGGCTAAAAGCGAAATGATGCCCTCGTATGATAAAGCCCCTTTATCCTACATTAAAAGAGATCTCACAATTGATTTCGTCAAAAGGTGGGATCAATTGTGGGTGATCTCAACAAAATCACCAAGTTTACACAGGTACATACCACGCATTACACTTCAAAATTACAAACTCATACACAGTAATGATTATAAACTAACGCAAGTATTAACAGAGCATGGCAACACGAAGCAATATCTTAAGAGATTTAACATTATACAAACAGACATATGTGACGAAGACGGGCAAATCCAAAATTTCCATCACATACTTTATGACTGTAAATTATTTGACAAAAAACGATTCGCACTAATAAAAAATGTAATTCTTAAAAATGGAAATTGGCCGGAGACGGAACATAACTTATTATTCAAATTTAAGACAGACTTCCTAAAATTTATTAGATGTATTGACTTTGACTCACTGACAAACCAGCGTTGGGCAGCGTAGGTAACTTCTTGTTGGCTTTATTTCATTTTTATTTTTATTTTTATTTATTTTTTTATTTTTTTTTATATTCTTATTTTCTTTTGTTTAATGTTTTACAAATTTTCTTGTATATTGATACCATACTTTTGTAGAAATATTTAGTTAAATTCTTATTTTTAATGTAATAATCTAAATACTCTTGTAATGTATACATGTATATCATATATTGTAATAATGTATATCATGTATTGTAATAATGTTTTGTAATGTACATATTGAATTGATTATCACTTTGTAATGTATATATGTATATAATGTATTGTAATAATGTTTTCTAATGTATATAATGCAATGTTATAATGTAATGTCATGTAGTATGCAATTAAGGCATGGAGCATGGCATAATTTCAAATAAACGCTTCTTACGTAGGGTTACTACGTAAGGAAAATAATAAAAAAAAAAAAAAAAAAAAAAGGATCCACCCTCATTCCAATAAAATCAGTAAATTTTAA
Organism: Aelia acuminata; assembly: GCA_911387785.2. Classification (NCBI taxonomy): domain Eukaryota; kingdom Metazoa; phylum Arthropoda; class Insecta; order Hemiptera; family Pentatomidae; genus Aelia; species Aelia acuminata. The sequence goes on from OU426985.1 coordinate 10,828,643, forward strand.
ATTGATGGGAATGTGAGCGACCCCCCCCCCAACAAAATATAAAATGCATAATGTTTTTGAATACAATGTATCTGGAAAATAAGGATGCACCCTCATTTCAATGAAATAGGTACATTTTGAATTGATGGTAATGTGGGCTACCGCCACAAAAAAATTGAAAATGAATAATATTTTCGAATTCAATTTATCTGGAAACATAAGGATGCATCCTCACTTAAATGAAATCGGTAAATATTAAATTAATGGTAATAGGAGCGCCCCCCCCCACCAAAATATAAAATGAATAATAATTTTGAATACAATGTATCTGGAAACATAAGGATGCACACTCAATTAAATGAAATCGGTTAATTTTAAATTAATGTTAATGTGAGCGACCCCCTCACCACCAAATTTTAAAATTGATAATATTTTCAAACTTTACATACCTGGAAACATAAGGATGCATCCTCACTTAAATGAAATCGGTAAATTTTATATTAATGGTAACGTGAGCGACCCCCCCCCCCCCACCAAATTTATAAACTGATAAGATTTTCAAATTAGACATACCTGGAAACATAAGGATCCACCCTCATTCCAATAAAATCAGTAAATTTTAAATTGATGGAAATGTGAGCAACCCCCCCCCCCCACCAAAATATAAAATGATTAATGTTTTTGAATACAATGTATCTGGAAACATATGGATGCACCCTCATTTTAATGAAATCAGTAAATTTTAAATAAATAGTAATGTCAGCGACCCCCCCCTCCCCACCTAAATATAAAATGAATAATGTTTGTAAATAGAATGTATCTGGAAACATAAGGATGCACCCTCATTTCAATGAAATTGGTAAGTTTTAGATTGATGGCAACGTGAGCGACCCCCCCCCAAATTTTAAAATAGATAATATTTTCAAATTTGACGTACCTGGAAACGTAAGGGTGCACCCTCATTTCAATGAAATCGGTAAGTTTTAGATTGAGGGCAATGTAAGTACCCCCCCCCCCCCAAATTTTATAATTGATTATATTTTCAAATTCGACGTACCTGGAAACATAAGGGTGCACCCTCATTCCAATAAAATCAGTAATTTTTAAATTGATGGAAATGTGAGCAACCCCCCCCCCCCCCACCAAAATATAAAATGATTAATGTTTTTGAATACAATGTATCTGGAAACATATGGATGCACCCTCATTTTAATGAAATCAGTAAATTTTTATATAAATGGTAAACAGAGCGACTCCCCCCCCCCCCCCCACCAAATTTATAAAATTGATAAGATTTTCAAATTAGACATACCTGGAAACATAAGGATCCACCCTCATTTCAATGAAATCGGTAAATTTTAAATAAACGGTAATGTGAGCGCCTTCCCCCCCCCACCAAATTTATAAACTGATAAGATTTTCAAATTAGACGTACCTGGAAACATAAGGGTGCACCCTCATTTCAATGAAATCGGTAAGTTTTAGATTGAGGGCAATGTGAGTGACCCCCCCCCCCAAATTTTATAATTGATTATATTTTCAAATTCGACGTACCTGGAAACATAAGGGTGCACCCTCATTTCAATGAAATTGGTAAGTTTTAGATTGATGGCAATGTGAGGGACCACCCCCTCCAAATTTTAAAATTGATAAGATTTTCAAATTAGACATACCTGGAAACATAAGGATCCACCCTCATTCCAATAAAATCAGTAAATTTTAAATTGATGGAAATGTGAGCGACCCCCCCCCACCAAAATATAAAATGATTAATGTTTTTGAATACAATGTATCTGGAAACATAAGGATTCACCCTCATTTCAATGAAATTGGTAAGTTTTAGATTGATGGCAATGTGAGGGACCACCCCCCAAATTTTAAAATTGATAATATTTTTAAATTCGACGTTCCTGGAAACATAAGGATGCATCCTCACTTAAATGAATTCGATAAATTTTTATATAAATGGTAACCAGAGCGACTCCCCCCCCCACCAAATTTATAAACTTGATAAGATTTTCAAATAAGACGTACCTGGAAACATAAGGATCCACCCTCATTCCAATAAAATCAGTAAATTTTAAATTGATGAGAATGTGAGCGACCCCCCCCCCAACAAAATATAAAATGAATAATGTTTTTGAATACAATGTATCTGGAAAATAAGGATGCACCCTCATTTCAATGAAATAGGTACATTTTAAATTGATGGTAATGTGGGCTACCGCCTCAAAAAAATTGAAAATGAATAATATTTTCGAATTCAATGTATCTCGAAACATAAGGATGCATCCTCACTTAAATGAAATCGGTAAATATTAAATTAATAGTAATGTGAGCCCCCCCCCCACCAAAATATAAAATGAATAATGTTTTTGAATACAATGTATCTGGAAACATAAGGATGCACCCTCATTTCAATGAAATTGGTAAGTTTCAGATTGATGACAATGTGAGGGACCCCCCCCCACAAAATTTTAAAATTGATAAGATTTTCAAATTAGACATACCTGGAAACATAAGGATCCACCCTCATTTCAATGAAATCGGTAAATTTTAAATAAAAGGTAATGTGAGCGCCCCCCCCCCCACCAAAATATAAAATGAATAATGTTTTTGAATACAATGTATCTGGAAACATAAGGATGCACACTCAATTAAATGAAATCGGTTAATTTTAAATTAATGTTAATGTGAGCGACCCCCCCCCCCCCACTAAATTTATAAACTGATAAGATTTTCAAATTAGACATACCTGGAAACATAAGGATCCACCCTCATTCCAATAAAATCAGTAAATTTTAAATTGATGGAAATGTGAGCAACCCCCCCCCCCCCCACCAAAATATAAAATGATTAATGTTTTTTGAATACAATGTATCTGGAAACATATGGATGCACCCTCATTTTAATGAAAACAGTAAATTTTAAATAAATAGTAATGTGAGCGACCCCCCCCCCCCACCTAAATATAAAATGAATAATGTTTGTAAATAGAATGTATCTGGAAACATAAGGATGCACCCTCTATTCAATGAAATCGATAAGTTTTAGATTGATAGCAACGTGAGCGACCCCCCCCCCCAAATTTTAAAATTGATAATATTTTCAAATTTGACGTACCTGGAAACATAAGGGTGCACCCTCATTTCAATGAAATCGGTAAGTTTTAGATTGAGGGCAAGGTGAGTGACCCCCCCCCCCAAATTTTATAATTGATAATATTTTCAAATTCGACGTACCTGGAAACATAAGGGTGCACCCTCATTTCAATGAAATTGGTAAGTTTTAGATTGATGGCAATGTGAGCGACTCCCCCCCCACCAAATTTATAAAATTGAAAAGATTTTCAAATTAGACGTACCTGGAAACATAAGGATCCACCCTCATTCCAATAAAATCAGTAAATTTTAAATTGATGGGAATGTGAGCGACACCCCCCCCCCCCAACAAAATATAAAATGAATAATGTTTTTGTATACAATGTATCTGGAAAATAAGGATGCACCCTCATTTCAATGAAATAGGTACATTTTAAATTGATGGTAATGTGGGCTACCGCCACAACAAAATTGAAAATGAATAATATTTTTGAATTCAATGTATCTCGAAACATAAGGATGCATCCTCACTTAAATGAAATCGGTAAATATTAAATTAATGGTAATGTGAGCGACCCCCTCACCACCAAAGTTTAAAATTGATAATATTTTCAAACTTTACATACCTGGAAACATAAGGATGCATCCTCACTTAAATGAAATCGGTAAATTTTATATTAATGGTAACGTGAGCGACCCCCCCCCCACCAAATTTATAAACTGATAAGATTTTCAAATTAGACCTACCTAGAAACATAAGGATGCACCCTCATTTAAAAGAAATCGGTAATATTTAAATTAACGATAATGTGGGCGCCCCCCCCCCCAAATTTTAAAATTGATAATATTTTCAAATTTGACGTACCTGGAAACATAAGGGTGCACCCTCATTTCAATGAAATCGGTAAGTTTTAGATTGAGGGCAAGGTGAGTGACCCCCCCCCCCAAATTTTATAATTGATAATATTTTCAATTTCGACGTACCTGGAAACATAAGGGTGCACCCTCATTTCAATGAAATTGGTAAGTTTTAGATTGATGGCAATGTGAGGGACCACACCCCAAATTTTAAAATGGATAATATTTTTAAATTAACGTTCCTGGAAACATAAGGATGCATCCTCACTTTAATGAATTCGGTAAATTTTTATATAAATGGTAAACAGAGCGACTCCCCCCCCCCCACCAAATTAATAAAATTGATAAGATTTTCAAATTAGACGTACCTGGAAACATAAGGATCCACCCTCATTCCAATAAAATCAGTAAATTTTAAATTGATGGGAATGTGAGCGACCCCCCCGCCCCCAAACAAAATATAAAATGAATAATGTTTTTGTATACAATGTATCTGGAAAATAAGGATGCACCCTCATTTCAATGAAATAGGTACATTTTAAATTGATGGTAATGTGGGCTACCGCCACAACAAAATTGAAAATGAATAATATTTTCGAATTCAATGTATCTCGAAACATAAGGATGCATCCTCACTTAAATGAAATCGGTAAATATTAAATTAATGGTAATGTGAGCGACCCCCCTCACCACCAAAGTTTAAAATTGATAATATTTTCAAACTTTACATACCTGGAAACATAAGGATGCATCCTCACTTAAATGAAATCGGTAAATTTTATATTAATGGTAACGTGAGCGACCCCCCCCCCCCACCAAATTTATAAACTGATAAGATTTTCAAATTAGACATACCTGGAAACATAAGGATCCACCCTCATTCCAATAAAATCAGTAAATTTTAAATTGATGGAAATGTGAGCAACCCCCCCCCCCACCAAAATATAAAATGATTAATGTTTTTGAATACAATGTATCTGGAAACATATGGATGCACCCTCATTTTAATGAAATCAGTAAATTTTAAATAAATAGTAATGTGAGCGACCCCCCCCCCCCACCTAAATATAAAATGAATAATGTTTGTAAATAGAATGTATCTGGAAACATAAGGATGCACCCTCATTTCAATAAAATCGGTAAGTTTTAGATTGATGGCAATGTGAGCGACGCCCTCCCCCCAAATTTTAAAATTAATAAGATTTTCAAATTCGACCTACCTAGAAACATAAGGATGCACCCTCATTTAAATGAAATCGGTAAATTTCAAATTGATGGAAATGTGAGCGACCCCCCCCCCCACAAAAATATAAAATGAATAATGTTTTTGAATACAATGTATTTGGAAACATAAGGATGCACCCTCATTTCAATGAAATTGGTAAGTTTTAGATTGATGTCAATGTGAGGGACCCCCCCAAATTTTAAAATTGATAATATTTTCAAATTAGACGTACCTGGAAACATAAGGATCCACCCTCATTCCAATAAAATCAGTAAATATTAAATTGATGGGAATGTGAGCGACCCCCCCCCCACCAAAATATAAAATGAATAATATTTTTGAATACAATGTATCTGGATACATAAGGATGCACCCTCATTTCAATGAAATCGGTAAGTTTTAGATTGATAGCAATGTGAGCGACGCCCCCCCCCCCCCAAATTTCAAAATTGATAAGATTTTCAAATTCGACCTACCTAGAAACATAAGGATGCACCCTCATTTAAAAGAAATCGGTAACATTTTATATAAATGGTAAACAGAGCGACTCCCCCCCCCCACCAAATTTATAAAATTGAAAAGATTTTCAAATTAGACGTACCTGGAAACATAAGGATCCACCCTCATTCCAATAAAATCAGTAAATTTTAAATTGATGGGAATGTGAGCGACACCCCCCCCCACAACAAAATATAAAATGAATAATGTTTTTGTATACAATGTATCTGAAAAATAAGGATGCACCCTCATTTCAATGAAATAGGTACATTTTAAATTGATGGTAATGTGGGCTACCGCCACAACAAAATTGAAAATGAATAATATTTTTGAATTCAATGTATCTCGAAACATATGGATGCATCCTCACTTAAATGAAATCGGTAAATATTAAATTAATGGTAATGTGAGCGACCCCCTCACCACCAAAGTTTAAAATTGATAATATTTTCAAACTTTACATACCTGGAAACATAAGGATGCATCCTCACTTAAATGAAATCGGTAAATTTTATATTAATGGTAACGTGAGCGACCCCCCCCCCCACCAAATTTATAAACTGATAAGATTTTCAAATTAGACCTACCTAGAAACATAAGGATGCACCCTCATTTAAAAGAAATCGGTAATATTTAAATTAACGATAATGTGGGCGCCCCCCCCCCAAATTTTAAAATTGATAATATTTTCAAATTTGACGTACCTGGAAACATAAGGGTGCACCCTCATTTCAATGAAATCGGTAAGTTTTAGATTGAGGGCAAGGTGAGTGACCCCCCCCCCAAATTTTATAATTGATAATATTTTCAAATTCGACGTACCTGGAAACATAAGGGTGCACCCTCATTTCAATGAAATTGATAAGTTTTAGATTGATGGCAATGTGAGGGACCACCCCTAAAATTTTAAAATTGATAATATTTTTAAATTCGACGTTCCTGGAAACATAAGGATGCATCCTCACTTAAATGAATTCGATAAATTTTTATATAAATGGTAACCAGAGCGACTCCCCTTCCCACCAAATTTATAAACTTGATAAGATTTTCAAAGAAGACGTACCTGGAAACATAAGGATCCACTCTCATTCCAATAAAATCAGTAAATTTTAAATTGATGAGAATGTGAGCGACCCCCCCCCCCAACAAAATATAAAATGAATAATGTTTTTGAATACAATTTATCTGGAAAATAAGGATGCACCCTCATTTCAATGAAATAGGTACATTTTAAATTGATGGTAATGTGGGCTACCGCCTCAAAAAAATTGAAAATGAATAATATTTTCGAATTCAATGTATCTCGAAACATAAGGATGCATCCTCACTTAAATGAAATCGGTAAATATTAAATTAATAGTAATGTGAGGCCCCCCCCCCCACCAAAATATAAAATGAATAATGTTTTTGAATACAATGTATCTGGAAACATAAGGATGCACCCTCATTTCAATGAAATTGGTAAGTTTCAGATTGATGACAATGTGAGGGACCCCCCCAAAATTTTAAAATTGATAAGATTTTCAAATTAGACATACCTGGAAACATAAGGATCCACCCTCATTTCAATGAAATCGGTAAATTTTAAATAAACGGTAATGTGAGCGCCCCCCCCCCCCACCAAAATATAAAATGAATAATGTTTTTGAATACAATGTATCTGGAAACATAAGGATGCACACTCAATTAAATGAAATCGGTTAATTTTAAATTAATGTTAATGTGAGCGACCCCCCCCCTCCAAATTTATAAACTGATAAGATTTTCAAATTAGACATACCTGGAAACATAAGGATCCACCCTCATTCCAATAAAATCAGTAAATTTTAAATTGATGGAAATGTGAGCAACCCCCCCCCCCCACCAAAATATAAAATGATTAATGTTTTTGAATACAATGTATCTGGAAACATATGGATGCACCCTCATTTTAATGAAATCAGTAAATTTTAAATAAATAGTAATGTGAGCGACCCCCCCCCCCACCTAAATATAAAATGAATAATGTTTGTAAATAGAATGTATCTGGAAACATAAGGATGCACCCTCTATTCAATGAAATCGATAAGTTTTAGATTGATAGCAACGTGAGCGACCCCCCCCCCCCAAATTTTAAAATTGATAATATTTTCAAATTTGACGTACCTGGAAACATAAGGGTGCACCCTCATTTCAATGAAATCGGTAAGTTTTAGATTGAGGGCAAGGTGAGTGACCCCCCCCCCCCCCAAATTTTATAATTGATAATATTTTCAAATTCGACGTACCTGGAAACATAAGGGTCACCCTCATTTCAATGAAATTGGTAAGTTTTAGATTGATGGTAACGTGAGCGACCCCCCCCCCACCAAATTTATAAACTGATAAGATTTTCAAATTAGACGTTCCTGGAAACATAAGGATGCATCCTCACTTTAATGAATTCGGTAACATTTTATATAAATGGTAAACAGAGCGACTCCCCCCCCCACCAAATTTATAAAATTGATAAGATTTTCAAATTAGACGTACCTGGAAACATAAGGATCCACCCTCATTCCAATAAAATCAGTAAATTTTAAATTGATGGGAATGTGAGCGACCCCCCCGCCCCCAAACAAAATATAAAATGAATAATGTTTTTGTATACAATGTATCTGGAAAATAAGGATGCACCCTCATTTCAATGAAATAGGTACATTTTAAATTGATGGTAATGTGGGCTACCGCCACAACAAAATTGAAAATGAATAATATTTTCGAATTCAATGTATCTCGAAACATAAGGATGCATCCTCACTTAAATGAAATCGGTAAATATTAAATTAATGGTAATGTGAGCGACCCCCTCACCACCAAAGTTTAAAATTGATAATATTTTCAAACTTTACATACCTGGAAACATAAGGATGCATCCTCACTTAAATGAAATCGGTAAATTTTATATTAATGGTAACGTGAGCGACCCCCCCCCCCCACCAAATTTATAAACTGATAAGATTTTCATATTAGACATACCTGGAAACATAAGGATCCACCCTCATTCCAATATAATCTGTAAATTTTAAATTGATGGAAATGTGAGCAACCCCCCCCCACCAAAATATAAAATGATTAATGTTTTTGAATACAATGTATCTGGAAACATATGGATGCACCCTCATTTTAATGAAATCAGTAAATTTTAAATAAATAGTAATGTGAGCGACCCCCCCCCCCCCGCCTAAATATATATGGAAATGCGACCGACCCCCTCCCCCCAACAAAATTGAAAATAAATAATATTTTCGAATTCAATGTATCTCGAAACATAAGGATGCATCCTCACTTAAATGAAATCGGTAAATATTAAATAAATGGTAATGTGAGCGCCCCCCCCCCTACCAAAATATAAAATGAATAATGTTTGTAAATAGAATGTATGTGGAAACATAAGGATGCACCCTCTATTCAATGAAATCGATAAGTTTTAGATTGATGGCAATGTGAGCGACCCCCCCCCCCAAATTTTAAAATTGATAATATTTTCAAATTTGACGTACCTGGAAACATAAGGGTGCACCCTCATTTCAATGAAATCGGTAAGTTCTAGATTGAGGGCAATGTGAGCGACCCCCCCCCCCCCCCAAATTTTAAAATTGATAATATTTTCAAATTCGACGTACCTGGAAACATAAGGGTGCACCCTCATTTCAATGAAATTGGTAAGTTTTAGATTGATGGCAATGTGAGGGCCACCCCCAAATTTTAAAATTGATAATATTTTTAAATTCGACGTTCCTGGAAACATAAGGATGCATCCTCACTTAAATGAATTCGATAAATTTTTATATAAATGGTAACCAGAGCGACTCCCCCCCCCACCAAATTTATAAACTTGATAAGATTTTCAAATAAGACGTACCTGGAAACATAAGGATCCACCCTCATTCCAATAAAATCAGTAAATTTTAAATTGATGAGAATGTAGCGACCCCCCCCTCCCCAACAAAATATAAAATGAATAATGTTTTTGAATACAATGTATCTGGAAATTAAGGATGCACCCTCATTTCAATGAAATAGGTACATATTATATTGATGGTAATGTGGGCTACCGCCTCAAAAAAATTGAAAATGAATAATATTTTCGAATTCAATGTATCTCGAAACATAAGGATGCATCCTCACTTAAATGAAATCGGTAAATATTAAATTAATAGTAATGTGAGCCCCCCCCCCCCCACCAAAATATAAAATTAATAATGTTTTTGAATACAATGTATCTGGAAACATAAGGATGCACCCTCATTTCAATGAAATTGGTAAGTTTCAGATTGATGACAATGTGATGGACCCCCCCCCCCAAAATTTTAAAATTGATAAGATTTTCAAATTAGACATACCTGGAAACATAAGGATCCACCCTCATTCCAATAAAATCAGTAAATTTTAAATTGATGGAAATGTGAGAGACCCCCCCCCCCCACATAAATATAAAATGATTAATGTTTTTGAATACAATGTATCAGGAAACATAAGGATTCACCCTCATTTCAATGAAATCGGTAAGTTTTAGATTGATGGAAATGTGACCGACCCCCCCCCCCCCCACAAAAGTTAAAAATTAATATGATTTTAAAATTCGACGTACCTGGAAACATAAGGATCCACCCTCATTTTAAAGAAATCGGTAAATTTTAAATAAATGGTAATGTGAGCAACCACCCCCCACCTAAATATAAAATGAATAATGTTTTTGAATAGAATGTATCTGGAAACATAAGGATGCACCCTCTTTTTAATGTAATCGATAAGTTTTAGATTGATGGCAATGTGAGCGATCCCCCCCCCAAATTTTAAAATTGATAATATTTTTAAATTTGACGTACCAGGAAACATAAGGGTGCACCCTCATTTCAATGAAATCGGTAAGTTTTAAATTGAGGGCAATGTGAGCGACCCCCCACCCCCAAATTTTAAAATTGATAATATTTTCAAATTCGACGTACCTGGAAACATAAGGGTGCACCCTCATTTTAATGAAATTGGTAAGTTTTAGATTGATGGCAATGTGAGGGATCCCCCCCCCCCAAATTTTAAAATTGATAATATTTTTAAATTAGACGTACCTCGAAACATAAGGGTGCACCCTCATTCCAATAAAATCAGTAAATTTTAAATTGATGGGAATGTGAGCGACCCCCCCCCCCCACCAAAATATTAAATGAATAATGTTTTTGAATACAATGTATCTGGAAAATAAGGATGCACCCTCATTTCAATAAAATCGGTAATTTTTGGGTTGATGGCAATGTGAGCGACGCCCTCCCCCCACCAAAATATAAAATGAATAATGTTTTTGAATACAATGTATCTGGAAAATAAGGATGCACCCTCATTTCAATAAAATCGGTAATTTTTGGATTGATGGCAATGTGAGGGACCCCCCCCAAATTTTAAAATTATAATATTTTCAAATTAGACGTACCTAGAAACATAAGGATCCACCCTCATTCCAATAAAATCAGTAAATATTAAATTGATGGGAATGTGAGCGACCCCCCCCCCACCAAAATATAAAATGAATAATATTTTTGAATACAATGTATCTGGAAACAAAAGGATGCACCCTCGTTTCAATGAAATCGGTAAGTTTTAGATTGATAGCAATGTGAGCGACGCCCCCCCTCCCAAATTTTAAAATTGATAAGATATTCAAATTCGACCTACCTAGAAACATAAGGATGCACCCTCATTTAAAAGAAATCGGTAAAATTTAAATTAACGAAAATGTGGGCGACCCCCCACCCCCAACAAAATTTAAAATGAATAATGTTTTCCAATTAAGTGAATCAGGAAATATAAGGATGCATAATAACTTAAATGAAATCGATAATTTCTAAATAGTGGTAATGTGAGCGACCCCCCCCCCATCAGCGAAATTGAAAATTTGTAATATTACAAAGTATCTGGAAACATAAGGATGCACCCTCTTTTAATTAAAGTCGGTAAATTGTAATTAATGGTAATGTGAGCGACCACCCACCCCCAACAAATTTGAAAATGAATAATGTTTTCTAATTCAGTGTATCTGGAAATATAAGGATGCATCCTCACTTAAATGAAATTTGTAATATTTCAATTAATGGTAATGTGAGCGACCCCTCCTTTCACCGAAATTTAAAATTGATAATATTTTCAAATTCCACGTATCTGGAAACATAAGTATGCACCCTCATTTTAATGAAATAGGTACATTTTAAATTGATACTAATGTGGGCTACCGCCACAACAAAATTGAAAATGAATATTTTCGAATTCAATGTATCTGGAAACATAAGGATGCATCCTCACTTAAATGAAATCGGTAAATATTAAATTAATGGTAATATGAGCAACCGGTTCCCCCACCAAAACTTAAAATTGATAATATTTTCAAATTCGACGTACCTGGAAACATAAGGGTGCACCCTCATTTCAATGAAATCGGTAAATTTTAAATTAGCGATAATCTGGGCGACCCCCCACGCCCAACAAAATTGAATATGAATAATGTTTTCTACTTCAGTGTATCAGGAAATATAAGGATGCATAATAACTTAAATGAAATCGATAATTTCTAAATAGTGGTAATGTGAGCGACGCCCTCCCCCCAAATTTTAAAATTAATAAGATTTTCAAATTCGACCTACCTAGAAACATAAGGATGCACCCTCATTTAAATGAAATCGGTAGATTTTAAATAGATGGAAATGTGAGCGACCCCCCCCACCCACAAAAATATAAAATGAATAATGTTTTTGAATACAATGTATTTGGAAACATAAGGATGCACCCTCATTTCAATGAAATTGGTAAGTTTTAGATTAATGGCAATGTGAGGGACCCCCCCCCAAATTTTAAAATTGATAATATTTTCAAATTAGACGTACCTGGAAACATAAGGATCCACCCTCATTCCAATAAAATCAGTAAATATTAAATTGATGGGAATGTGAGCGACCCCCCCCCCCACCAAAATATAAAATGAATAATATTTTTGAATACAATGTATCTGGATACATAAGGATGCACCCTCATTTCAATGAAATCGGTAAGTTTTAGATTGATAGCAATGTGAGCGACGCCCCCCCCCCCCCCCCAAATTTTAAAATTGATAAGATTTTCAAATTCGACCTACCTAGAAACATAAGGATGCACCCTCTTTTAATTGAAGTCGGTAAATTGTAATTAATGGTAATATGAGCGACCACCCACCCCCAACAAATTTGAAAATGAATAATGTTTTCTAATTCAGTGTATCTGGAAATATAACGATGCATCCTCACTTAAATGAAATTGGTACATTTTAAATTGATGGTAATGTGGGCTACCGCCACAACAAAATTGAAAATGAATATTTTCGAATTCAATGTATCTGGAAACATAAGGATGCATCCTCACTTAAATGAAATCTTTAAATATTAAATTTATGGTAATATGAGCAACCGGTTCCCCCACCAAAATTTAAAATTGATAATATTTTCAAATTCGACGTACCTGGAAACATAAGGGTGCACCCTCATTCAAATAAAATTGGTAAGTTTTAGATTGATGACAATGTGAGGGACCCCCCCCCCAAATTTTAAAATTGATAAGATTTTCAAATTAGACATACCTGGAAACATAAGGATCCACCCTCATTCCAATAAAATCAGTAAATTTTAAATTGATGGAAATGTGAGCGACCCCCCCCCCCCACCAAAATATAAAATGATTAATGTTTTTGAATACAATGTATCTAGAAACATAAGGATTCACCCTCATTTCAATGAAATCGGTAAGTTTTAGATTGATGGAAATGCAACCGACCCCCCCCCCCCCCCCCCAAAAAAATTGAAAATAAATAATATTTTCGAATTCAATGTATCTCGAAACATAAGGATGCATCCTCACTTAAATGAAATTTGTAATATTTCAATTAATGGTAATGTGAGCGACCCCTCCTTTCACCGAAATTTAAAATTGATAATATTTTCAAATTCGACGTATCTGGAAACATAAGTATGCACCCTCATTTTAATGAAATAGGTACATTTTAAATTGATGGTAATGTGGGCTACCGCCACAACAAAATTGAAAATGAATATTTTCGAATTCAATGTATCTCGAAACATAAGGATGCATCCTCACTTAAATGAAATCGGTAAATATTAAATAGATGGTAATGTGAGCGCTCCCCCCCTACCAAAATATAAAATGAATAATGTTTGTAAATAGAATGTATGTGGAAACATAAGGATGCACCCTCTATTCAATGAAATCGATAAGTTTTAGATTGATGGCAATGTGAGCGACCCCCCCCCCAAATTTTAAAATTGATAATATTTTCAAATTCGACGTACCTGGAAACATAAGGATCCACCCTCATTCCAATGAAATCGGTAAGTTTTAGATTGAGGGCAATGTGAGCGACCCCCCCCCCCCCCCCAAATTTTAAAATTGATAATATTTTCAAATTCGACGTACCTGGAAACATAAGGGTGCACCCTCTTTTCAATGAAATTGGTAAGTTTTAGATTGATGGCAATGTGAGGGACCACCCCCCATATTTTAAAATTGATAATATTTTCAAATTCGACGTACCTGGAAACATAAGGATCCACCCTCATTCCAATGAAATCGGTAAGTTTTAGATTGAGGGCAATGTGAGTGACCCCCCCCCCCCCCAAATTTTAAAATTGATAATATTTTCAAATTCGACGTACCTGGAAACATAAGGGTGCACCCTCTTTTCAATGAAATTGGTAAGTTTTAGATTGATGGCAATGTGAGGGACCACCCCCCATATTTTAAAATTAATAATATTTTTAAATTCGACGTTCCTGGAAACATAAGGATGCATCCTCACTTAAATGAATTCGATAAATTTTTATATAAATGGTAACCAGAGCGACTCCCCCCCCACCAAATTTATAAACTTGATAAGATTTTCAAATAAGACGTACCTGGAAACATAAGGATCCACCCTCATTCCAATAAAATCAGTAAATTTTAAATTGATGAGAATGTGAGCGACCCCCCCCCCCCCAACAAAATATAAAATGAATAATGTTTTTGAATACAATGTATCTGGAAAATAAGGATGCACCCTCATTTCAATGAAATAGGTACATTTTAAATTGATGGTAATGTGGGCTACCGCCTCAAAAAAATTGAAAATGAATAATATTTTTGAATTCAATGTATCTCGAAACATAAGGATGCATCCTCACTTAAATGAAATCGGTAAATATTAAATTAATAGTAATGTAAGGCCCCCCCCCCACCAAAATATAAAATGAATAATGTTTTTGAATACAATGTATCTGGAAACATAAGGATGCACCCTCATTTCAATGAAATTGGTAAGTTTCAGATTGATGACAATGTGAGGGACCCCCCCCCCAAAATTTTAAAATTGATAAGATTTTCAAATTAGACATACCTGGAAACATAAGGATCCACCCTCATTCCAATAAAATCAGTAAATTTTAAATTGATGGAAATGTGAGAGACCCCCCCCCCCACCAAAATATAAAATGATTAATGTTTTTGAATACAATGTATCAGGAAACATAAGGATTCACCCTCATTTCAATGAAATCGGTAAGTTTTAGATTGATGGAAATGTGACCGACCCCCCCCCCCCCCCACAAAAAGTTAAAAATTAATATGATTTTAAAATTCGACGTACCTGGAAACATAAGGATCAACCCTCATTTTAAAGAAATCGGTAAATTTTAAATAAATGGTAATGTGAGCAACCCCCCCCCCACCTAAATATGAAATGAATAATGTTTTTGAATAGAATGTATCTGGAAACATTAGGATGCACCCTCTTTTTAATGAAATCGATAAGTTTTAGATTGATGGCAATGTGAGCGATCCCCCCCCCCAAATTTTAAAATTGATAATATTTTTAAATTTGACGTACCAGGAAACATAAGGGTGCACCCTCATTTCAATAAAATCGGTAATTTTTGGATTGATGGCAATGTGAGCGACGCCCTCCCCCCACCAAAATATAAAATGAATAATGTTTTTAAATACAATGTATCTGGAAAATAAGGATGCACCCTCATTTCAATAAAATCGGTAATTTTTGGATTGATGGCAATGTGAGCGACGCCCTCCCCCCAAATTTTAAAATTAATAAGATTTTCAAATTCGACCTACCTAGAAACATAAGGATGCACCCTCATTCCAATAAAATCAGTAAATTTATATTGATGGGAATGTGAGCGACCCCCCCCCACCAAAATATAAAATGAATAATGTTTTTGAATACAATGTATCTGGAAACATAAGGATGCACCCTCATTTCAATGAAATTGGTAAGTTTTAGATTGATGGCAATGTGAGGGACCCCCCCAAATTTTAAAATTATAATATTTTCAAATTAGACGTACCTGGAAACATAAGGATCCACCCTCATTCCAATAAAATCAGTAAATATTAAATTGATGGGAATGTGAGCGACCCCCCCCCCCCACCAAAATATAAAATGAATAATATTTTTGAATACAATGTATCTGGATACATAAGGATGCACCCTCTTTTAATTGAAGTCGGTAAATTGTAATTAATGGTAATATGAGCGACCACCCACCCCCAACAAATTTGAAAATGAATAATGTTTTCTAATTCAGTGTATCTGGAAATATAACGATGCATCCTCACTTAAATGAAATTGGTACATTTTAAATTGATGGTAATGTGGGCTACCGCCCCCCCCATCAGCGAAATTGAAAATTTGTAATATTACAAAGTATCTGGAAACATAAGGATGCACCCTCTTTTAATTGAAGTCGGTAAATTGTAATTAATGGTAATGTGAGCGACCACCCACCCCCAACAAATCTGAAAATGAATAATGTTTTCTAATTCAGTGTATCTGGAAATATAAGGATGCATCCTCACTTAAATGAAATTTGTAATATTTCAATTAATGGTAATGTGAGCGACCCCTCCTTTCACCGAAATTTAAAATTGATAATATTTTCAAATTCGACGTATCTGGAAACATAAGTATGCACCCTCATTTTAATGAAATAGGTACATTTTAAATTGATGGTAATGTGGGCTACCGCCACAACAAAATTGAAAATGAATATTTTCGAATTCAATGTATCTGGAAACATAAGGATGCATCCTCACTTAAATGAAATCGGTAAATATTAAATTAATGGTAATATGAGCAACCGGTTCCCCCACCAAAATTTAAAATTGATAATATTTTCAAATTCGACGTACCTGGAAACATAAGGGTGCACCCTCATTTCAATGAAATCGGTAAATTTAAAATTAGCGATAATCTGGGCGACCCCCCACGCCCAACAAAATTGAATATGAATAATGTTTTCTAATTCAGTGTATCAGGAAATATAAGGATGCATAATAACTTAAATGAAATCGATAATTTCTAAATAGTGGTAACGTGAGCGACGCCCTCCCCCCAAATTTTAAAATTAATAAGATTTTCAAATTCGACCTACCTAGAAACATAAGGATGCACCCTCATTTAAATGAAATCGGTAAATTTTAAATTGATGGAAATGTGAGCGACCCCCCCCCCCCACAAAAATATAAAATGAATAATGTTTTTGAATACAATGTATTTGGAAACATAAGGATGCACCCTCATTTCAATGAAATTGGTAAGTTTTAGATTAATGGCAATGTGAGGGACCCCCCCCCAAATTTTAAAATTGATAATATTTTCAAATTAGACGTACCTGGAAACATAAGGATCCACCCTCATTCCAATAAAATCAGTAAATATTAAATTGATGGGAATGTGAGCGACCCCCCCACCAAAATATAAAATGAATAATATTTTTGAATACAATGTATCTGGATACATAAGGATGCACCCTCATTTCAATGAAATCGGTAAGTTTTAGATTGATAGCAATGTGAGCGACGCCCCCCCCACAAATTTTAAAATTGATAAGATTTTCAAATTCGACCTACCTAGAAACATAAGGATGCACCCTCTTTTAATTAAAGTCGGTAAATTGTAATTAATGGTAATATGAGCGACCACCCACCCCCAACAAATTTGAAAATGAATAATGTTTTCTAATTCAGTGTATCTGGAAATTTAACGATGCATCCTCACTTAAATGAAATTGGTAATATTTCAATTAATGGTAATGTGAGCGACCCCTCCTTTCACCGAAATTTAAAATTGATAATATTTTCAAATTCGACGTATCTGGAAACATAAGGATGCACCCTCATTTTAATGAAATAGGTACATTTTAAATTGATGGTAATGTGGGCTACCGCCACAACAAAATTGAAAATGAATATTTTCGAATTCAATGTATCTGGAAACATAAGGATGCATCCTCACTTAAATGAAATCGTTAAATATTAAATTAATGGTAATATGAGCAACCGGTTCCCCCACCAAAATTTAAAATTGATAATATTTTCAAATTCGACGTACCTGGAAACATAAGGATCCACCCTCATTCCAATAAAATCAGTAAATTTTAAATTGATGGAAATGTGAGCGACCACCCCCCCTCCAAAATATAAAATGAATGATGTTTTTGAATACAATGTATCTGGAAACATAAGGATTCACCCTCATTTCAATGAAATCGGTAAGTTTTAGATTGATGGAAATGTGACCGACCCCCCCCCAATAAAATTAAAAATAAATAATATTTTCGAATTCAATGTATCTCGAAACATAAGGATGCATCCTCACTTAAATGAAATTGGTAAATATTAAATTAATGGTAATGTGAGCGCCCCCCCCTACCAAAATATAAAATGAATAATGTTTGTAAATAGAATGTATCTGGAAACATAAGGATGCACCCTCTATTCAATGAAATCGATAAGTTTTAGATTGATGGCAATGTGAGCAACCCCCCCCCCAAATTTTAAAATTGATAATATTTTCAAATTTGACGTACCTGGAAACATAAGGGTGCACCCTCATTTTAATGAAATAGGTACATTTTAAATTAATGGTAATGTGGGCTACCGCCACAACAAAATTGAAAATGAATATTTTCGAATTCAATGTATCTGGAAACATAAGGATGCATCCTCACTTAAATGAAATCGGTAAATATTAAATTAATGGTATTATGAGCAACCGGTTCCCCCACCAAAATTGTAAAATTGATAATATTTTCAAATTCGACGTACCTGGAAACATAAGGGTGCACCCTCATTTCAATGAAATCGGTAAATTTTAAATTAGCGATAATCTGGGCGACCCCCCACGCCAAACAAAATTGAATATGAATAATGTTTTCTAATTCAGTGTATCAGGAAATATAAGGATGCATAATAACTTAAATGAAATCGATAATTTCTAAATAGTGGTAACGTGAGCGACGCCCTCCCCCCAAATTTTAAAATTAATAAGATTTTCAAATTCGACCTACCTAGAAACATAAGGATGCACCCTCATTTAAATGAAATCGGTAAATTTTAAATTGATGGAAATGTGAGCGACCCCCCCCTACAAAAATATAAAATGAATAATGTTTTTGAATACAATGTATTTGGAAACATAAGGATGCACCCTCATTTCAATGAAATTGGTAAGTTTTAGATTAATGGCAATGTGAGGGACCCCCCCCAAATTTTAAAATTGATAATATTTTCAAATTAGACGTACCTGGAAACATAAGGATCAACCCTCATTCCAATAAAGTCAGTAAATATTAAATTGATGGGAATGTGAGCGACCCCCCCCACCAAAATATAAAATGAATAATATTTTTGAATACAATGTATCTGGAAACATAAGGATGCACCCTCATTTCAATGAAATCGGTAAGTTTTAGATTGATAGCAATGTGAGCGACGCCCCCCCCCCAAATTTTAAAATTGATAAGATTTTCAAATTCGACCTACCTAGAAACATAAGGATGCACCCTCTTTTAATTAAAGTCGGTAAATTGTAATTAATGGTAATATGAGCGACCACCCACCCCCAACAAATTTGAAAATGAATAATGTTTTCTAATTCAGTGTATCTGGAAATTTAACGATGCATCCTCACTTAAATGAAATTGGTAATATTTCAATTAATGGTAATGTGAGCGACCCCTCCTTTCACCGAAATTTAAAATTGATAATATTTTCAAATTCGACGTATCTGGAAACATAAGGATGCACCCTCATTTTAATGAAATAGGTACATTTTAAATTGATGGTAATGTGGGCTACCGCCACAACAAAATTGAAAATGAATATTTTCGAATTCAATGTATCTGGAAACATAAGGATGCATCCTCACTTAAATGAAATCGTTAAATATTAAATTAATGGTAATATGAGCAACCGGTTCCCCCACCAAAATTTAAAATTGATAATATTTTCAAATTCGACGTACCTGGAAACATAAGGATCCACCCTCATTCCAATAAAATCAGTAAATTTTAAATTGATGGAAATGTGAGCGACCACCCCCCCTCCAAAATATAAAATGATTAATGTTTTTGAATACAATGTATCTGAAAACATAAGAATTCACCCTCATTTCAATGAAATCGGTAAGTTTTAGATTGATGGCAATGTGAGCGACCCCCCCCCCCCCCAATTTTAAAATTGATAATATTTTCAAATTTGACGTACCTGGAAACATAAGGGTGCACCCTCATTTCAATGAAATCGGTAAGTTTTAGATTGAGGGCAATGTGAGCGACCCCCCCCCAAATTTTAAAAGTGATAATATTTTCAAATTCGACGTACCTGGAAACATAAGGGTGCACCCTCATTTCAATGAAATTGGTAAGTTTTAGATTGATGGCAATGTGAGGGACCACCCCCCAAATTTTAAAATTGATAATATTTTTAAATTCGACGTTCCTGGAAACATAAGGATGCATCCTCACTTAAATGAATTCGATAAATTTTTATATAAATGGTAACCAGAGCGACTCCCCCCCCACCAAATTTATAAACTTGATAAGATTTTCAAATAAGACGTACCTGGAAACATAAGGATCCACCCTCATTCCAATAAAATCAGTAAATTTTAAATTGATGAGAATGTGAGCGACTCCCCCCCCAACAAAATATAAAATGAATAATGTTTTTGAATACAATGTATCTGGAAAATAAGGATGCACCCTCATTTCAATGAAATAGGTACATTTTAAATTGATGGTAATGTGGGCTACCGTCTCAAAAAAATTGAAAATGAATAATATTTTCGAATTCAATGTATCTCGAAACATAAGGATGCATACTCACTTAAATGAAATCGGTAAATATTAAATTAATAGTAATGTGAGCCCCCCCCCCCCCCACCAAAATATAAAATGAATAATGTTTTTGAATAAAATGTATCTGGAAACATAAGGATTCACCCTCATTTCAATGAAATCGGTAAGTTTTAGATTGATGGAAATGTGACCGACCCCCCCCCCCCACAAAAAGTTAAAAATTAATATGATTTTAAAATTCGACTTCCATGGAAACATCAGGATCCACCCTCATTTTAAAGAAATCGGTAAATTTTAAATAAATCGTAATGTGAGCAACCCCCCCCCCCACCTAAATATAAAATGAATAATGTTTTTGAATAGAATGTATCTGGAAACATAAGGATGCACCCTCTATTTAATGAAATCGATAAGTTTTAGATTGATGGCAATGTGAGCGATCCCCCCCCAAATTTTAAAATTGATAATATTTTTAAATTTGACGTACTAGGAAACATAAGGGTGCACCCTAATTTCAATGAAATCGGTAAGTTTTAAATTGAGGGCAATGTGAGCGACCCCCCACCCCCAAATTTTAAAATTGATAATATTTTCAAATTCGACGTACCTGGAAACATAAGGGTGCACCCTCATTTTAATGAAATTGGTAAGTTTTAGATTGATGGCAATGTGAGGGATCCCCCCCCAAATTTTAAAATTGATAATATTTTTAATTTAGACGTACCTCGAAACATAAGGGTGCACCCTCATTCCAATAAAATCAGTAAATTTTAAATTGATGGGAATGTGAGCGACCCCCCCCCCACCAAAATATAAAATAAATAATGTTTTTGAATACAATGTATCTGGAAAATAAGGATGCACCCTCATTTCAATAAAATCGGTAATTTTTGGATTGATGGCAATGTGAGCGACGCCCTCCCCCAAAATTTTAAAATTAATAAGATTTTCAAATTCGACCTACCTAGAAACATAAGGATGCACCCTCATTCCAATAAAATCAGTAAATTTTAAATTGATGGGAATGTGAGCGACCCCCCCCCCAACCAAAATATAAAATGAAAGATGTTTTTGAATACAATGTATCTGGAAACATAAGGATGCATCCTCATTTCAATGAAATTGGTAAGGTTTAGATTGATGGCAATGTGAGGGATCCCCCCCCCCCAAATTTTAAAATTGATAATATTTTTAATTTAGACGTAACTCGAAACGTAAGGGTGCACCCTCATTCCAATAAAATCAGTAAATTTTAAATTGATGGGAATGTGAGCGACCCCCCCCCCACAGAAATATAAAATAAATAATGTTTTTGAATACAATGTATCTGGAAAATAAGGATGCACCCTCATTTCAATAAAATCGGTAATTTTTGGATTGATGGCAATGTGAGCGACGCCCTCCCCCCAAATTTTAAAATTAATAAGATTTTCAAATTCGACCTACCTAGAAACATAAGGATGCACCCTCATTCCAATAAAATCAGTAAATTTTAAATTGATGGGAATGTGAGCGACCCCCCCCAACCAAAATATAAAATGAATGATGTTTTTGAATACAATGTATCTGGAAACATAAGGATGCACACTCATTTCAATGAAATTGGTATGTTTTAGATTGATGGCAATGTGAGGGACCCCCCCCATATTTTAAAATTATAATATTTTCAAATTAGACGTACCTGGAAACATAAGGATGCATCCTCACTTAAATGAAATTGGTAAATATTAAATTAATGGTAATGTGAGCGCCCCCCCCACCAAAATATAAAATAAATAATGATTGTAAATAGAATGTATCTGGAAACATAAGGATGCACCCTCTATTCAATGAAATCGATAAGTTTTAGATTGATGGCAATGTGAGCGACCCCCCCCCCCCAAATTTTAAAATTGATAATATTTTCAAATTTGACGTACCTGGAAACATGAGGGTGCACCCTCATTCCTATAAAATCAGTAAATATTAAATTGATGGGAATGTGAGCGACCCCCTTGAAAATTTTTGAATACAATGTATCTGGAAAATGAGGATGCACCCTCATTTCAATGAAATCGGTAAGTTTTAGATTGAGGGCAATGTGAGCGACCACCCCCCCCCAAATTTTAAAATTGATAATATTTTCAAATTCGACGTACCTGGAAACATAAGGGTGCACCCTCATTTCAATGAAATTGGTAAGTTTTAGATTGATGGCAATGTGAGGGACCACCCCCCAAATTTTAAAATTGATAATATTTTTAAATTCGACGTTCCTGGAAACATAAGGATGCATCCTCACTTAAATGAATTCGATAAATTTTTATATAAATGGTAACCAGAGCGACTCCCCCCCCACCAAATTTATAAACTTGATAAGATTTTCAAATAAGACGTACCTGGAAACATAAGGATCCACCCTCATTCCAATAAAATCAGTAAATTTTAAATTGATGAGAATGTGAGCGACCCCCCCGCCCCCAAACAAAATATAAAATGAATAATGTTTTTGAATACAATGTATCTGGAAAATAAGGATGCACCCTCATTTCAATGAAATAGGTACATTTTAAATTGATGGTAATGTGGGCTACCGCCTCAAAAAAATTGAAAATGAATAATATTTTCGAATTCAATGTATCTCGAAACATAAGGATGCATCCTCACTTAAATGAAATCGGTAAATATTAAATTAATAGTAATGTGAGGCCCCCCCCCCACCAAAATATAAAATAAATAATGTTTTTGAATACAATGTATCTGGAAACATAAGGATTCACCCTCATTTCAATGAAATCGGTAAGTTTTAGATTGATGGAAATGTGACCGACCCCCCCCACCACAAAAAGTTAAAAATTAATATGATTTTAAAAATCGACGTACCTGGAAACATAAGGATCCACCCTCATTTTAAAGAAATCGGTAAATTTTAAATAAATGGTAATGTGAGCAACCCCCCCCCCCACCTAAATATAAAATGAATAATGTTTTTGAATAGAATGTATCTGGAAACATAAGGATGCACCCACTTTTTAATGAAATCGATAAGTTTTAGATTGATGGCAATGTGAGCGATCCCCCCCCCCAAATTTTAAAATTGATAATATTTTTAAATTTGACGTACCAGGAAACATAAGGGTGCACCCTCATTTCAATGAAATCGGTAAGTTTTAAATTGAGGGCAATGTGAGCGACCCCCCACCCCCAAATTTTAAAATGGATAATATTTTCAAATTCGACGTACCTGGAAACATAAGGGTGCACCCTCATTTTAATAAAATTGGTAAGTTTTAGATTGATGGCAATGTGAGGGATCCCCCCCCAAATTTTAAAATTGATAATATTTTTAATTTAGACGTACCTCGAAACATAAGGGTGCACCCTCATTCCAATAAAATCAGTAAATTTTAAATTGATGGGAATGTGAGCGACCCCCCCCACCAAAATATAAAATAAATAATGTTTTTGAATACAATGTATCTGGAAAATAAGGATGCACCCTCATTTCAATAAAATCGGTAATTTTTGGATTGATGGCAATGTGAGCGACGCCCTCCCCCCAAATTTTAAAATTAATAAGATTTTCAAATTCGACCTACCTAGAAACATAAGGATGCACCCTCATTCCAATAAAATCAGTAAATTTTAAATTGATGGGAATGTGAGCGACCCCCCCCCCCCCAACCAAAATATAAAATGAATGATGTTTTTGAATACAATGTATCTGGAAACATAAGGAAGCACCCTCATTTCAATGAAATTGGTAAGTTTTAGATTGATGGCAATGTGAGGGACCCCCCCAAATTTTAAAATTATAATATTTTCAAATTAGACGTACCTGGAAACATAAGGATCCACCCTCATTCCAATAAAATCAGTAAATATTAAATTGATGGGAATGTGAGCGACCCCCCCCCCCCACCAAAATATAAAATGAATAATATTTTTGAATACAATGTATCTGGAAACATAAGGATGCACCCTCATTTCAATGAAATCGGTAAGTTTTAGATTGATAGCAATGTGAGCGACGCCCCCCCTCCCAAATTTTAAAATTGATAAGATTTTCAAATTCGACCTACCTAGAAACATAAGGATGCACCCTCATTTAAAAGAAATCGGTAAAATTTAAATTAACGAAAATGTGGGCGACCCCCCACCCCCAACAAAATTTAAAATGAATAATGTTTTCTAATTAAGTGAATCAGGAAATATAAGGATGCATAATAACTCAAATGAAATCGATAATTTCTAAATAGTGGTAATGTGAGCGACTCCCCCCCATCAGCGAAATTGAAAATTTGTAATATTACAAAGTATCTGGAAACATAAGGATGCACCCTCTTTTGATTGAAGTCGGCAAATTGTAATTAATGGTAATGTGAGCGACCACCCACCCCCAACAAATTTGAAAATGAATAATGTTTTCTAATTCAGTGTATCTGGAAATATAAGGATGCATCCTCACTTAAATGAAATTTGTTATATTTCAATTAATGGTAATGTGAGCGACCCCTCCTTTCACCGAAATTTAAAATTGATAATATTTTCAAATTCGACGTATCTGGAAACATAAGTATGCACCCTCATTTTAATGAAATAGGTACATTTTAAATTGATGGTAATGTGGGCTACCGCCACAACAAAATTGAAAATGAATATTTTCGAATTCAATGTATCTGGAAACATAAGGATGCATCCTCACTTAAATGAAATCGGTAAATATTAAATTAATGGTAATATGAGCAACCGGTTCCCCCACCAAAATTTAAAATTGATAATATTTTCAAATTCGACGTACCTGGAAACATAAGGGTGCACCCTCATTTCAATGAAATCGGTAAATTTTAAATTAGCGATAATCTGGGCGACCCCCCACGCCCAACAAAATTGAATATGAATAATGTTTTCTAATTCAGTGTATCAGGAAATATAAGGATGCATAATAACTTAAATGAAATCGATAATTTCTAAATAGTGGTAATTTAAGCATCCCCCCTCCCATCACCGAAATTGAAAATTTGTAATATTACAAAGTATCTGGAAACATAAGGATGCACCCTCATTTAATTGAAGTCGGTAAATTGTAATTAATGGTAATGTGAGCGACCACCCCCAATCAAAATTTAAAATTGATAATATTTTCAAATTCTTCATACCTGGAAACATAAGGAAGCATCCACATTTGAATGAAATCAGTAAATTTTATATTGATGGCAATGTGAGCGACCCCCCCCACCAAAATTTTAAAATTGATAATATTTTCAAATTCGACCTACCTAGAAACATAAGGATGCACCCTCATTTAAATGAAATCGGTTAATTTTTAATTAATGTTAATGTGTGCGACCCTCTCACCACCAAATTTTAAAATTGATAATATTTTCAAACTCTACATACCTGGTATTATAAGGATGCATCTTCACTTAAATGAATTCGGTAAATTTTATATTAATGGTAACCAGAGCGACCCCCCATCCACCAAATTTATAAAATTGATAAGATTTTCAAATTAGACGTACCTGGAAACATAAGGATCCACCCTCATTCCAATAAAATCAGTAAATTTTAAATTGATGGGAATGTGAGCGACCCCCCCCCCCCAACAAAATATAAAATGAATAATGTTTTTGAATACAATGTATCTGGAAAATAAGGATGCACCCTCATTTCAATGAAATAGGTACATTTTAAATTGATGGTAATGTGGGCTACCGCCACAACAAAATTGAAAATGAATAAGATTTTCAAATTAGACGTACCTGGAAACATAAGGATCCACCCTCATTCCAATAAAATCAGTAAATTTTAAATTGATGGGAATGTGAGCGACCCCCCCCCCCCCCCACCAAAATATAAAATGAATAATGTTTTTGAATACAATGTATCTGGAAACATAACGATTCACCCTCATTTCAATGAAATCGGTATGTTTTAGATTGATGGCAATGTGAGGGACCCACCCCCCAAATTTTAAAATTGATAATATTTTTAAATTAGACGTAACTGGAAACATAAGGGTGCACCCTCATTCCAATAAAATCAGTAAATTTTAAATTGATGGGAATGTGAGCGACCCACCCCCCCACCAAAATATAAAATGAAAAATGTTTTTGAATACAATGTATCTGGAAAATAAGGATGCACCCTCATTTCAATGAAATTGGTAAGTTTTAGATTGATGACAATGTGAGGGACCCCCCCCAAATTTTAAAATTGATAAGATTTTCAAATTAGACATACCTGGAAACATAAGGATCCACCCTCATTCCAATAAAATCAGTAAATTTTAAATTGATGGAAATGTGAGCGACCCCCCCTCCCCCACCAAAATATAAAATGATTAATGTTTTTGAATACAATGTATCTGGAAACATAAGGATTCACCCTCATTTCAATGAAATCGGTAAGTTTTAGATTAATGGAAATGTGACCGACCCCCCCCACAAAAAGTTAAAAATTAATATGATTTTAAAATTCGACGTACCTGGAAACATAAGGATCCACCCTCATTTTAAAGAAATCGGTAAATTTTAAATAAATGGTAATGTGAGCAACCCCCATCCCACCTAAATATAAAATGAATAATGTTTTTGAATAGAATGTATCTGGAAACATAAGGATGCACCCTCATTTCAATGAAATCGGTAAGTTTTAAATTGAAGGCAATGTGAGCGACCCCCCCCCCCCCCCAAATTTTAAAATTGATAATATTTTCAAATTCGACGTACCTGGAAACATAAGGGTGCACCCTCATTTCAATGAAATTGGTAAGTTTTAGGTTGATGGCAATGTGAGGGACCCCCACCCCAAATTTTAAAATTGATAATATTTTCAAATTAGACGTACCTGGAAACATAAGGATGCACCCTCATTTAAATGAAATCGGTAAATTTTAAATTGATGGAAATGTGAGCGACCCCCCCCCCCCCCCAAAAAAATATAAAATGAATAATGTTTTTGAATACAATGTATTTGGAAACATAAGGATGCACCCTCATTTCAATGAAATTGGTAAGTTTTAGATTGATGGCAATGTGAGGGACCCCCCCAAATTTTAAAATTGATAATATTTTCAAATTAGACGTACCTGGAAACATAAGGATCCACCCTCATTCCAATAAAATCAGTAAATATTAAATTGATGGGAATGTGAGCGACCCCCCCCCACCAAAATATAAAATGAATAATATTTTTGAATACAATGTATCTGGATACATAAGGATGCACCCTCATTTCAATGAAATCGGTAAGTTTTAGATTGATAGCAATGTGAGCGACGCCCCCCCCCCCCAAATTTTAAAACTGATAAGATTTTCAAATTCGACCTACCTAGAAACATAAGGATGCACCCTCTTTTAATTGAAGTCGGTAAATTGTAATTAATGGTAATATGAGCGACGACCCACCCCCAACAAATTTGAAAATGAATAATGTTTTCTAATTCAGTGTATCTGGAAATATAACGATGCATCCTCACTTAAATGAAATTGGTAATATTTCAATTAATGGTAATGTGAGCGACCCCTCCTTTCACCGAAATTTAAAATTGATAATATTTTCAAATTCGACGTATCTGGAAACATAAGGATGCACCCTCATTTTAATGAAATAGGTACATTTTAAATTGATGGTAATGTGGGCTACCGCCACAACAAAATTGAAAATGAATATTTTCGAATTCAATGTATCTGGAAACATAAGGATGCATCCTCACTTAAATGAAATCGTTAAATATTAAATTAATGGTAATATGAGCAACCGGTTCCCCCACCAAAATTTAAAATTGATAATATTTTCAAATTCGACGTACCTGGAAACATAAGGATCCACCCTCATTCCAATAAAATCAGTAAATTTTAAATTGATGGAAATGTGAGCGACCACCCCCCCTCCAAAATATAAAATGATTAATGTTTTTGAATACAATGTATCTGGAAACATAAGGATTCACCCTCATTTCAATGAAATCGGTAAGTTTTAGATTGATGGAAATGTGACCGACCCCCCCCCAATAAAATTAAAAATAAATAATATTTTCGAATTCAATGTATCTCGAAACATAAGGATGCATCCTCACTTAAATGAAATTGGTAAATATTAAATTAATGGTAATGTGAGCGCCCCCCCCTACCAAAATATAAAATGAATAATGTTTGTAAATAGAATGTATCTGGAAACATAAGGATGCACCCTCTATTCAATGAAATCGATAAGTTTTAGATTGATGGCAATGTGAGCGACCCCCCCCCCCAAATTTTAAAATTGATAATATTTTCAAATTTGACGTACCTGGAAACATAAGGGTGCACCCTCATTTTAATGAAATAGGTACATTTTAAATTAATGGTAATGTGGGCTACCGCCACAACAAAATTGAAAATGAATATTTTCGAATTCAATGTATCTGGAAACATAAGGATGCATCCTCACTTAAATGAAATCGGTAAATATTAAATTAATGGTATTATGAGCAACCGGTTCCCCCACCAAAATTTAAAATTGATAATATTTTCAAATTCGACGTACCTGGAAACATAAGGGTGCACCCTCATTTCAATGAAATCGGTAAATTTTAAATTAGCGATAATCTGGGCGACCCCCCACGCCAAACAAAATTGAATATGAATAATGTTTTCTAATTCAGTGTATCAGGAAATATATGGATGCATAATAACTTAAATGAAATCGATAATTTCTAAATAGTGGTAACGTGAGCGACGCCCTCCCCCCAAATTTTAAAATTAATAAGATTTTCAAATTCGACCTACCTAGAAACATAAGGATGCACCCTCATTTAAATGAAATCGGTAAATTTTAAATTGATGGAAATGTGAGCGACACCCCCCTACAAAAATATAAAATGAATAATGTTTTTGAATACAATGTATTTGGAAACATAAGGATGCACCCTCATTTCAATGAAATTGGTAAGTTTTAGATTAATGGCAATGTGAGGGACCCCCCCCAAATTTTAAAATTGATAATATTTTCAAATTAGACGTACCTGGAAACATAAGGATCAACCCTCATTCCAATAAAGTCAGTAAATATTAAATTGATGGGAATGTGAGCGACCCCCCCCACCAAAATATAAAATGAATAATATTTTTGAATACAATGTATCTGGATACATAAGGATGCACCCTCATTTCAATGAAATCGGTAAGTTTTAGATTGATAGCAATGTGAGCGACGCCCCCCCCCCAAATTTTAAAATTGATAAGATTTTCAAATTCGACCTACCTAGAAACATAAGGATGCACCCTCTTTTAATTAAAGTCGGTAAATTGTAATTAATGGTAATATGAGCGACCACCCACCCCCAACAAATTTGAAAATGAATAATGTTTTCTAATTCAGTGTATATGGAAATTTAACGATGCATCCTCACTTAAATGAAATTGGTAATATTTCAATTAATGGTAATGTGAGCGACCCCTCCTTTCACCGAAATTTAAAATTGATAATATTTTCAAATTCGACGTATCTGGAAACATAAGGATGCACCCTCATTTTAATGAAATAGGTACATTTTAAATTGATGGTAATGTGGGCTACCGCCACAACAAAATTGAAAATGAATATTTTCGAATTCAATGTATCTGGAAACATAAGGATGCATCCTCACTTAAATGAAATCGTTAAATATTAAATTAATGGTAATATGAGCAACCGGTTCCCCCACCAAAATTTAAAATTGATAATATTTTCAAATTCGACGTACCTGGAAACATAAGGATCCACCCTCATTCCAATAAAATCAGTAAATTTTAAATTGATGGAAATGTGAGCGACCCCCCCCCCACCAAAATATAAAATGATTAATGTTTTTGAATACAATGTATCTGAAAACATAAGAATTCACCCTCATTTCAATGAAATCGGTAAGTTTTAGATTGATGGCAATGTGAGCGACCCCCCTCCCACAAAAAGTTAAAAATTGATAATATTTTCAAATTTGACGTACCTGGAAACATAAGGGTGCACCCTCATTTCAATGAAATCGGTAAGTTTTAGATTGAGGGCAATGTGAGCGACCCCCCCCCAAATTTTAAAATTGATAATATTTTCAAATTCGACGTACCTGGAAACATAAGGGTGCACCCTCATTTCAATGAAAATCGGTAAGTTTTAGATTGATGGCAATGTGAGGGACCACCCCCAAATTTTAAAATTGATAATATTTTTAAATTCGACGTTCCTGGAAACATAAGGATGCATCCTCACTTAAATGAATTCGATAAATTTTTATATAAATGGTAACCAGAGCGACTCCCCCCCCCACCAAATTTATAAAATTGATAAGATTTTCAAATAAGACGTACCTGGAAACATAAGGATCCACCCTCATTCCAATAAAATCAGTAGTAAATTTTTAAATTGATGAGAATGTGAGGCGACTCCCCCCCCAACAAAATATAAAATGAATAATGTTTTTGAATACAATGTATCTGGAAAATAAGGATGCACCCTCATTTCAATGAAATAGGTACATTTTAAATTGATGGTAATGTGGGCTACCGTCTCAAAAAAATTGGAAAATGAATAATATTTTCGAATTCAATGTATCTCGAAACATAAGGATGCATACTCACTTAAATGAAATCGGTAAATATTAAATTAATAGTAATGTGAGCCCCCCCCCCACCAAAATATAAAATGAATAATGTTTTTGAATAAAATGTATCTGGAAACAAAAGGATTCACCCTCATTTCAATGAAATCGGTAAGTTTTAGATTGATGGAAATGTGACCGACCCCCCCCCCCCCCACAAAAAGTTAAAAATTAATATGATTTTAAAATTCGACTTCCATGGAAACATCAGGATCCACCCTCATTTTAAAGAAATCGGTAAATTTTAAATAAATCGTAATGTGAGCAACCCCCCCCCCCCACCTAAATATAAAATGAATAATGTTTTTGAATAGAATGTATCTGGAAACATAAGGATGCACCCTCTATTTAATGAAATCGATAAGTTTTAGATTGATGGCAATGTGAGCGATCCCCCCCCAAATTTTAAAATTGATAATATTTTCAAATTTGACGTACCAGGAAACATAAGGGTGCACCCTAATTTCAATGAAATCGGTAAGTTTTAAATTGAGGGCAATGTGAGCGACCCCCCCACCCCAAATTTTAAAATTGATAATATTTTCAAATTCGACGTACCTGGAAACATAAGGGTGCACCCTCATTTTAATGAAATTGGTAAGTTTTAGATTGATGGCAATGTGAGGGATCCCCCCCCAAATTTTAAAATTGATAATATTTTTAATTTAGACGTACCTCGAAACATAAGGGTGCACCCTCATTCCAATAAAATCAGTAAATTTTAAATTGATGGGAATGTGAGCGACCCCCCCCCACCAAAATATAAAATAAATAATGTTTTTGAATACAATGTATCTGGAAAATAAGGATGCACCCTCATTTCAATAAAATCGGTAATTTTTGGATTGATGGCAATGTGAGCGACGCCCTCCCCCAAAATTTTAAAATTAATAAGATTTTCAAATTCGACCTACCTAGAAACATAAGGATGCACCCTCATTCCAATAAAATCAGTAAATTTTAAATTGATGGAATGTGAGCGACCCCCCCCCCCAACCAAAATATAAAATGAAAGATGTTTTTGAATACAATGTATCTGGAAACATAAGGATGCATCCTCATTTCAATGAAAATTGGTAAGGTTTAGATTGATGGCAATGTGAGGGATCCCCCCCCCCCCAAATTTTAAAATTGATAATATTTTTAATTTAGACGTAACTCGAAACGTAAGGGTGCACCCTCATTCCAATAAAATCAGTAAATTTTAAATTGATGGGAATGTGAGCGACCCCCCCCCCCACAGAAATATAAAATAAATAATGTTTTTGAATACAATGTATCTGGAAAATAAGGATGCACCCTCATTTCAATAAAATCGGTAATTTTTGGATTGATGGCAATGTGAGCGACGCCCTCCCCCCAAATTTTAAAATTAATAAGATTTTCAAATTCGACCTACCTAGAAACATAAGGATGCACCCTCATTCCAATAAAATCAGTAAATATTAAATTGATGGGAATGTGAGCGACCCCCCCCCCACCAAAATATAAAATGAATGATGTTTTTGAATACAATGTATCTGGAAACATAAGGATGCACACTCATTTCAATGAAATTGGTATGTTTTAGATTGATGGCAATGTGAGGGACCCCCCCCATATTTTAAAATTATAATATTTTCAAATTAGACGTACCTGGAAACATAAGGATGCATCCTCACTTAAATGAAATTGGTAAATATTAAATTAATGGTAATGTGAGCGCCCCCCCCACCAAAATATAAAATAAATAATGATTGTAAATAGAATGTATCTGGAAACATAAGGATGCACCCTCTATTCAATGAAATCGATAAGTTTTAGATTGATGGCAATGTGAGCGACCCCCCCCCCCCCCCAAATTTTAAAATTGATAATATTTTTCAAATTTGACGTACCTGGAAACATGAGGGTGCACCCTCATTCCTATTAAAATCAGTAAATATTAAATTGATGGGAATGTGAGCGACCCCCTTGAAAATTTTTGAATACAATGTATCTGGAAAATGAGGATGCACCCTCATTTCAATGAAATCGGTAAGTTTTAGATTGAGGGCAATGTGAGCGACCCCCCCCCCCCAAATTTTAAAATTGATAATATTTTCAAATTCGACGTACCTGGAAACATAAGGGTGCACCCTCATTTCAATGAAATTGGTAAGTTTTAGATTGATGGCAATGTGAGCGACCCCCCCCCCAAATTTTAAAATTGATAATATTTTTAAATTCGACGTTCCTGGAAACATAAGGATGCATCCTCACTTAAATGAATTCGATAAATTTTTATATAAATGGTAACCAGAGCGACTCCCCCCCCACCAAATTTATAAACTTGATAAGATTTTCAAATAAGACGTACCTGGAAACATAAGGATCCACCCTCATTCCAATAAAATCAGTAAATTTTAAATTGATGAGAATGTGAGCGACCCCCCCCCAACAAAATATAAAATGAATAATGTTTTTGAATACAATGTATCTGGAAAATAAGGATGCACCCTCATTTCAATGAAATAGGTACATTTTAAATTGATGGTAATGTGGGCTACCGCCTCAAAAAAATTGAAAATGAATAATATTTTCGAATTCAATGTATCTCGAAACATAAGGATGCATCCTCACTTAAATGAAATCGGTAA
Source organism: Aelia acuminata (assembly GCA_911387785.2). NCBI lineage: Eukaryota > Metazoa > Arthropoda > Insecta > Hemiptera > Pentatomidae > Aelia > Aelia acuminata. The sequence goes on from OU426985.1 coordinate 10,862,704, forward strand.
ATATTAAATTAATAGTAATGTGAGGCCCCCCCCCACCAAAATATAAAATAAATAATGTTTTTGAATACAATGTATCTGGAAACATAAGGATTCACCCTCATTTCAATGAAATCGGTAAGTTTTAGATTGATGGAAATGTGACCGACCCCCCCCACCACAAAAAGTTAAAAATTAATATGATTTTAAAAATCGACGTACCTGGAAACATAAGGATCCACCCTCATTTTAAAGAAATCGGTAAATTTTAAATAAATGGTAATGTGAGCAACCCCCCCCCCCCCCCACCTAAATATAAAATGAATAATGTTTTTTGAATAGAATGTATCTGGAAACATAAGGATGCACCCACTTTTTAATGAAATCGATAAGTTTTAGATTGATGGCAATGTGAGCGATCCCCCCCCCCAAATTTTAAGATTGATAATATTTTTAAATTTGACGTACCAGGAAACATAAGGGTGCACCCTCATTTCAATGAAATCGGTAAGTTTTAAATTGAGGGCAATGTGAGCGACCCCCCACCCCCAAATTTTAAAATGGATAATATTTTCAAATTCGACGTACCTGGAAACATAAGGGTGCACCCTCATTTTTAATAAAATTGGTAAGTTTTAGATTGATGGCAATGTGAGGGATCCCCCCCCAAATTTTAAAATTGATAATATTTTTAATTTAGACGTACCTCGAAACATAAGGGTGCACCCTCATTCCAATAAAATCAGTAAATTTTAAATTGATGGGAATGTGAGCGACCCCCCCCACCAAAATATAAAATAAATAATGTTTTTGAATACAATGTATCTGGAAAATAAGGATGCACCCCTCATTTCAATAAAATCGGTAATTTTTGGATTGATGGCAATGTGAGCGACGCCCTCCCCCCAAATTTTAAAATTAATAAGATTTTCAAATTCGACCTGCCTAGAAACATAAGGATGCACCCTCATTCCAATAAAATCAGTAAATTTTAAATTGATGGGAATGTGAGCGACCCCCCCCCCCCAACCAAAATATAAAATGAATGATGTTTTTGAATACAATGTATCTGGAAACATAAGGAAGCACCCTCATTTCAATGAAATTGGTAAGTTTTAGATTGATGGCAATGTGAGGGACCCCCCCAAATTTTAAAATTATAATATTTTCAAATTAGACGTACCTGGAAACATAAGGATCCACCCTCATTCCAATAAAATCAGTAAATATTAAATTGATGGGAATGTGAGCGACCCCCCCCCCCCACCAAAATATAAAATGAATAATATTTTTGAATACAATGTATCTGGAAACAAAGGATGCACCCTCATTTCAATGAATCGGTAAGTTTTAGATTGATAGCAATGTGAGCGACGCCCCCCCTCCCAAATTTTAAAATTGATAAGATATTCAAATTCGACCTACCTAGAAACATAAGGATGCACCCTCATTTAAAAGAAATCGGTAAAATTTAAATTTAACGAAAATGTGGGCGACCCCCCACCCCCAACAAAATTTAAAATGAATAATGTTTTCTAATTAAGTTGAATCAGGAAATATAAGGATGCATAATAACTCAAATCTAAATAGTGGTAATGTGAGCGACTCCCCCCCATCAGCGAAATTGAAAATTTGTAATATTACAAAGTATCTGGAAACATAAGGATGCACCCTCTTTTGATTGAAGTCGGCAAATTGTAATTAATGGTAATGTGAGCGACCACCCACCCCCAACAAATTTGAAAATGAATAATGTTTTCTAATTCAGTGTATCTGGAAATATAAGGATGCATCCTCACTTAAATGAAATTGGTAATATTTCAATTAATGGTAATGTGAGCGACCCCTCCTTTCACCGAAATTTAAAATTGATAATATTTTCAAATTCGACGTATCTGGAAACATAAGTATGCACCCTCATTTTAATGAAATAGGTACATTTTAAATTGATGGTAATGTGGGCTACCGCCACAACAAAATTGAAAATGAATATTTTCGAATTCAATGTATCTGGAAACATAAGGATGCATCCTCACTTAAATGAAATCGGTAAATATTAAATTAATGGTAATATGAGCAACCGGTTCCCCCACCAAAATTTAAAATTGATAATATTTTCAAATTCGACGTACCTGGAAACATAAGGGTGCACCCTCATTTCAATGAAATCGGTAAATTTTAAATTAGCGATAATCTGGGCGACCCCCCACGCCCAACAAAATTGAATATGAATAATGTTTTCTAATTCAGTGTATCAGGAAATATAAGGATGCATAATAACTTAAATGAAATCGATAATTTCTAAATAGTGGTAATTTAAGCATCCCCCCTCCCATCACCGAAATTGAAAATTTGTAATATTACAAAGTATCTGGAAACATAAGGATGCACCCTCATTTAATTGAAGTCGGTAAATTGTAATTAATGGTAATGTGAGCGACCACCCCCAATCAAAATTTAAAATTGATAATATTTTCAAATTCTACATACCTGGAAACATAAGGAAGCATCCACATTTGAATGAAATCAGTAAATTTTATATTGATGGCAATGTGAGCGACCCCCCCCCACCAAAATTTTAAAATTGATAATATTTTCAAATTCGACCTACCTAGAAACATAAGGATGCACCCTCATTTAAATGAAATCGGTTAATTTTTAATTAATGTTAATGTGTGCGACCCTCTCACCACCAAATTTTAAAATTGATAATATTTTCAAACTCTACATACCTGGTAACATAAGGATGCATCTTCACTTAAATGAATTCGGTAAATTTTATATTAATGGTAACCAGAGCGACCCCCCATCCACCAAATTTATAAAATTGATAAGATTTTCAAATTAGACGTACCTGGAAACATAAGGATCCACCCTCATTCCAATAAAATCAGTAAATTTTAAATTGATGGGAATGTGAGCGACCCCCCCCCCCCCAACAAAATATAAAATGAATAATGTTTTTGAATACAATGTATCTGGAAAATAAGGATGCACCCTCATTTCAATGAAATAGGTACATTTTAAATTGATGGTAATGTGGGCTACCGCCACAACAAAATTGAAAATGAATAAGATTTTCAAATTAGACGTACCTGGAAACATAAGGATCCACCCTCATTCCAATAACATCAGTAAATTTTAAATTGATGGGAATGTGAGCGACCCCCCCCCCCACCAAAATATAAAATGAATAATGTTTTTGAATACAATGTATCTGGAAACATAACGATTCACCCTCATTTCAATGAAATCGGTATGTTTTAGATTGATGGCAATGTGAGGGACCCACCCCCCAAATTTTAAAATTGATAATATTTTTAAATTAGACGTAACTGGAAACATAAGGGTGCACCCTCATTCCAATAAAATCAGTAAATTTTAAATTGATGGGAATGTGAGCGACCCACCCCCCCACCAAAATATAAAATGAATAATGTTTTTGAATACAATGTATCTGGAAAATAAGGATGCACCCTCATTTCAATGAAATTGGTAAGTTTTAGATTGATGACAATGTGAGGGACCCCCCCCAAATTTTAAAATTGATAAGATTTTCAAATTAGACATACCTGGAAACATAAGGATCCACCCTCATTCCAATAAAATCAGTAAATTTTAAATTGATGGAAATGTGAGCGACCCCCCCTCCCCCACCAAAATATAAAATGATTAATGTTTTTGAATACAATGTATCTGGAAACATAAGGATTCACCCTCATTTCAATGAAATCGGTAAGTTTTAGATTAGTGGAAATGTGACCGACCCCCCCCCACAAAAAGTTAAAAATTAATATGATTTTAAAATTCGACGTACCTGGAAACATAAGGATCCACCCTCATTTTAAAGAAATCGGTAAATTTTAAATAAATGGTAATGTGAGCAACCCCCCCCCCCACCTAAATATAAAATGAATAATGTTTTTGAATAGAATGTATCTGGAAACATAAGGATGCACCCTCATTTCAATGAAATCGGTAAGTTTTAAATTGAAGGCAATGTGAGCGACCCCCCCCCCCCCCCAAATTTTAAAATTGATAATATTTTCAAATTCGACGTACCTGGAAACATAAGGGTGCACCCTCATTTCAATGAAATTGGTAAGTTTTAGATTGATGGCAATGTGAGGGACCCCCACCCCAAATTTTAAAATTGATAATATTTTCAAATTAGACGTACCTGGAAACATAAGGATGCACCCTCATTTAAATGAAATCGGTAAATTTTAAATTGATGGAAATGTGAGCGACCCCCCCCCCCCCAAAATATAAAATGAATAATGTTTTTGAATACAATGTATTTGGAAACATAAGGATGCACCCTCATTTCAATGAAATTGGTAAGTTTTAGATTAATGGCAATGTGAGGGACCCCCCCAAATTTTAAAATTGATAATATTTTCAAATTAGACGTACCTGGAAACATAAGGATCCACCCTCATTCCAATAAAATCAGTAAATATTAAATTGATGGGAATGTGAGCGACCCCCCCCCACCAAAATATAAAATGAATAATATTTTTGAATACAATGTATCTGGATACATAAGGATGCACCCTCATTTCAATGAAATCGGTAAGTTTTAGATTGATAGCAATGTGAGCGACGCCCCCCCCCCAAATTTTAAAACTGATAAGATTTTCAAATTCGACCTACCTAGAAACATAAGGATGCACCCTCTTTTAATTGAAGTCGGTAAATTGTAATTAATGGTAATATGAGCGACGACCCACCCCCAACAAATTTGAAAATGAATAATGTTTTCTAATTCAGTGTATCTGGAAATATAAGGATGCATCCTCACTTAAATGAAATTGGTAATATTTCAATTAATGGTAATGTGAGCGACCCCTCCTTTCACCGAAATTTAAAATTGATAATATTTTCAAATTCGACGTATCTGGAAACATAAGGATGCACCCTCATTTTAATGAAATAGGTACATTTTAAATTGATGGTAATGTGGGCTACCGCCACAACAAAATTGAAAATGAATATTTTCGAATTCAATGTATCTGGAAACATAAGGATGCATCCTCACTTAAATGAAATCGTTAAATATTAAATTAATGGTAATATGAGCAACCGGTTCCCCCACCAAAATTTAAAATTGATAATATTTTCAAATTCGACGTACCTGGAAACATAAGGGTGCACCCTCAGTCAAATAAAATTGGTAAGTTTTAGATTGATGACAATGTGAGGGACCCCCCCCCCCCAAATTTTAAAATTGATAAGATTTTCAAATTAGACATACCTGGAAACATAAGGATCCACCCTCATTCCAATAAAATCAGTAAATTTTAAATTGATGGAAATGTGAGCGACCCCCCCCCACCAAAATATAAAATGATTAATGTTTTTGAATACAATGTATCTGGAAACATAAGGATTCACCCTCATTTCAATGAAATCGGTAAGTTTTAGATTGATGGAAATGTGACGGACCCCCCCCCCCCCAACAAAATTGAAAATGAATAATATTTTCGAATTCAATGTATCTCGAAACATAAGGATGCATCCTCACTTAAATGAAATTGGTAAATATTAAATTAATGGTAATGTGAGCGCCCCCCCCCACCAATATATAAAATGAATAATGTTTGTAAATAGAATGTATCTGGAAACATAAGGATGCACCCTCTATTCAATGAAATCGATAAGTTTTAGATTGATGGCAATGTGAGCGACCCCCCCCCCCCCCCAAATTTTAAAATTGATAATATTTTCAAATTCGACGTACCTGGAAACATAAGGGTGCACCCTCATTTCAATGAAATTGGTAAGTTTTAGATTGATGGCAATGTGAGGGACCACCCCCCAAATTTTAAAATTGATAATATTTTTAAATTCGACGTTCCTGGAAACATAAGGATGCATCCTCACTTAAATGAATTCGATAAATTTTTATATAAATGGTAACGAGAGCGACGCCCTCCCCCCAAATTTTAAAATTAATAAGATTTTTGAATACAATGTATTTGGAAACATAAGGATGCACCCTCTATTCAATGAAATCGATAAATTTTTATATAAATGGTAACGAGAGCGACGCCCTCCCCCCAAATTTTAAAATTAATAAGATTTTCAAATGAGACGTACCTGGAAACATAAGGATCCACCCTCATTCCAATAAAATCAGTAAATTTTAAATTGATGAGAATGTGAGCGACCCCCCCCCCCAACAAAATATAAAATGAATAATGTTTTTGAATACAATGTATCTGGAAAATAAGGATGCACCCTCATTTCAATGAAATAGGTACATTTTAAATTGATGGTAATGTGACCGACCCCCCCCCACAAAAAGTTAAAAATTAATATGATTTTAAAATTCGACGTACCTGGAAACATAAGGATCCACCCTCATTTTAAAGAAATCGGTAAATTTTAAATAAATGGTAATGTGAGCAACCCCCCCCCCCACCTAAATATAAAATGAATAATGTTTTTGAATAGAATGTATCTGGAAACATAAGGATGCACCCTCTTTTTAATGAAATCGATAAGTTTTAGATTGATGGCAATGTGAGCGATCCCCCCCCCCCCAAATTTCAAAATTGATAATATTTTTAAATTTGACGTACCAGGAAACATAAGGGTGCACCCTCATTTCAATAAAATCGGTAAGTTTTAGATTGATGGCAATGTGAGGGATACCCCCCCAAAATTTTAAAATTGATAATATTTTTAAATTAGACGTACCTGGAAACATAAGGGTGCACCCTCATTCCAATAAAATCAGTAAATTTTAAATTGATGGGAATGTGAGCGACCCCCCCCCCACCAAAATATAAAATGAATAATGTTTTTGAATACAATGTATCTGGAAACATAAGGATCCACCCTCATTCCAATAAAATCAGTAAATATTAAATTGATGGGAATGTGAGCGACCCCCCCCCCCACCAAAATATAAAATGAATAATATTTTTGAATACAATGTATCTGGAAACATAAGGATGCACCCTCATTTCAATGAAATCGGTAAGTTTTAGATTGATAGCAATGTGAGCGACGCCCCCCCTCCCAAATTTTAAAATTGATAAGATTTTCAAATTCGACCTACCTAGAAACATAAGGATGCAACCTCATTTAAAAGAAATCGGTAAAATTTAAATTAACGATAATGTGGGCGACCCCCCACCCCCAACAAAATTTAAAATGAATAATGTTTTCTAATTAAGTGAATCAGGAAATATAAGGATGCATAATAACTTAAATGAAATCGATAATTTCTAAATAGTGGTAATGTGAGCGACCCCCCCCCATCAGCGAAATTGAAAATTTGTAATATTACAAAGTATCTGGAAACATAAGGATGCACCCTCTTTTAATTGAAGTCGGTAAATTGTAATTAATGGTAATGTGAGCGACCACCCACCCCCAAAAAATTTGTAAATGAATAATGTTTTCTAATTCAGTGTATCTGGAAATATAAGGATGCATCCTCACTTAAATGAAATTGGTAATATTTCAATTAATGGTAATGTGAGCGACCCCTCCTTTCACCGAAATTTAAAATTGATAATATTTTCAAATTCGACGTATCTGGAAACATAAGGGTGCACCCTCATTCCAATAAAATCAGTAAATTTTAAATTGATGGGGTTGTGAGCGACCCCCCCCCACCAAAATATAAAATGAATAATTTTTTTGAATACAATGTATCTGGAAAATAAGAAGGCACCCTCATTTCAATAAAATCGGTAATTTTTGGATTGATGGCAATGTGAGCGACGCCCTCCCCCCAAATTTTAAAATTAATAAGATTTTCAAATTCGACCTACCTAGAAACATAAGGATGCACCCTCATTCCAATAAAATCAGTAAATTTTAAATTGATGGGAATGTGAGTGACCCCCCCCCCCCACCAAAATATAAAATGAATAATGTTTTTGAATACAATGTATCTGGAAACATAAGGATCCACCCTCATTCCAATAAAATCAGTAAATATTAAATTGATGGGAATGTGAGCGACCCCCCCCACCAAAATATAAAATGAATAATATTTTTGAATACAATGTATCTTGAAACATAAGGATGCACCCTCATTTCAATGAAATCGGTAAGTTTTAGATTGATAGCAATGTGAGCGACGCCCCCCTCCCAAATTTTAAAATTGATAAGATTTTCAAATTCTACCTACCTAGAAACATAAGGATGTACCCTCATTTAAAAGAAATCGGTAAAATTTAAATTAACGATAATGTGGGCGACCCCCAACCCCCAACAAAATTTAAAATGAATAATGTTTTCTAATTAAGTGAATCAGGAAATATAAGGATGCATAATAACTTAAATGAAATCGATAATTTCTAAATAGTGGTAATGTGAGCGACCCCCCCCCCATCAGCGAAATTGAAAATTTGTAATATTACAAAGTATCTGGAAACATAAGGATGCACCCTCTTTTAATTGAAGTCGGTAAATTGTAATTAATGGTAATCTGGGCGACCCCCCACCCCCAACGAAATTGAATATGAATAATGTTTTCTAATTCAGTGTATCAGGAAATATAAGGATGCATAATAACTTAAATGAAATCGATAATTTCTAAATAGTGGTAATTTAAGCATCCCCCCTCCCATCACCGAAATTGAAAATTTGTAATATTACAAAGTATCTGGAGACATAAGGATGCAACCTAATTTTAATTGAAGTCGGTAAATTGTAATTAATGGTAATGTGAGCGACCACCCCCAATCAAAATTTAAAATTGATAATATTTTCAATTTCTACATACCTGGAAACATAAGGAAGCATCCACATTTGAATGAAATCAGTAAATTTTATATTGATGGCGATGTGAGCGACCCCCCCCCCCCCACCAAAATTTTAAAATTGATAATATTTTCAAATTCGACCTACCTAGAAACATAAGGATGCACCCTCATTTAAATGAAATCGGTTAATTTTTAATTAATGTTAATGTGTGCGACCCTCTCACCACCAAATTTATAAAATTGATAATATTTTCAAATTCGACGTACCTGGAAACATAAGGATCCACCCTCATTCCAATAAAATCAGTAAATTTTAAATTGATGGAAATGTGAGCGACCACCCCCCCTCCAAAATATAAAATGATTAATGTTTTTGAATACAATGTATCTGGAAACATAAGGATTCACCCTCATTTCAATGAAATCGGTAAGTTTTAGATTGATGGAAATGTGACCGACCCCCCCCAAACAAAATTAAAAATAAATAATATTTTCGAATTCAATGTATCTCGAAACATAAGGATGCATCCTCACTTAAATGAAATTGGTAAATATTAAATTAATGGTAATGTGAGCGCCCCCCCCCCCTACCAAAATATAAAATAAATAATGTTTGTAAATAGAATGTATCTGGAAACATAAGGATGCACCCTCTATTCAATGAAATCGATAAGTTTTAGATTGATAGCAATGTGAGCGACCCCCCCCCCAAATTTTAAAATTGATAATATTTTCAAATTTGACGTACCTGGAAACATAAGGGTGCACCCTCATTTCAATGAAATCGGTAAGTTTTAGATTGAGGGCAATGTGAGCTACCCCCCCCCCCAAATTTTAAAAGTGATAATATTTTCAAATTCGACGTACCTGGAAACATAAGGATGCATCCTCACTTAAATGAATTCGATAAATTTTTATATAAATGGTAACCAGAGCGACTCCCCCCCCACCAAATTTATAAACTTGATAAGATTTTCAAATAAGACGTACCTGGAAACATAAGGATCCACCCTCATTCCAATAAAATCAGTAAATTTTAAATTGATGAGAATGTGAGCGACCCCCCCCCCCCCCAACAAAATATAAAATGAATAATGTTTTTGAATACAATGTATCTGGAAACATAAGGATTCACCCTCATTTCAATGAAATCGGTAAGTTTTAGATTGATGGAAATGTGACCGACCCCCCCCCCCCCACAAAAAGTTAAAAATTAATATGATTTTAAAATTCGACTTCCATGGAAACATCAGGATCCACCCTCATTTTAAAGAAATCGGTAAATTTTAAATATAATCGTAATGTGAGCAACCCCACCCCCCACCTAAATATAAAATGAATAATGTTTTTGAATAGAATGTATCTGGAAACATAAGGATGCACCCTCTTTTTAATGAAATCGATAAGTTTTAGATTGATGGCAATGTGAGCGATCCCCCCCCCAAATTTTAAAATTGATAATATTTTTAAATTTGACGTACTAGGAAACATAAGGGTGCACCCTAATTTCAATGAAATCGGTAAGTTTTAAATTAAGGGCAATGTGAGCGACCCCCCACCCCCAAATTTTAAAATTGATAATATTTTCAAATTCGACGTACCTGGAAACATAAGGGTGCACCCTCATTTTAATGAAATTGGTAAGTTTTAGATTGATGGCAATGTGAGGGATCCCCCCCCAAATTTTAAAATTGATAATATTTTTAATTTAGACGTACCTCGAAACATAAGGGTGCACCCTCATTCCAATAAAATCAGTAAATTTTAAATTGATGGGAATGTGAGCGACCCCCCCCCCCACCAAAATATAAAATAAATAATGTTTTTGAATACAATGTATCTGGAAAATAAGGATGCACCCTCATTTCAATAAAATCGGTAATTTTTGGATTGATGGCAATGTGAGCGACGCCCTCCCCCCAAATTTTAAAATTAATAAGATTTTCAAATTCGACCTACCTAGAAACATAAGGATGCACCCTCATTCCAATAAAATCAGTAAATTTTAAATTGATGGGAATGTGAGCGACCCCCCCCCCCACCAAAATATAAAATGAAAGATGTTTTTGAATACAATGTATCTGGAAACATAAGGATGCACCCTCATTTCAATGAAATTGGTAAGGTTTAGATTGATGGCAATGTGAGGGATCCCCCCCCCCAAATTTTAAAATTGATAATATTTTTAATTTAGACGTACCTCGAAACGTAAGGGTGCACCCTCATTCCAATAAAATCAGTAAATTTTAAATTGATGGGAATGTGAGCGACCCCCCCCCCCCACAGAAATATAAAATAAATAATGTTTTTGAATACAATGTATCTGGAAAATAAGGATGCACCCTCATTTCAATAAAATCGGTAATTTTTGGATTGATGGCAATGTGAGCGACGCCCTCCCCCCAAATTTTAAAATTAATAAGATTTTCAAATTCGACCTACCTAGACACATAAGGATGCACCCTCATTCCAATAAAATCAGTAAATTTTAAATTGATGGGAATGTGAGCGACCCCCCCCCAACCAAAATATAAAATGAATGATGTTTTTGAATACAATGTATCTGGAAACATAAGGATGCACCCTCATTTCAATGAAATTGGTATGTTTTAGATTGATGGCAATGTGAGGGACCCCCCCAAATTTTAAAATTATAATATTTTCAAATTAGACGTACCTGGAAACATAAGGATGCATCCTCACTTAAATGAAATTGGTAAATATTAAATTAATGGTAATGTGAGCGCCCCCCCCCCACCAAAATATAAATGAATAATGATTGTAAATAGAATGTATCTGGAAACATAAGGATGCACCCTCTATTCAATGAAATCGATAAGTTTTAGATTGATGGCAATGTGAGCGACCCCCCCCCCCCCAAATTTTAAAATTGATAATATTTTCAAATTTGACGTACCTGGAAACATAAGGGTGCACCCTCATTCCTATAAAATCAGTAAATATTAAATTGATGGGAATGTGAGCGACCCCCTTAAAAATTTTAAAATTGATAATATTTTTAATTTAGACGTACCTCGAAACATAAGGGTGCACCCTCATTCCAATAAAATCAGTAAATTTTAAATTGATGGGAATGTGAGCGACCCCCCCCCCACCAAAATATAAAATAAATAATGTTTTTGAATACAATGTATCTGGAAAATAAGGATGCACCCTCATTTCAATAAAATCGGTAATTTTTGGATTGATGGCAATGTGAGCGACGCCCTCCCCCCAAATTTTAAAATTAATAAGATTTTCAAATTCGACCTACCTAGAAACATAAGGATGCACCCTCATTCCAATAAAATCAGTAAATTTTAAATTGATGGGAATGTGAGCGACCCCCCCCCCAACCAAAATATAAAATGAAAGATGTTTTTGAATACAATGTATCTGGAAACATAAGGATGCACCCTCATTTCAATGAAATTGGTAAGGTTTAGATTGATGGCAATGTGAGGGATCCCCCCCCCCCAAATTTTAAAATTGATAATATTTTTAATTTAGACGTACCTCGAAACGTAAGGGTGCACCCTCATTCCAATAAAATCAGTAAATTTTAAATTGATGGGAATGTGAGCGACCCCCCCCCCCCACAGAAATATAAAATAAATAATGTTTTTGAATACAATGTATCTGGAAAATAAGGATGCACCCTCATTTCAATAAAATCGGTAATTTTTAGATTGATGGCAATGTGAGCGACGCCCTCCCCCCAAATTTTAAAATTAATAAGATTTTCAAATTCGACCTACCTAGACACATAAGGATGCACCCTCATTCCAATAAAATCAGTAAATTTTAAATTGATGGGAATGTGAGCGACCCCCCCCCAACCAAAATATAAAATGAATGATGTTTTTGAATACAATGTATCTGGAAACATAAGGATGCACACTCATTTCAATGAAATTGGTATGTTTTAGATTGATGGCAATGTGAGGGACCCCCCCAAATTTTAAAATTATAATATTTTCAAATTAGACGTACCTGGAAACATAAGGATGCATCCTCACTTAAATGAAATTGGTAAATATTAAATTAATGGTAATGTGAGCGCCCCCCCCCACCAAAATATAAATGAATAATGATTGTAAATAGAATGTATCTGGAAACATAAGGATGCACCCTCTATTCAATGAAATCGATAAGTTTTAGATTGATGGCAATGTGAGCGACCCCCCCCCCCCAAATTTTAAAATTGATAATATTTTCAAATTTGACGTACCTGGAAACATAAGGGTGCACCCTCATTCCTATAAAATCAGTAAATATTAAATTGATGGGAATGTGAGCGACCCCCTTAAAAATTTTAAAATTGATAATATTTTTAATTTAGACGTACCTCGAAACATAAGGGTGCACCCTCATTCCAATAAAATCAGTAAATTTTAAATTGATGGGAATGTGAGCGACCCCCCCCCCCACCAAAATATAAAATAAATAATGTTTTTGAATACAATGTATCTGGAAAATAAGGATGCACCCTCATTTCAATAAAATCGGTAATTTTTGGATTGATGGCAATGTGAGCGACGCCCTCCCCCCAAATTTTAAAATTAATAAGATTTTCAAATTCGACCTACCTAGAAACATAAGGATGCACCCTCATTCCAATAAAATCAGTAAATTTTAAATTGATGGGAATGTGAGCGACCCCCCCCCCAACCAAAATATAAAATGAAAGATGTTTTTGAATACAATGTATCTGGAAACATAAGGATGCACCCTCATTTCAATGAAATTGGTAAGGTTTAGATTGATGGCAATGTGAGGGATCCCCCCCCCCCCAAATTTTAAAATTGATAATATTTTTAATTTAGACGTACCTCGAAACGTAAGGGTGCACCCTCATTCCAATAAAATCAGTAAATTTTAAATTGATGGGAATGTGAGCGACCCCCCCCCCCACAGAAATATAAAATAAATAATGTTTTTGAATACAATGTATCTGGAAAATAAGGATGCACCCTCATTTCAATAAAATCGGTAATTTTTGGATTGATGGCAATGTGAGCGACGCCCTCCCCCCAAATTTTAAAATTAATAAGATTTTCAAATTCGACCTACCTAGACACATAAGGATGCACCCTCATTCCAATAAAATCAGTAAATTTTAAATTGATGGGAATGTGAGCGACCCCCCCCCAACCAAAATATAAAATGAATGATGTTTTTGAATACAATGTATCTGGAAACATAAGGATGCACCCTCATTTCAATGAAATTGGTATGTTTTAGATTGATGGCAATGTGAGGGACCCCCCCAAATTTTAAAATTATAATATTTTCAAATTAGACGTACCTGGAAACATAAGGATGCATCCTCACTTAAATGAAATTGGTAAATATTAAATTAATGGTAATGTGAGCGCCCCCCCCCACCAAAATATAAATGAATAATGATTGTAAATAGAATGTATCTGGAAACATAAGGATGCACCCTCTATTCAATGAAATCGATAAGTTTTAGATTGATGGCAATGTGAGCGACCCCCCCCCCAAATTTTAAAATTGATAATATTTTCAAATTTGACGTACCTGGAAACATAAGGGTGCACCCTCATTCCTATAAAATCAGTAAATATTAAATTGATGGGAATGTGAGCGACCCCCTTAAAAATTTTTGAATACAATGTATCTGGAAAATGAGGATGCACCCTCATTTCAATGAAATCGGTAAGTTTTAGATTGAGGGCAATGTGAGCGACCACCACCCCCCAAATTTTAAAATTGATAATATTTTCAAATTCGACGTACCTGGAAACATAAGGGTGCACCCTCATTTCAATGAAATTGGTAAGTTTTAGATTGATGGCAATGTGAGGGACCACCCCCCAAATTTAAAAATTGATAATATTTTTAAATTCGACGTACCTGGAAACATAAGGGTGCACCCTCATTTCAACGAAATTGGTAAGTTTTAGATTGATGGCAATGTGAGGGACCACCCCCCAAATTTTAAAATTGATAATATTTTTAAATTCGACGTTCCTGGAAACATAAGGATGCATCCTCACTTAAATGAATTCGATAAATTTTTATATAAATGGTAACCAGAGCGACTCCCCCCCCACCAAATTTATAAACTTGATAAGATTTTCAAATAAGACGTACCTGGAAACATAAGGATCCACCCTCATTCCAATAAAATCAGTAAATTTTAAATTGATGAGAATGTGAGCGACCCCCCCCCCCCAACAAAATATAATATGAATAATGTTTTTGAATACAATGTATCTGGAAAATAAGGATGCACCCTCATTTCAATGAAATAGGTACATTTTAAATTGATGGTAATGTGGGCTACCGTCTCAAAAAAATTGAAAATGAATAATATTTTCGAATTCAATGTATCTCGAAACATAAGGATGCATACTCACTTAAATGAAATCGGTAAATATTAAATTAATAGTAATGTGAGCCCCCCCCCCCCACCAAAATATAAAATGAATAATGTTTTTGAATACAATGTATCTGGAAACATAAGGATTCACCCTCATTTCAATGAAATCGGTAAGTTTTAGATTGATGGAAATGTGACCGACCCCCCCCCCCCACAAAAAGTTAAAAATTAATATGATTTTAAAATTCGACTTCCATGGAAACATCAGGATCCACCCTCATTTTAAAGAAATCGGTAAATTTTAAATAAATCGTAATGTGAGCAACCCCCCCCCCCACCTAAATATAAAATGAATAATGTTTTTGAATAGAATGTATCTGGAAACATAAGGATGCACCCTCTTTTTAATGAAATCGATAAGTTTTAGATTGATGGCAATGTGAGCGATCCCCCCCCCAAATTTTAAAATAGATAATATTTTTAAATTTGACGTACTAGGAAACATAAGGGTGCACCCTAATTTCAATGAAATCGGTAAGTTTTAAATTAAGGGCAATGTGAGCGACCCCCACCCCCAAATTTTAAAATTGATAATATTTTCAAATTCGACGTACCTGGAAACATAAGGGTGCACCCTCATTTTAATGAAATTGGTAAGTTTTAGATTGATGGCAATGTGAGGGATCCCCCCCCAAATTTTAAAATTGATAATATTTTTAATTTAGACGTACCTCGAAACATAAGGGTGCACCCTCATTCCAATAAAATCAGTAAATTTTAAATTGATGGGAATGTGAGCGACCCCCCCCCCCACCAAAATATAAAATAAATAATGTTTTTGAATACCATGTATCTGGAAAATAAGGATGCACCCTCATTTCAATAAAATCGGTAATTTTTGGATTGATGGCAATGTGAGCGACGCCCTCCCCCCAAATTTTAAAATTAATAAGATTTTCAAATTCGACCTACCTAGAAACATAAGGATGCACCCTCATTCCAATAAAATCAGTAAATTTTAAATTGATGGGAATGTGAGCGACCCCCCCCCCCAACCAAAATATAAAATGAAAGATGTTTTTGAATACAATGTATCTGGAAACATAAGGATGCACCCTCATTTCAATGAAATTGGTAAGGTTTAGATTGATGGCAATGTGAGGGATCCCCCCCCCCAAATTTTAAAATTGATAATATTTTTAATTTAGACGTACCTCGAAACGTAAGGGTGCACCCTCATTCCAATAAAATCAGTAAAATTTAAATTGATGGGAATGTGAGCGACCCCCCCCCCCCACAGAAATATAAAATAAATAATGTTTTTGAATACAATGTATCTGGAAAATAAGGATGCACCCTCATTTCAATAAAATCGGTAATTTTTGGATTGATGGCAATGTGAGCGACGCCCTCCCCCCAAATTTTAAAATTAATAAGATTTTCAAATTCGACCTACCTAGAAACATAAGGATGCACCCTCATTCCAATAAAATCAGTAAATTTTAAATTGATGGGAATGTGAGCGACCCCCCCCAACCAAAATATAAAATGAATGATGTTTTTGAATACAATGTATCTGGAAACATAAGGATGCACCCTCATTTCAATGAAATTGGTATGTTTTAGATTGATGGCAATGTGAGGGACCCCCCCAAATTTTAAAATTATAATATTTTCAAATTAGACGTACCTGGAAACATAAGGATGCATCCTCACTTAAATGAAATTGGTAAATATTAAATTAATGGTAATGTGAGCGCCCCCCCCCACCAAAATATAAAATGAATAATGATTGTAAATAGAATGTATCTGGAAACATAAGGATGCACCCTCTATTCAATGAAATCGATAAGTTTTAGATTGATGGCAATGTGAGCGACCCCCCCCCCCCCCCAAATTTTAAAATTGATAATATTTTCAAATTTGACGTACCTGGAAACATAAGGGTGCACCCTCATTCCTATAAAATCAGTAAATATTAAATTGATGGGAATGTGAGCGACCCCCTTAAAAATTTTTGAATACAATGTATCTGGAAAATGAGGATGCACCCTCATTTCAATGAAATCGGTAAGTTTTAGATTGAGGGCAATGTGAGCGACCACCACCCCCCAAATTTTAAAATTGTTAATATTTTCAAATTCGACGTACCTGGAAACATAAGGGTGCACCCTCATTCCAATAAAATCAGTAAATTTTAAATTGATGGGAATGTGAGCGACCCCCCCCCCCCCCCCCAACCAAAATATAAAATGAATGATGTTTTTGAATACAATGTATCTGGAAACATAAGGATGCACCCTCATTTCAATGAAATTGGTAAGTTTTAGATTGATGGCAATGTGAGGGACCCCCCCAAATTTTAAAATTATAATATTTTCAAATTAGACGTACCTGGAAACATAAGGATCCACCCTCATTCCAATAAAATCAGTAAATATTAAATTGATGGGAATGTGAGCGACCCCCCCCCCCCACCAAAATATAAAATGAATAATATTTTTGAATACAATGTATCTGGAAACATAAGGATGCACCCTCATTTCAATGAAATCGGTAAGTTTTAGATTGATAGCAATGTGAGCGACGCCCCCCCTCCCAAATTTTAAAATTGATAAGATATTCAAATTCGACCTACCTAGAAACATAAGGATGCACCCTCATTTAAAAGAAATCGGTAAAATTTAAATTAACGAAAATGTGGGCGACCCCCCACCCCCAACAAAATTTAAAATGAATAATGTTTTCTAATTAAGTGAATCAGGAAATATAAGGATGCATAATAACTTAAATGAAATCGATAATTTCTAAATAGTGGTAATGTGAGCGACTCCCCCCCATCAGCGAAATTGAAAATTTGTAATATTACAAAGTATCTGGAAACATAAGGATGCACCCTCTTTTAATTGAAGTCGGTAAATTGTAATTAATGGTAATGTGAGCGACCACCCACCCCCAACAAATTTGAAAATGAATAATGTTTTCTAATTCAGTGTATCTGGAAATATAAGGATGCATCCTCACTTAAATGAAATTTGTAATATTTCAATTAATGGTAATGTGAGCGACCCCTCCTTTCACCGAAATTTAAAATTGATAATATTTTCAAATTCGACGTATCTGGAAACATAAGTATGCACCCTCATTTTAATGAAATAGGTACATTTTAAATTGATGGTAATGTGGGCTACCGCCACAACAAAATTGAAAATGAATATTTTCGAATTCAATGTATCTGGAAACATAAGGATGCATCCTCACTTAAATGAAATCGGTAAATATTAAATTAATGGTAATATGAGCAACCGGTTCCCCCACCAAAATTTAAAATAGATAATTTTTTCAAATTCGACGTACCTGGAAACATAAGGGTGCACCCTCAGTCAAATAAAATTGGTAAGTTTTAGATTGATGACAATGTGAGGGACCCCCCCCCCCCAAATTTTAAAATTGATAAGATTTTCAAATTAGACATACCTGGAAACATAAGGATCCACCCTCATTCCAATAAAATCAGTAAATTTTAAATTGATGGAAATGTGAGCGACCCCCCCCACCAAAATATAAAATGATTAATGTTTTTGAATACAATGTATCTGGAAACATAAGGATTCACCCTCATTTCAATGAAATCGGTAAGTTTTAGATTGATGGAAATGTGACCGACCCCCCCCCGCCAACAAAATTGAAAATAAATAATATTTTCGAATTCAATGTATCTCGAAACATAAGGATGCATCCTCACTTAAATGAAATCGGTAAATATTAAATTAATGGTAATGTGAGCGCCCCCCCCCCACCAAAATATAAAATGAATAATGTTTGTAAATAGAATGTATCTGGAAACATAAGGATGCACCCTCTATTCAATGAAATCGATAAGTTTTAGATTGATGGCAATGTGAGCGACCCCCCCCCCCCAAATTTTAAAATTGATAATATTTTCAAATTCGACGTACCTGGAAACATAAGGGTGCACCCTCATTTCAATGAAATTGGTAAGTTTAAGATTGATGGCAATGTGAGGGACCACCCCCCAAATTTTAAAATTGATAATATTTTTAAATTCGACGTTCCTGGAAACATAAGGATGCATCCTCACTTAAATGAATTCGATAAATTTTTATATAAATGGTAACGAGAGCGACGCCCTCCCCCCAAATTTTAAAATTAATAAGATTTTCAAATGAGACATACCTGGAAACATAAGGATCCACCCTCATTCCAATAAAATCAGTAAATTTTAAATTGATGAGAATGTGAGCGACCCCCCCCCCCCCCAACAAAATATAAAATGAATAATGTTTTTGAATACAATGTATCTGGAAAATAAGGATGCACCCTCATTTCAATGAAATAGGTACATTTTAAATTGATGGTAATGTGACCGACCCCCCCCCCCCCACAAAAAGTTAAAAATTAATATGATTTTAAAATTCGACGTACCTGGAAACATAAGGATCCACCCTCATTTTAAAGAAATCGGTAAATTTTAAATAAATGGTAATGTGAGCAACCCCCCCCCCCCACCTAAATATAAAATGAATAATGTTTTTGAATAGAATGTATCTGGAAACATAAGGATGCACCCTCTTTTTAATGAAATCGATAAGTTTTAGATTGATGGCAATGTGAGCGATCCCCCCCCCCCCCAAATTTCAAAATTGATAATATTTTTAAATTTGACGTACCAGGAAACATAAGGGTGCACCCTCATTTCAATAAAATCGGTAAGTTTTAGATTGATGGCAATGTGAGGGATACCCCCCCAAAATTTTAAAATTGATAATATTTTTAAATTAGACGTACCTGGAAACATAAGGGTGCACCCTCATTCCAATAAAATCAGTAAATTTTAAATTGATGGGAATGTGAGCGACCCCCCCCCCACCAAAATATAAAATGAATAATGTTTTTGAATACAATGTATCTGGAAACATAAGGATCCACCCTCATTCCAATAAAATCAGTAAATATTAAATTGATGGGAATGTGAGCGACCCCCCCCCCCCCCACCAAAATATAAAATGAATAATATTTTTGAATACAATGTATCTGGAAACATAAGGATGCACCCTCATTTCAATGAAATCGGTAAGTTTTAGATTGATAGCAATGTGAGCGACGCCCCCCTCCCAAATTTTAAAATTGATAAGATTTTCAAATTCGACCTACCTAGAAACATAAGGATGTACCCTCATTTAAAAGAAATCGGTAAAATTTAAATTAACGATAATGTGGGCGACCCCCCACCCCCAACAAAATTTAAAATGAATAATGTTTTCTAATTAAGTGAATCAGGAAATATAAGGATGCATAATAACTTAAATGAAATCGATAATTTCTAAATAGTGGTAATGTGAGCGACCCCCCCCCCCATCAGCGAAATTGAAAATTTGTAATATTACAAAGTATCTGGAAACATAAGGATGCACCCTCTTTTAATTGAAGTCGGTAAATTGTAATTAATGGTAATGTGAGCGACCACCCACCCCCAACAAATTTGAAAATGAATAATGTTTTCTAATTCAGTGTATCTGGAAATATAAGGATGCATCCTCACTTAAATGAAATTGGTAATATTTCAATTAATGGTAATGTGAGCGACCCCTCCTTTCACCGAAATTTAAAATTGATAATATTTTCAAATTCGACGTATCTGGAAACATAAGGGTGCACCCTCATTCCAATAAAATCAGTAAATTTTAAATTGATGGGGTTGTGAGCGACCCCCCCCCACCAAAATATAAAATGAATAATGTTTTTGAATACAATGTATCTGGAAAATAAGAAGGCACCCTCATTTCAATAAAATCGGTAATTTTTGGATTGATGGCAATGTGAGCGACGCCCTCCCCCCAAATTTTAAAATTAATAAGATTTTCAAATTCGACCTACCTAGAAACATAAGGATGCACCCTCATTCCAATAAAATCAGTAAATTTTAAATTGATGGGAATGTGAGTGACCCCCCCCCCCACCAAAATATAAAATGAATAATGTTTTTGAATACAATGTATCTGGAAACATAAGGATCCACCCTCATTCCAATAAAATCAGTAAATATTAAATTGATGGGAATGTGAGCGACCCCCCCCACCAAAATATAAAATGAATAATATTTTTGAATACAATGTATCTGAAAACATAAGGATGCACCCTCATTTCAATGAAATCGGTAAGTTTTAGATTGATAGCAATGTGAGCGACGCCCCCCTCCCAAATTTTAAAATTGATAAGATTTTCAAATTCGACCTACCTAGAAACATAAGGATGTACCCTCATTTAAAAGAAATCGGTAAAATTTAAATTAACGATAATGTGGGCGACCCCCAACCCCCAACAAAATTTAAAATGAATAATGTTTTCTAATTAAGTGAATCAGGAAATATAAGGATGCATAATAACTTAAATGAAATCGATAATTTCTAAATAGTGGTAATGTGAGCGACCCCCCCCCCCATCAGCGAAATTGAAAATTTGTAATATTACAAAGTATCTGGAAACATAAGGATGCACCCTCTTTTAATTGAAGTCGGTAAATTGTAATTAATGGTAATCTGGGCGACCCCCCACCCCCAACGAAATTGAATATGAATAATGTTTTCTAATTCAGTGTATCAGGAAATATAAGGATGCATAATAACTTAAATGAAATCGATAATTTCTAAATAGTGGTAATTTAAGCATCCCCCCTCCCATCACCGAAATTGAAAATTTGTAATATTACAAAGTATCTGGAGACCTAAGGATGCAACCTAATTTTAATTGAAGTCGGTAAATTGTAATTAATGGTAATGTGAGCGACCACCCCCAATCAAAATTTAAAATTGATAATATTTTCAAATTCTACATACCTGGAAACATAAGGAAGCATCCACATTTGAATGAAATCAGTAAATTTTATATTGATGGCGATGTGAGCGACCCCCCCCCCACCAAAATTTTGAAATTGATAATATTTTCAAATTCGACCTACCTAGAAACATAAGGATGCACCCTCATTTAAATGAAATCGGTTAATTTTTAATTAATGTTAATGTGTGCGACCCTCTCACCACCAAATTTATAAAATTGATAAGATTTTCAAATTAGACGTACCTGGAAACATAAGGATCCACCCTCATTCCAATAAAATCAGTAAATTTTAAATTGATGGGAATGTGGGCGACCCCCCCCCCCAACAAAATATAAAATAAATAATAATTTTGAATACAATGTATCTGGAAAATAAGGATGCACCCTCATTTCAATGAAATAGGTACATTTTAAATTGATGGTAATGTGGGCTACCGCCACAACAAAATTGAAAATGAATAAGATTTTCGAATTCAATGTATCTCGAAACATAAGGATGCATCCTCACTTAAATGAAATCGGTAAATATTAAATTAATAGTAATGTGAGCGCCCCCCCCCCCACCAAAATATAAAATGAATAATGTTTTTGAATACAATGTATCTGGAAAATAAGGATGCACCCTCATTTCAATGAAATTGGTAAGTTTTAGATTGATGACAATGTGAGGGACCTCCCCTCCAAATTTTAAAATTGATAAGATTTTCAAATTAGACATACCTGGAAACATAAGGATTCACCCTCATTTCAATGAAATCGGTAAGTTTTAGATTGATGGAAATGTGACCGACCACCCCCCCCCCCACAAAAAGTTAAAAATTAATATGATTTTAAAATTCGACGTACCTGGAAACATAAGGATCCACCCTCATTTTAAAGGAATCGGTAAATTTTAAATAAATGGTAATGTGAACAACCCCCCCCCACCTACATATAAAATGAAGAATGTTTTTCAATAGAATGTATCTGGAAACATAAGGATGCACCCTCTATTTAATGAAATCGATAAGTTTTAGATTGATGGCAATGTGAGCGATCCCCGCCCCCCCAAATTTTAAAATTGATAATATTTTCAAATTTGACGTACCAGGAAACATAAGGGTGCACCCTCATTTCAATGAAATCGGTAAGTTTTAAATTGAGGGCAATGTGAGCGACCCCCCCCCCCCCCAAATTTTAAAATTGATAATATTTTCAAATTCGACGTACCTGGAAACATAAGGGTGCACCCTCATTTCAATGAAATTGGTAAGTTTTAGATTGATGGCAATGTGAGGGACCCCCCAAATTTTAAAATTAATAATAATTTAAAATTAGACGTACCTGGAAACATAAGGATCCACCCTCATTTTAAAGAAATCGGTAAATTTTAAATAAACGGTAATCTTAGCAACCCCCCCCCAAACCTAAATATAAAATGAATAATGTTTTTGCATAGAATGTATCTGGAAACATAAGGATGCACCCTCTATTTAATGAAATCGATAAGTTTTAGATTGATAGCAATGTGAGCGACCCCCCCCCCCCAAATTTTAAAATTGATAATATTTTCAAATTACCCCCCTCCTATCACCGAAATTGAAAATTTGTAATATTACAAAGTATCTGGAAACATAAGGATGCACCCTCATTTAATTGAAGTCGGTAAATTGTAATTAATGGTAATGTGAGCGACCATTTTAAATTGATGGGAATGTGAGCGACCCCCCCCCCCCCCAACAACATATAAAATGAATAATGTTTTTGAATACAATGTATCTGGAAAATAAGGATGCACCCTCATTTCAATGAAATTGGTAAGTATTAGATTGATGACAATGTGAGGGACCCCCCCCAAATTTTAAAATTGATATGATTTTCAAATTAGACATACCTGGAAACATAAGGATCCACCCTCATTCCAATAAAATCAGTAAATTTTAAATTGATGGAATTGTGAGCGACCCCCCCTCCCCCACCAAAATATAAAATGATTAATGTTTTTGAATACAATGTATCTGGAAACATAAGGATGCACCCTCATTTCAATGAAATCGGTAAGTTTTAAATTGAAGGCAATGTGAGCGACCCCCCCCCCCCCCCAAATTTTAAAATTGATAATATTTTCAAATTCGACGTACCTGGAAACATAAGGGTGCACCCTCATTTCAATGAAATTGGTAAGTTTTAGGTTGATGGCAATGTGAGGGACCCCCACCCCAAATTTTAAAATTGATAATATTTTTAAATTATACGTACCTGGAAACATAAGGGTGCACCCTCATTCCAATAAAATCAGTAAATTTTAAATTGATGGGAATGTGAGCGACCCCTCCCCCTCCAAAATATAAAATGAATACTGTTTTTGAATACAATGTATCTGGAAAATAAGGATGCACCCTCATTTCAATGAAATTGGTAAGTTTTAGATTAATGGCAATGTGAGGGACCCCCCCAAATTTTAAAATTGATAATATTTTCAAATTAGACGTACCTGGAAACATAAGGATCCACCCTCATTCCAATAAAATCAGTAAATATTAAATTGATGGGAATGTGAGCGACCCCCCCCCACCAAAATATAAAATGAATAATATTTTTGAATACAATGTATCTGGATACATAAGGATGCACCCTCATTTCAATAAAATCGGTAAATTTTAGATTGATAGCAATGTGAGCGACGCCCCCCCCCCCCCAAATTTTAAAACTGATAAGATTTTCAAATTCGACCTACCTAGAAACATAAGGATGCACCCTCTTTTAATTGAAGTCGGTAAATTGTAATTAATGGTAATATGAGCGACCACCCACCCCCAACAAATTTGAAAATGAATAATGTTTTCTAATTCAGTGTATCTGGAAATATAACGATGCATCCTCACTTAAATGAAATTGGTAATATTTCAATTAATGGTAATGTGAGCGACCCCTCCTTTCACCGAAATTTAAAATTGATAATATTTTCAAATTCGACGTATCTGGAAACATAAGGATGCACCCTCATTTTAATGAAATAGGTACATTTTAAATTGATGGTAATGTGGGCTACCGCCACAACAAAATTGAAAATGAATATTTTCGAATTCAATGTATCTGGAAACATAAGGATGCATCCTCACTTAAATGAAATCGTTAAATATTAAATTAATGGTAATATGAGCAACCGGTTCCCCCACCAAAATTTAAAATTGATAATATTTTCAAATTCGACGTACCTGGAAACATAAGGATTCACCCTCATTTCAATGAAATCGGTAAGTTTTAGATTGATGGAAATGTGACCGACCACCCCCCCCCCCACAAAAAGTTAAAAATTAATATGATTTTATAATTCGACGTACCTGGAAACATAAGGATCCACCCTCATTTTAAAGGAATCGGTAAATTTTAAATAAATGGTAATGTGAACAACCCCCCCCACCTAAATATAAAATGAAGAATGTTTTTCAATAGAATGTATCTGGAAACATAAGGATGCACCCTCTATTTAATGAAATCGATAAGTTTTAGATTGATGGCAATGTGAGCGATCCCCGCCCCCCCAAATTTTAAAATTGATAATATTTTTTAAATTTGACGTACCAGGAAACATAAGGGTGCACCCTCATTTCAATGAAATCGGTAAGTTTTAAATTGAGGGCAATGTGAGCGACCCCCCCCCCCCCAAATTTTAAAATTGATAATATTTTCAAATTCGACGTACCTGGAAACATAAGGGTGCACCCTCATTTCAATGAAATTGGTAAGTTTTAGATTGATGGCAATGTGGGCTTCCCCCCCAAATTTTAAAATTGATAATATTTTTAAATTAGACGTACCTGGAAACATAAGGGTGCACCCTCATTCCAATAAAATCAGTAAATTATAAATTGATGGGAATGTGAGCGACCCCCCCCCCCACCAAAATATAAAAAGAATAATGTTTTTGAATACAATGTATCTGGAAAATAAGGATGCACCCTCATTTCAATAAAATCGGTAAGTTTTAGATTGATGGCAATGTGAGCGACGCCCTCCCCCCAAATTTTAAAATTAATAAGATTTTCAAATTCGACCTACCTAGAAACATAAGGATGCACCCTCATTTAAATGAAATCGGTAAATTTCAAATTGATGGAAATGTGAGCGACCCCCCCCCCACAAAAATATAAAATGAATAATGTTTTTGAATACAATGTATTTGGAAACATAAGGATGCACCCTCATTTCAATGAAATTGGTAAGTTTTAGATTGATGGCAATGTGAGGGACCCCCCAAATTTTAAAATTAATAATAATTTAAAATTAGACGTACCTGGAAACATAAGGATCCACCCTCATTTTAAAGAAATCGGTAAATTTTAAATAAACGGTAATCTTAGCAACCCCCCCCCCCAAACCTAAATATAAAATGAATAATGTTTTTGCATAGAATGTATCTGGAAACATAAGGATGCACCCTCTATTTAATGAAATCGATAAGTTTTAGATTGATAGCAATGTGAGCGATCCCCCCCCCCAAATTTTAAAATTGATAATATTTTCAAATTACCCCCCTCCTATCACCGAAATTGAAAATTTGTAATATTACAAAGTATCTGGAAACATAAGGATGCACCCTCATTTAATTGAAGTCGGTAAATTGTAATTAATGGTAATGTGAGCGACCATTTTAAATTGATGGGAATGTGAGCGACCCCCCCCCCCCCAACAAAATATAAAATGAATAATGTTTTTGAATACAATGTATCTGGAAAATAAGGATGCACCCTCATTTCAATGAAATTGGTAAGTTTTAGATTGATGACAATGTGAGGGACCCCCCCCCCAAATTTTGAAATTGATAAGATTTTCAAATTAGACATACCTGGAAACATAAGGATCCACCCTCATTCCAATAAAATCAGTAAATTTTAAATTGATGGAATTGTGAGCGACCCCCCCTCCCCCACCAAAATATAAAATGATTAATGTTTTTGAATACAATGTATCTGGAAACATAAGGATCCACCCTCATTTCAATGAAATCGGTAAGTTTTAAATTGAAGGCAATGTGAGCGACCCCCCCCCCCAAATTTTAAAATTGATAATATTTTCAAATTCGACGTACCTGGAAACATAAGGGTGCACCCTCATTTCAATGAAATTGGTAAGTTTTAGGTTGATGGCAATGTGAGGGACCCCCACCCCAAATTTTAAAATTGATAATATTTTTAAATTATACGTACCTGGAAACATAAGGGTGCACCCTCATTCCAATAAAATCAGTAAATTTTAAATTGATGGGAATGTGAGCGACCCCCCCCCACCAAAATATAAAATGAATACTGTTTTTGAATACAATGTATCTGGAAAATAAGGATGCACCCTCATTTCAATAAAATCGGTAAGTTTTAGATTGATGGCAATGTGAGCGACGCCCTCCCCCCAAATTTTAAAATTAATAAGATTTTCAAATTTCGACCTACCTAGAAACATAAGGATGCACCCTCATTTAAATGAAATCGGTAAATTTTAAATTGATGGAAATGTGAGCGACCCCCCCCCCCACAAAAATATAAAATGAATAATGTTTTTGAATACAATGTATTTGGAAACATAAGGATGCACCCTCATTTCAATGAAATTGGTAAGTTTTAGATTAATGGCAATGTGAGGGACCCCCCCAAATTTTAAAATTAATAATATTTTCAAATTAGACGTACCTGGAAACATAAGGATCCACCCTCATTCCAATAAAATCAGTAAATATTAAATTGATGGGAATGTGAGCGACCCCCCCCCACCAAAATATAAAATGAATAATATTTTTGAATACAATGTATCTGGATACATAAGGATGCACCCTCATTTCAATGAAATCGGTAAGTTTTAGATTGATAGCAATGTGAGCGACGCCCCCCCCCCCAAATTTTAAAACTGATAAGATTTTCAAATTCGACCTACCTAGAAACATAAGGATGCACCCTCTTTTAATTGAAGTCGGTAAATTGTAATTAATGGTAATATGAGCGACCACCCACCCCCAACAAATTTGAAAATGAATAATGTTTTCTAATTCAGTGTATCTGGAAATATAACGATGCATCCTCACTTAAATGAAATTGGTAATATTTCAATTAATGGTAATGTGAGCGACCCCTCCTTTCACCGAAATTTAAAATTGATAATATTTTCAAATTCGACGTATCTGGAAACATAAGGATGCACCCTCATTTTAATGAAATAGGTACATTTTAAATTGATGGTAATGTGGGCTACCGCCACAACAAAATTGAAAATGAATATTTTCGAATTCAATGTATCTGGAAACATAAGGATGCATCCTCACTTAAATGAAATCGTTAAATATTAAATTAATGGTAATATGAGCAACCGGTTCCCCCACCAAAATTTAAAATTGATAATATTTTCAAATTCGACGTACCTGGAAACATAAGGGTGCACCCTCAGTCAAATAAAATTGGTAAGTTTTAGATTGATGACAATGTGAGGGACCCCCCCCCCCAAATTTTAAAATTGATAAGATTTTCAAATTAGACATACCTGGAAACATAAGGATCCACCCTCATTCTAATAAAATCAGTAAATTTTAAATTGATGGAAATGTGAGCGACCCCCCCCCACCAAAATATAAAATGATTAATGTTTTTGAATACAATGTATCTGGAAACATAAGGATTCACCCTCATTTCAATGAAATCGGTAAGTTTTAGATTGATGGAAATGTGACGGACCCCCCCCCAACAAAATTGAAAATAAATAATATTTTCGAATTCAATGTATCTCGAAACATAAGGATGCATCCTCACTTAAATGAAATTGGTAAATATTAAATTAATGGTAATGTGAGCGCCCCCCCCCCACCAAAATATAAAATGAATAATGTTTGTAAATAGAATGTATCTGGAAACATAAGGATGCACCCTCTATTCAATGAAATCGATAAGTTTTAGATTGATGGCAATATGAGCGACCCCCCCCCCCCAAATTTTAAAATTGATAATATTTTCAAATTCGACGTACCTGGAAACATAAGGGTGTACCCTCATTTCAATGAAATTGGTAAGTTTTAGATTGATGGCAATGTGAGGGACCACCCCCCAAATTTTAAAATTGATAATATTTTTAAATTCGACGTTCCTGGAAACATAAGGATGCATCCTCACTTAAATGAATTCGATAAATTTTTATATAAATGGTAACGAGAGCGACGCCCTCCCCCCAAATTTTAAAATTAATAAGATTTTCAAATGAGAATTACCTGGAAACATAAGGATCCACCCTCATTCCAATAAAATCAGTAAATTTTAAATTGATGAGAATGTGAGCGACCCCCCCCCCCCCAACAAAATATAAAATGAATAATGTTTTTGAATACAATGTATCTGGAAAATAAGGATGCACCCTCATTTCAATGAAATAGGTACATTTCAAATTGATGGTAATGTGACCGACCCCCCCCCCACAAAAAGTTAAAAATTAATATGATTTTAAAATTCGACGTACCTGGAAACATAAGGATCCACCCTCATTTTAAAGAAATCGGTAAATTTTAAATAAATGGTAATGTGAGCAACCCCCCCCCCCCACCTAAATATAAAATGAATAATGTTTTTGAATAGAATGTATCTGGAAACATAAGGATGCACCCTCTTTTTAATGAAATCGATAAGTTTTAGATTGATGGCAATGTGAGCGATCCCCCCCCCCCCAAATTTTAAAATTGATAATATTTTTAAATTTGACGTACCAGGAAACATAAGGGTGCACCCTCATTTCAATAAAATCGGTAAGTTTTAGATTGTAGGCAATGTGAGGGATACCCCCCCCAAACCAAA